>CM035151.1:70342393-70459123 GCA_020205615.1 Panax quinquefolius
AAAATAAAATTTCTTATTTTCAATCCCAAAATATCTATTCCGGATACTTAACTTTCGATTGTATCCATGTTTTGATCATTCTTGAATTTTACACCACTATGATTATTTTTGAGGTATTTTTGGACGTGGATAAAACCAAAGTACTTAATCCTTAATCCTTAATCCTTGTCATTTTGTTTCACCGGATTCGCTTTCTTTAAAAAAATATTTTCATCATCCTCGGTCTTAAATGATGATATTATGGAATATCTTTTGCTGTAGTAAAAAGATGAATGATTTCTTAAGAATATCTTTGGCCCAGTAGATGAAGGTGCAAAAGATGAATGATTTCGAAGAATATCTTTGGCGCAGTAGTCTAAAGATGAGCAGTGTTTAAATGAACATGACTAATCGATGAATATCTTTGGCTGTAGTGCAAAGATGAATATTTGATTCAGATGTATATTGATTGATGTTACGAGGATAAAAGATGGATCGATGAACTTTTAAATTCATACATGAAGATAGTAGTTTGCATTCTCTACTTAACTCTTCTAATAAATTATTATTTCATTGCGAATATTGATTTAAAATTTGTTGTTTATTGTATTCTATTATATTTTCCTGTTGAAGACTAACGATAATTTGTTGTATATTATCTTAGTCATAATATTCTTCTTGAGCTAGTTGAGCTCACCCTTTTCCTTTTGTTCCATTTTTCTCGGGGAGGCGAGAATATAGCGAGTACGCAGTCGGGGTATGGAATGAAGGTTTTAGAAAAGAATTGTTTAGTAGTCCTCACCATTTTTGTAAAATAATGTATCAATAAATGTGATGAGGATTTATTTGAGTATAGATATTATCTAGAAGATAATATTTGTATTCAAACTCACGATTTCTTGTTGTAATAATAAAGTTGTAGTTGTTTTGTACCATGTATTGACAACTCGGAATAGGTGATGTATACCTATTTTGGGGCGTCGCAGTTGGTATCGAGCTTAGGGATATGATCTCTGGCGGAGATCGGGGAATAGAACTAGGAGGGAGAGGCAAAGTAAATCCTTGGCTAGTGTGTGTCCTACTAAAGCTTATTTGTTAGTTGGTCAAGATATAGGGATATTATGTGATATATTGATTTCCTTAATTAACCCTTGTTTTATGGCGATTATTTGAGAATGTCGAATGAGAATATTAACAATGGAAATGAGACCGGTGGAGATGCTGTACTCACCAACGAGAGAGGAGAGCGTGCAGTCGTGGCAATGTTCCTCCTGTGAACAACACCATTGAGCGAGATGATGAGCGAGGGGATGTTTAGAAGTTTTTGCGGTTCATGCAAAAATCGGACGAGGAGACTTCGTGTTCAAAATCTGAGGAGGAAATGATAGCAATTCACGGGTTTATCACGAACAAAGCGATTCGAAGAGTTGGGACCACGAGAATTTAAGGGAAAGCGAGATCCGATCATGGCGGAAACATGGGTCAAACAAATTACCAAGATATTCGATGTCTTGGGATGCGGCGGATGAACGAAGGTTCCATTCGCCACCTTTATGTTCCGTGGCGAAAGCGGAGAAACGGTGGGAGTCGTGAAGCGTACCATCCAGTACTTTTCGGCATGTCTTGGGAGCGTTTGAAGCTATTTAATGACAAATACTTTCACGAAAGTGTTAATCGTATGAAGGAAGTGGAGTTCATCAGTTGGAACAAAACAACATGACGGTGTCTCGATGCGAGGCAAAGTTTGCGAGTTATCTAGGTTTGCACCTCATTTGGTGGAGAATGAGGAGCGTGTACGCGGATGTTTCTTAGAGGTTTGAAACACGGCACGTCGATATCTCATTTCTCATAAATTTTCTCTATTCGGATGTTTATAAAAGAGGCTCAATTATTAGAGCGAGATAACGAGTACGGTCGGCGAGGACCATAACGAGGATCGTACCGAGAGATAGCGATCAATAGAATAATGATAACCCGACGAGGAGAAAACAGATGGACAAAAATGGTAACCACTCTGGTGGTAATCATAGCCGTGAAAATAGAAGAAGCGAGTGAGAGGAGATTTTAAAAGAGGAGATTTAACAACGACCATGTGAAAGGCAGCGGTCTTGGCCGAAGAATCGGTTCTAAGGGAGGAGAACGACCACCGGTCGTATCTTCTGAAATCACGGAAAAGAGGACATATCATCCAAAGCCGCTTGCACAACAATTCAAGGTATGCTATAATTGTGGAAAGGAAGGACATATCGCTCGAGATTATCGATGAAGAAACCTAGTTCAATGAGGACGGTGACTCATCGTCCCGAAAAAGTCAAAGTCAGCGATTCCGGAAGAAAGCGTTTGTTGTGGTTGTCATAATCGAGAACCCAAGCGAGGTGATCACGGGTAAAATTATTTATAAATTCTTGCAAGTTTATACCTTACTTGATACTGGTCTGCTACCCATTCATTTATCTCTCCGCATGTGCTCAACGTTTAAACTTGACTCAGGAGAAATTAGACTTTGACCTATCTCGTGGAAACTCGATTGGGAGAAACTTTCATCACATCCACATTGTTTATAAATCTTGTTTGATTCAAGTTGGCACCATCACCTTACATGTTGACCTTATCTCTTTAAAGATACTTGCTTTTGATGTGATTTTGAGGGATTGATTGGTTAACTACTCATCATGCCAAAAATTGATTGTTTTAAATAAGGTTGTTGGTTTTCATATTCCTAACCAACTTTTGTTATGCAATTCAAGCAACTAAACCATTAAAATCAATCACTGTCATATCTAATCATAAAGCTATTCGTTTATTAAAAAGCGGATGTCAAGCTTTCTTAGCCCATGTTATGGATTTGAATAAAGACACGTCAAATTTGAATAATATTCCATTGTTATTGACTTTCTGGCGTATTTCACGAAGAACTTCCTTACCCTACCCCGAGCGTGAAGTTGAATTCTTTATTGATCTTGAACTGGGTATAAAGCCCATTTCTAAAACCCCATATCGAATGGCTCTATTGAACTTGAGTTAAAGGTCCAACTACGAGGAATTGTTGGACATCGGTTTCATTCGTCCTAGTACATCTCCTTGGGGTGCTCTGTTTTATTTGTAAAGAAGAAAGAGCGGGAGTATGCGACTTTGTATTGACTATCGGAATTGAACCATGTCACCATCAAGAATAGGTATCCTCTACCTCGTATTGATGACTTGTTTGACCCGATTCAAGGGCACATTCTTTTCAAAATCGATCTTAGTTACGGATATCATCATTGAAGATTAGAATCGAGGATATTCAAAGACTTCCTTCGAGAACTTCGGTATGGGCATTATGAATTCTTAGTCATGTCTTTCGGACTAACTAATGCTCCTATGACTTTCATGGATATGATGAACCAAGTATTCAAGGAATATTTGGATCGGTTTGTTGTTGTCTTTATTGATGACATCCTTATATATTCCAAAAGTCGTGAAGATCATGAGCACCATTTGAAGCTTGGTACTCGAAAGGCTTCGTGAAAACAAACTATATGCCAAATTGAAGAAATGCGAGTTACGGCTTGAGGAAGTAGCATTCCTTGGGCACGTCAGTGTCGAAACATGGAGTATCTGTTGATCCGTGCGAAGATTGAAGCAATCTGAAGTTAGGGAGCAATAGAAGTCGGTGATTTGAAATCGTAGCTTTTGGGCTTAATTTGGTTATTATCGAGAGATTCGTGGAAGGGTTTTCGAATCGCTACTCCATTAACTTCAATTAACTCGAAAGGATACAAAATTAGTTTGGAAGCGAAGAATGCGAGAAGAGTTTCCAAGAGCTTAAGAGAGACTTATTTGGCACTTGTTCTAACAATACCATCTGGTTCGGATGGATTTGTTATCTCTGATGATGCTTGAGGCAAAGGGTTAGGATGTGTTCTCAAATGCAACGTGGGAAAGTCATAGCTTTATGCCTCGCGACAACTTAAAGAGTATGAGAGGAATTATCCTACTCATGATCTAGAGTTAGCGTGATCGTTTTCAGCGCTAAAGATATGGAGGCACTATCTATATGGGGAGAAAGTGGAGATATATTCGGACCATAAAAAGCCTTAAATATTTCTTCACTCAAAAAGAACTCACATCTTGGCGTGACGTTGGCTCGAGCTATTGAAGACTCGACCACACTATTCATACCATCCCGGTAAGCGAGCGTGGTAGGCGTAGCGCGTTGAGTAGAAGATCATATCACGAGGAGCGAGTGCGATGATGTCAAGTATCACATAGAGCCAACTTTAATAGAAAAAGTTAAGGTTACTCGAGCCATGAACCGGGAGTGATCGTATGAAGAAGAAAGTACAAGAAGGAGCTATTAGGGCGAGAATTGATGAAGAAGGAATACTTGAGTCCACTCTAGACTTTGTGTTCTAACGACTCGATTTGAAGTACTGAAGATTATGATGGAGGCACACAATACACCATTTGCAATCCATCCGGAAGTACTTAAAATGTATCGTGATCTTGACATACATTTTGGTGGAACAATATGAAGAGAGATTGCAAAGTTTATCTCGATGTGTTTAACTTGTCAACGTGTAAAGGCGAAGCATCTAGTACCTAAGGGTCCGTTGCAACCACTTGAGATTCCGAAATGGAAGTGGGAACACATTACCATGGATTTAGATTCACGGGTCTTCCTACGGTTTCTCAAGGCATCAATGCTATTTGGGTTATTGTTGATAGATTAACCAAGTCTGCTCATTTCTTGCCGATACGGAGACTTATTCCTTTGAGCGTCTTGCTAGTATATACGTGAATGAGATTGTGAGTTGCATGGCATGCTGTATCCATAGTTTGGATCGTGACCCAAGATTCACTTCAAGATTTTGGGTTAGCTTGCAAAAAAAGCTATGGAGCGCGGATTTGCGATTTAGTTAACATACCATCCCCAAGCGGACGGACAATCGAGAGGACTATTCAAACTCTTGAAGATATATTAAGACTCGTGTGTCCTAGACTTCAAGGCGGTTAGGATAAGTATTTACCATTGGTGGAATTCTCCTACAACAACGATTATCGAGTAAGTATAGGTGTGGCTCCATTGAAGCATTATATGGACGAAAATGTCGTTCTCCAATATGTTAGGATGAGGTGGGTGAAGCAACATTGTTGGGACCCGAGTTGAAATGCGATATGACTACGAAAAGATCCAAATGATTCGACAACGTATACAAAGCAACACAAGATCGACAAAAGAGTTATCTGGGATCTTCATCGAAAGGAGGTGGAATTTAATGTAGGGGATCATGTATTATTGCGAGTTGCTCCATGGAAGGAGTTACAAGATTTGGGAAGAAAGGAAAGCTCAATCCACGATTTATTGGTCCATTTCAAATTCTTGGCCGGAAGTAGGAAATGTAGCTTTATAGACTCGCGTTACCTCCGAAAGTATGTCTCGTGTTCATAATGTGTTTCACATATATCATACTTAAATAAATATGTGAAAGACCCGAATCACGTTATAGAGTTAGAAACCCAACGAGATAGCCAGAAGACTTAACGTATGAGGAGGTACTGTCAAGATTTTGGATAGGAAGGAGCATGTCCTACAAGAAAAGGTCATACCACAAGTTAAAGTTTTGTGGAGGAATCATGCTATAGAGGAAATGACACAGGAATTGGAAAGCGGAAATGAAAGCGAGGTATCCTCACCTTTTGAAACACCAGTCGTACGTCAATTTAGAGGACGAAATTTCATAAGGAGGGAGGTTGTAAGACCCCAAAATTTTTAAATAAAAGGAATTTCCTTTATTTATTATTTTGAAATAGTAAGGGTTGATTTGATTAATGTGGATAGTTAAGGGTTAAATACATAAATATTTCAAAATAAGCAGTGGTTATAAAATATTCATTATTTGTGGGAATATTATTTGGTATTCATATTATCGTCGGGGAATATTAAATGCGACGGTAAAACCATGTGTGGGCCCATAACGGAAAGCGATTGGATGAAGAAAATGATGAATATAAGTTGTTTAAAAATAACGGCGTAGTTATTCTTTATTAATCTTTATTGGAATACTAGGTGGTTAAAACACAGTGTCTGGCGTTGTTGTTGCAGTGTATTATTGATTCTTACGTGATTAAAGGCACTACTCAATAATGGTTACGATAATTCTTGTTCGGTATTTTATTTTATTGAGTTAATAATTCTTTGCGTTGATATTTTATATTATTGTTGTTTGATAATTGTCATTACAAAGATTATTTTTCATTATCGAAGCAATAATTCATATTATCTAAATAATATTATTAGATAACATTATTAGCGATGTCTAGAAAGTTACATCTAAGGAGAGGTTTGGTCAACTAATTGCTTGCGCCAGAGTAGAGAAATTCTTATTGGAAAGCCCCTCTTTCTGAGGAGCGCTGGTTGTCAATATTGTGATTACATAATATTATTTGTGAATAATTAATTATTGATTCATATGATGAGAAAAATATTGATTTTATGTGGATATAGATGGAGAAAATTTTATTGTGACAATTGTTGAAAATTGAAATTTTATCTTTTACGATAAAATAAATATTTTATTATATTATTATATTTAATAATATAATAATGGTGATATTTTACAACGAATGTGGGATATATGAGTATACTGAGGAGGAAGAGTATTTTTGTTGCAATAAATGTTTAAAACATGTTAAACATGTCGGTGGACCCCATTTATTGGTGAAATTTGATTATAACACAATAAAATCGCTTGGTTTGTGGATTTGGTCAATTTACATTTGGAATTTGAAAAAACTTTCTTACTGCAAAGTTGTAGAAATTGAATTTCCTATAAACTACATGAGATTCGAATTTTCGATGAAAGGGCTATTAATTATGAATTATTGAAGCTACGAAGTTACAAATAATTAATTTTTGGAAGTTTTAATTGTTTTATTTAAGAAAAACGTTTTTTGCAATCCCACATGTGATATAAATGTGCTGAATTCAGGTCAGTCTAAGGTGGGCTTGAATTTGTTTAATTATATTATTATTTTATTAAATTTTACGCTTTGGTGTTACTAAGCATTTTCTATAAATAGGGTCTTGGGTTAGAATTGAAAATCACACCGAAAAGCGAAGTTTTCTCTCTCTATATTATCGGCGTATTCTTGTGAGTATTTTGAGTATACTTTGAGTATTGTTAGATGCGGTGCAAGTTCCCTTGACCTATATGCTAGGTATTCCATTAGAAAGTACTAATCTTTAGAGGTAAGGATATTATTTTTTTAAATAATGATATTATTTCTTCAATATCATTATCTTTGAAATATTGATCTGAAGTTTTATCAAATTTGGAACTTTTTCATGTAAGAGTTACTTATTCATGGGTTACTTATTCATGAGTTACTATTCACGAGTTACTATTCATGAGTTACTATTCACGAGTTCTTATTCACGAGTACTATTCATGAAGCGTGAAGATGTTTTTGTGGAATTTCTATCTTTTGGTGTCGGATTTACTATTCACGTATCGGGCTGACTTTCATTCGTGTCTCTGATACTATTCATAGAAAAATAAAATTTCTTCTTTTCGTCAAAAATATCTATTACGGATACTAACTTTGATTGTATCCATGTTTTGATCATTCTTGAATTTTACACCACTATGATTATTTTGAGGTATTTTTGAACGTGGATAAAACAAAATCACGAATCCTTAATCCTTAATCCTTGTCATTTTGTTTCAATTGGATTCGTTTCTTTAAAAATATTTTTCATCATCCTCGGTCTTAAATGATGATATTATGGAATATCTTTGGCACGTAGTGCAAAAGATGAATGATTTCTTAAGAATATCTTTGGCACATAGTGCAAAGATGAATGATTTCTGAAGATATCCTTGGCATCGTGTCTGCAGATGAGCAGTGTTTAAATGAACATGACCAATGATGAATATCTTTGGCACATGTAGTGCAAGATGAATATTTGATTCGGATGTATATTGATTGATGTTACGAGGATAAAAGATAGAGCGATGAACTTTTAAATTCATACATAGAAGATAGTAGTTTGCATTCTCTACTTAACTCTTCTAATAAATTATTATTTCATTGCGAATATTGATTTAAAATTTGTTGTCTATTGTATTACTATTATATTTTCCTGTTGAAGACTAACGATAATTTGTTGTATATTATCTTAGTCGTAATATTCTTTCTTGAGCTAGTTGAGCTCACCCTTTTCCTTTTGTTCCATTTTTTCTCGGGAGGCGAGAATATAGCGAGTCTGAGTCGGGTATGGAATGAAGGTTTTAGAAAGAGATTGTTTAGTAGTCCTCACCATTTTGTAAAATAATGTATCGATAAATGTGATGAGGATTTATTTGAGTATAGATATTGTCTAGAAGATAATATTTGTATTCAAACTCACAGTTTCTTGTTGTAATAATAAAGTTGTAGTTGTTTACATACCATGTATTGACAACTCGAGAATGGGTGATGTATACCTATTTTGGGGCGTCACGATTGGTATCGAGCTTAGGATATGATCTCTGGCGGAGATCGGGGAATAGAACTAGGAGGAGAGGCAGAGTGAAATCCTTCGCTTAAGTGTCCTACTAAGCTTATTTGTTAGTTGGTCAATTATCGATATAGGGATATTATGTGATATATTGATTTCCTTAATTAACCCTTGTTTTATTACGATATTTGAGAATGTCGACTAATTTCGAGAATATTATGATGGAAATGAGGCCAAGTAGGAGATGCATGTACTCACCAATCCGAGGAGAAGCGTCGTGCAATTTAATATGGGCAATGTTCCTCCTGTGAACAACACCATTGAAGCGAGATGATGAAGCGAGGGATGTTTAGAAGTTTTTGCGATTCATGCAAAATCGACGAGGGAGACTTCGTGTTCAAAATACTGAGGGAGGAAATGATAGCAATTCACGGGTTATCACACGACAAAGCGATTCGAAGTTGGGACCACGAGAATTAAAGGAAAGCCGACGATCCGATCATGGCGGAAACATGGGTCAAACAAATTACCAAGATATTCGATGTCTTGGGATGCGGAGGAACGAAGGTTCCATTCGCCACCTTTATGATTTAAAATGGCGAGGCGAATTCTCTGGTGGGAGTCGTGAAGCGTACCAATCGGTACTTTCGGCAAAGTGTCTTGGGGAGGCGTTTGAAAATATTTAATGATAAATACTTTCCTCTGAAGTGTTTTAAAGTAAGCTTGATATGAAGGAAGTGGAGTTCATCAAATTGGAACAAAACAACATGGCGGTGTCTCAATACGAGGCAAAGTTTGCGAGTTATCTAGGTTTGCACCTCATTTGGTGGAGAATGAGGAGCGTTATGTAAGATGATGTTTCTTAGAGGTTTGAAACCCGGCATGCGGCGTTGTTGAACACACTAATACACGCGTTGTTGAGCAGTGTAGCACGGTATTGCACCAATTATTGATTCTTACGTGAAGGCACTACTCGATAATTGTTACGATAATTACTATTCGATTATTTTATTTTATTGATTCAATAATTGTTGCGTTGATATTTTATATTGTTGTTGTTTCATAATTGTCATTACATAGTATTTTTTTATTATCGAAGCAATAATTCATATTATCTGAATAATATTATTAGATAACATTATTGGCAATGTCTAGAAAGTTACATCTAAGGAGAGGTTTGGTCACCTAATTGCTTGCCGCCAAGAAGAAGAAATTCTTATTGGAAAGCCCCTCTTTCTCGAAGGAGCGGCAGTTTGCAAGATCTTTGTGATTCTGTAATATTATTTGTGAATAATTAATTATTGATTTATATGATGAGGAAAAATATTGATTTTATGTGGATATAGATGGAGAAAATTTTTTAAATGACAATTGTTGAAAATTAATATTTTATCTTTTACGATAAAATAATTCATTTAAATATATTATTTTAATAATATATTAACGGTGATATTTTATAATGAATGTGGGATATATGAGTATATGAGGAGGAAGAGTATTTTGTGACATTAAATGATTAACACATGTTTTGTGTGTCGGTGGACCCCATTTCTTGACTGAAATTTGATTATAGCCCGGAAAAATCATCCGTTTATGAATTTCGGTCAATTTTGTTTGGAATTTGGAAAAACTTTCTTCTGCAAAGTTGTAGAGAATTGAATTTCCTATAAAAACTCATGATTCGAATTTTCTGATAAAATGGCTATTTATTATGAATTATTGAAGTTACGAAGTTAAAATAATTGATTTTTGGAAGTTTTATTTATTTTATTAATAAAAACGTTTTTATATGTTGTGGGCATATTTAACATGTGCATGGTGGCTGAATTCAGATTCAAGATGTGGGCGTAAGAATTTTGTTTATATATTATATTATTATATTCAATTTTACTCTTTGGTGTTACAAGCGATTTCCTATAAATAGGTGCTTGGGTTAGAATTGAAAATCACACCAAAGCTGAAGTTTCTCTCTCTATATTATCGGCGCATTCTTGTGAGTATTTTGAGTATACTTTGAGTATTGCTATACTGATGCAAGTTCAAGTCATAGCTTTATATCCAGTGTGTTTAACTAAATCTTGTCTTTCGAGGTAAGGGATATTATTTTTTTCAGTAGTGATATTATTTCTTCAATATCATTATGTTGAAATATTGATCTGAATTTTTTATCAAATTTGGAACTTTTTCATGTCTGGGAGTTACTATTCATGAGTTACTATTCACGAGTTACTATTCATGAGTTACTTATTCACGAGTTACTATTCACGAGTACTATTAATGAAAGCGTGAAGATGTTTTTTGTGGAATTTCTATCTTTTGGTGTCTGAGAGTTACTATTCACGTATCGGCTTATTCACGAATCTGACACTATTCAATAGAAAAATGAAAATTTTTCTTTTAAATCCAAAATATCTATTACGGATACTAGCTTTGATTGTATCCATGTTTTGATCATTCTTGAATTTTACACCACTATGATTATTTTTGAGGTATTTTTGAACATGGATAAAACAAAGTACGAATCCTTAATCCTTAATCCTTGTCATTTTGTTTCACTTTGGATTCGTTTCTTTAAAATATTTTCATCATCCTCGGTCTTAAATGATGATATTATTGAATATCTTTGGCTTTGTAGTGCAAAGATGAATGATTTCTGAAGAATATCTTTGGTAGTAGTGCAAAGATGAGCAGTGTTTAGATGAACATGACCAATGATGAATATCTTTGGCACATGATGCAAAGATGAATATTTGATTCGGATGTATGTTGATTGATGTTACGAGGGATAAAAGATGAGCGATTTAACTTTTAAATTCATACATAGAAGATAGTAGTTGCATTCTCTACTTAATTCTTCTAATGAATTATTATTTCCGCTGCGAATATTGGTTTAAAACTTGTTGTCTATTGTATTCTATTAGTTTTTTTTTCCTGTTGAAGACTAATGATAATTTGTTGTATATTATCTTAGTCATAATATTCTTCTTTGGGCTAGTTGAGCTCACCCTTTTCCTTTTGTTCCATTTTTCTTCTCGAGGCGAGATTATAGCGAGGAACTAGTCGGGGTGTGGAGTGATGGTTCTAGATAGTCGCTTTAGTAGTCCTCACTATTACGTAAAAATAATGTATCAATAATGAGGATTTATTTGAGTGTGGATATTGTCTAGAAGACAATATTTGTATTTAAACTCACAGTTTATGTGTTGTGCGTATTTTACTTGCGACAAATGTATTAATAAAGTTGTAGTTGTTTACATACCATGTATTTGGCGACTTCGAATAGGTGATGTATACCTATTTTGGGGCGTCACAGTTGGTATCGAGCTTAGGGATATGATCTCTGGCGGAGATCGGGAATAGAACTAGGAGGGAGGCAGGTAAATCCTTCGCTAGTGTGTCCTACCTAAGCTTATTTGTTAGTTGGTTAGTATATAGGGATATTATGTGATATATTGATTTCCTTAATTAACCCTTGTTTTATGACAAGTGTTTGAGAATGTCGATGAGAATATTAATGATGGAGTAAATGAGACCGTGGAGATGCATGTACTTACCAACGAGGAGAGCGTGCAACAGTGGAAATGTACCTCCTGTGAACAACACCACCGAAAGCGAGATGATGAACGAGGGGATGTTTAGAAGCTTTTTGCGCTCATGCAAAATCGAGCGAGGAGACTCGTGTTCAAAATACAGGAGGAAATGATAGCAATTCACGGGTTGTCACATTAAGCAGATTCAAAGAGTTGGGACCACTGCAGTGCAGGGAAGCCGGATCCGATCATGGCGGAAACATGGGTCAAGCAAATTACCAAGATATTTGATGTCTTGGGATGCACGGAGGAACAGAAAGTTCCATTCGCTACTTTTATGTTCCGTAATGGCGGCAGATTCTTGGTGGGAATCATGAAGCGTACCCATCCAAATTTGCACTCGGCAGATCGTGGGAGACGTTTGAAGCAGTTCAATGAAAGTACTTCCACGAAAGTATTCGCGTATGAAGGAAGTGGAGTTTATTAGACCGAGCGAAATAACATGGCGGTGTCCCAAAGACGAAGGCGAAGTTCGCGAGTTATCGAGTTGCACCTCATTTGGTGGAGAATGAGGAACGTATGACGCGGATGTTTCTTAGAGAGGTTTGAAACCCGGCATACGTCGAAGATCTCATTTCTCATAAATTTTCTCTCTATTCGAGATGTTGTCAACATGGCTCGGTTGTTAGAAGCGAGATAACGAAGTGGTTCAACCGAGAGACCATAACCGAGGATTATCTAAAGATAGCGATCATCGAATAATGATAACCAAATGGAGAAAAAGAATCTGAACAAAGGCGGTAACCACTCTGGTGGTAATCGTGGCCATGAAAATAGAATAAGCGAGTCGGGAGGAGATTTTAAAAGAGGAGATTTAACAACGACCATGTGAAGACGACAAAGATCTGCGCAAGACAATTGGTTCCAAGGAGGAGAAAGACCACCGGTCGTATGTTACAAATCACGGAAAGAGGGACATATCATTGAAACCGCCTAACAGTTTAAGGTATGCTATAATTGTGGAAAAGAAGGACATATCGCTCGAGATTATGCACGCAGATCGAAACCCAGATCCGATGGGAATGGTGACTCAAAAGGATGTCCCGAAAAGTCAAAGTCAACGGTTCTTTGAAGAGCGTTTGTCGTGGCCAAATCAAAAATGCGAGGAACCCGAACGAAGTTAGCACGGGTTAGTTAATTATAAATTCTTGCGAAGTTTATACCTTCTGAGATCTGGGTTCTACCCATTCTTTTATCTCTCTTGCTTGCGCTCAACGTTTGAACTTGACTACGGAGAAATTAGACTTTGACCTATTTATGGAGACTCCGTTAGGAAAAACTTTCATTACATCCATTGTTTAGAAATCTTGCTTGATTCAGTTGGCACTATCACATTACTGTTAACCTTATTTCTATAGAGATAATTGTTTTTGATGTGATTTTAAGGTTAACTACTCATCATGCCGAAATTGATTACTTTCGTGGGTTGTTAGTTTTCATATTCTAAGTCCATGGCGTAAAACGCATGCATGTGGATATTCTAACGAGAATAATAAAGATCGAACTAGGTCCGGCGTAAAACGCATGTGACGTGATATTCCAACGAATAATAATAAAGATCGGAACAAGGTCCCAAGTAAAACGCATGCAGACAAGATATTCCAATGAATAATAAAGAATGGAATAACAGTAAGAATTTCACCAAGTATAGGGTAGCTTGCGTATCAAAGTTATTCAATGAATAATAAATAATAGAATAACGAAGTTCTCTTCATGAATACAAAAGAAATAATATCCCTCACAGTAAAAGAACTGAATATAAGAGTAGGGAAGTAGCGAATACTTTTCATAGGTTCTCTTGTAATTCTCTCTAGAGTTTCAATGAATTAAGTAAGAAATAATGAAGGAATGAGCTTATTTATAGAAAAATAGAATGAATAGTAACTAATTATTCATGAACAGTGCAGATTGATTTACTATTAAGCGGACGGTCCATATTGGTTTATTATTAAAACTTAAAACAATGGTCCATACCGATTTACTATTAAAACTTTAAATCAAATGATTCATATTGATTTACTATTATAACTCCACTAAGCGGTCCATATTGACTTACTATTATATCTTCAACCAACGATTCGAAAAATTAAGACATCTCCTCATGGAATAATATTGTACCCAAATACCGAATGCACAATACTAGAGTGAATAATAATCAGGGTGAATAGTAACTCGTGAATAGTAACTCGTGAATAGTAACTTATGAATAGTACTCCGACACAAAAAGTGTCCCGAATACTTGGATTGAACAATAAATCATATTATATGTGAGATGATCATCAGAACAATAATTGAATCAATAATATGATAGATATGATGCAACAATTACTTGTAGCAATAATTGAGTATAACCGGTGACTTCTCACGTAAGCATCAATAATAAAAAGCGAGTGACTTCTCACGTAAGCATCAATAATAAATACCGTGTGTACTTCTTTGTGCAACCACGCCATTCATGATGCTTTTAGCACCGAGAGTTTCAACAGTTAACAGTAAAAACTTTCAGATTATTTTCATAAAGTATTTTTGTCATTTTCTCTATCAAACAATAATTTTGTTGTGGGGTCCACCAATGATTATGCAAAGTCGTACGGATATTCCCCACAAAAAGAATATTCCCTAATTAATCGAACATTATACAACCACTTGCTTACTTTGCAAAATTTGTAAATATTACCCACAACTATAACATTACATCAAATCAACACCATAATATAAAAAAATTATTTAGAAAAATTAAATCTTTATTCATAAAATCTGGGTCTCACAATCTCCCTCCTTATGAAATTTCACCCTCGAAATTTACGTACGTACCTGGTATGCCGAAGAGGTGAGGATACCTTGACTTCATTTCAGATTTTAATTCTTGAGGTATAACCTTTGAGTGTTGAATACGATCCTTCTTATCTAAGATTTTAACATGTATCTCCTTACGTTAAATCTTACGCTTTATCTCGTCCGGGTTCTAAATTAATAATGTGGTTGAATTAGTCCACATATTTACGTAACATCGATCGTTAAAAATGTTATGAACACGCGACATACTTGGCGGTAAAACGAGTGTATAAGCTATAGTTCCTATTCGATCAAGGATTTCAAATGGGCCAATAAAATCGAGGGTTGAGATTTCCTCTCTTCATCGATTCTTGCTTCTAGAATAACGCCCTCTTGAACCTTCTTCTTCACATTTATCAGTTCTGAGTATATAGCTTGAGCAGCTTTAACTTTATCGATTCAAGTCTATTCTAATCGTATATTCGTTATCGTCACGTGGGTTGTGACACCCCCAAAATAGGTATACAACACCCATTGTGAGTCGCCAAATACATGAGTACGAAAAGCAAACTACAACTTCAATAATACAATTGTCGTGCAAAATACAACAACACATACTGTGAGTTTAAATACAAATATTGTCTTCTAGACAATATCCACACTCAAATAAGTCCTCATTATAATTATTTAAACACTATTTTACGAAAATAGTGAGGACTCGCTAAAACATCTTTCTAGAACCATCACTCCATACCCCGACTAGATCTTGCTATGTTCTCACCTCCACGAGAAGAAAAATGGAACAAAATGGAAAAGGGTGAGCTCAACTAGCCCGGTAAAGAAGAATATTATGACTAAGATAATATACAACAAATTATCATTAGTCTTCAACAGGAAAATCGATAAAATATAATAGACAACAAGTTTTAGATCAACAATTGCAATGAAACAACAATCCATTGAAGAAAATTGAGTAGAGAAAGAATTCTACTATCTTCTAAGATTTAAAAGTCCATCATCAATATTTTATCCTGTAACATCAATCAATATACATCTTGAATCAAATATTCCATCTTTTGCACTACAGAAGCAAAGATATTCATTTTAGATCACCAATTGGTCATGTTCATCTCAACACTGCTCATCTTTTACTACTACAGGCAAAGATATTCATTAGGTAATCATTCATCTTTTGCTACAGCCAAAGATATTCAAGTAATATCATCATTTAGGACCGAGGATGATGAAAAATATTTTAAAGAAAAGCGAATCCAAATGAGATGGAAGGACAAATATTAGGGATTAAGTATCACGGTTTATCCAAGATCAATAATACTCCATAATAACCAATTTTGAAGCATAATTCAAAAATAAAGATCAAAACATGGATACAATCAAAGATAGTAACCATAATAGACATCTTGGACAAAAAGAAGAAAATTTCATTTTTCATGAATAAAGGTTGCAGTATTCGTGAGTAGTGTCGATTATCGTGAATAGTCTTAGTATCGTGAATAAGAAACCCGACACAAAAAGTTCCAAATTTGATAAAAACGTTCACCAATATTTTGGCATAATGATATTGAAGAAAATAATATCATTTAAGAACAAAATAACATCCCTTACCTCAAAATAACCGTACTTCTGACTGAATTTCAGATATAGTGCTGACAGAAACTTGCACTGAATAGGAACTCTCAAAGTATCAAAATACTCACAAAAATATGCTCAATAATCTAGAGAGAAAGAAAACTTGTTTCTGGTGTGATTTTCAATTCTAACCTAAGCGTCTATTTATAGGAAAATGTTAGAACGCCATAGGAGACTAAAATAATAAAATAATATTATTTAAAATAATTCTCGCATGCCATCCTTTGTTGACAATTCAAGCTAGCCACCTTTGAACCAATTTACATTTTCACATGTGATAAAACCAAAGTGGGTCCCACCCATAATTTAATAAAAATTATTTTATTTTCCTAAACTTCAACAATTCATAGAAAATAGCCCATTTATCGGAAAAATACAAATTTTATGTCCATTCTTTTTTGAAATCAAATTCTCTACAACTTTGTAGCTTTGAGTTTTCCAAATTCCAAACATAAAATATCCAAAATCCACAAACGGATGATTTTTAATACATCTACAAAACAAAATCTTGATAAAACACCTCAAAGATTAATTCCTTCATTTTATCCACATAAAATAAATATATCCATCATTTATATCCACATCAAATAAATATTTCCTTATCATATAAATCAATAATTAATTATTCACAAATAATATTACGTAATCACAATTATGACAACCAAAGCCATTCCCAAGAAAGAGGGGCTTTCAATAAGAATTTCTCCTTCTTGCCAAGAATTAGGTGACCAAACCTCTCCTTGATGAACTTTCTAGACATTGCCAATAATGCTATCTAATAATATTATTCAAATAATATGAATTATTGATCCGATAATGGGAAATCTTTATGCGATGATAATTATTGAAACAACAATAATATAAAATATCAACGCAACAATTATTGAATCAATAAAATAAAATATCGAACAAAGAATTATCATGTAAAATTATTGAGTAGTGCCTTCATACGTAAGAATCAATAATTCAAAAATACTGTGCATCCACGCGTATTACTGTATTTTAACCACCGGGTATTCCAAAAGTGTTAACGGTAACAACTACGCCGTTATTTATAAAAACTCAAACTTGTCGTTTTCTTCATCCGACAATTATTACATTATGGGGCCCTGAATAAATGGTACGCATTGGTCGCATTTAATATTCCCCGACAACAAGAATATTCTACGACCAAACGAATATTCCCCGACAACAATGATTATTTTATAACCACTTGCTTATTTTGCAAAATTTGCACATTTCACCCATAACCAGATAATTATATCAAATTAATACCTTATTATTCACAATAATAATTAGAGAAAATTCAATTTTATTTATAATAAGTTGGGGTCTTACATGGGTCCCTAGAGTCTTTAACTCTATCTCCATCATTCGTAAGTTATACAAATGAGTCTTTGTGTTAACAACATCACACTCGTAAATGCATACGATCTTCTACTCAACGCGTCAACTACCACGTTCATTTTTCCCACGATGATATTGAATGGTACGATCGTAATCTTCAACAGTTCGAACCAACGTCTTTGGCACATTACACGTTCGTTTTAGGTGAAGAAAATATTTGAGGGTTTTAGAAATGTGTTTTGTACTAGGGTTAATACAAAATTCAATTTCACGCTCTAGGGGTAGGCTAAGAAGTCTTCAAGAATACGTCAGGAAATTTATTAACAATAGAAATATAATTAAAAATCGCGACTCTCATCCAAGACTTGGATAGACGTCACATTGATACCTATCAACTTGTCACCGTCATTCACGGCGTTGCTTACGTAAAGTCCGGCTTGGTGCATTCCACACAAGAAAGTCAACAACGAAAGGATCGGGGCTCTTTATTTATGGCTTGATATAACAATGATTGATTTCGATTGGTTTGGTTACTTTAAATTCGCATAACAGGTTGATTAGGAGTATGAAAGCTAACAACCTTACAAAAAGCATGATGAGTAGTTAACCAATCGTTTCCAAAATTCACATCAAAGGCAAGTATTTTCAAAGAGATAAGATCGAAAGGTAACGTGAAAGTGTTGATTTGAACAAGATTTATAAATAGTGGAGGTAACGAAGGTTTCTCCCAACTTAGTTTAAACAGATATATCAAAGTCTAACTTCTCCGGAGTTAACTTCAAACATTGAACACAACTAGGTGCAATAAAAGAGTGAGTAGAACCGGTATCTAACACGGTATAGAATTCGCAAGAGTTTATGACTAACATACCCGTGATAATTTTATTCAGGTTTCTCGTCACGAAAAAAATGCTCTCTCTTAAACTACCGGCTTTGGCTTACCTGGGACATCCTTTGGTGCCTCCATCCTAGCAGAACTTATCTTCGGTGAACGAAAAAATCGGGCTAAGTGACCTTCTCTTCCACAATTATAGCATGCTTTGGACGGCATTGCGCAGTTTGGATTTATATGTCCCTCCCCTCCGCATTTGAAGCATATGATAGGTGGTCGTTCTCCTTCCTTAACAACGGGTGCTGGTGCTGACGTCTTTACATCATTGTTGAATCTCCTATTCTTGAAATGTCCATTCGTATTGTTTTGACCATGATTACCACCGAAGTGGTTTACCATTTCGGCATGTTGATTCCTCCATGCTTATTGTCACTACTTTGATGATCATTATCACCCCAGTATTATCATTTTTCCTACCGCTCTCTTTTTTGGTTTCGTTGACTCGTTATCGCTCTCCACTAATCGAGCCCTATTTACAACATCTCAATACAAACACGGTTTATGAGAAATAAGATATTGATGTATCTCGACTTGAAACCTCTTAAAACATCTCGCGTCATTCTCTTTCATTATCAACCAAGTGGGACGAAAATCGGGACAACTCGGCAAACTTGGCTTCAGTCTTTCGACACCTGGCCATGTTGTTTTTCTCCAACTAGATAAATTCCACCTCCTTCATTATGACGAATGCTTTCGAAAATACTTGTCATTAAACGACTCTTGAACTTCTCCCAAGACATCTTGAGTCGTCGAGTGAGTCGTTTTACTGATTCCCACCAGGTGATCTCGCCTCTTCACGCAAACATAAAGGTGGCAAAGGGAACCTTTTGCCCTCGAGCATCCCAAGACATCAAATATCTTGGTGATCTGCTTTAACCATGTCTCGCCTTAAGTGGTTACGCTTTCCCAAAAACTCCGGTGGTCCCAGCTCCTTAAATTGCTTAGCGGTGACAAACCATGGGTTGCCATTGTTTCCTCTGCATTATGAGCAGAGCCGCCTTACTTTGATGTTGCATGAATTCTAAAAAGCTCCTAAATGTATAAATGGTTAAATCGATTGATCGGTGTTGTTGTTTTGCGGGAGGATTATCACCATCTTATTGCACATTGTCACGATTATTGATCATGGAGAATCAACAATCTCACATGCTCCATTGCTATTCTCAACATTCTCGGATGTCATTTTGAATCGCCACAAAACAAAGGTTAATTGGCGTGTAACAAATTATCCCTATATTCGTGACCGACCAATTAAATACCAAAAAAAAACTTGGGTAGGTCATACTAGCGAAGGAATTCCCTGTCTCTCCCTCCTAGTTCTATTCTCACATCTTAGCGTGGATCATATCCTAAGCTTTGATACCAACCGTGATGCCCCAAAATTAGGTATACATCACCCATCTTGAGTCGCCAGATATCGTGGTATGTAATTCAAATACAACTTAATAATACAATCGTCGTGTACAATACGACAAAACATAAACTGTGAGTTTGAATACAAATATTGTCTACTAGAGATTATACAAACTCAAAAGGAGTCCTCATTACAATTATTATCACACTATTTCATAAAATAGTGAGGACTACTAATGCACCATCTAAGACCATCACTCTGTTCCCCGACTAGTCCCATTTCGTTCTCATTTCACGAAGAAAACGGTGAAAAGAAAGGGGTGAGCTCAATTAGCCCAGTAAGAGATATTATGACTAAAATAATGCAGAATAATTTATCGTTAGCCTTCAACAATGTTAAACTGATAAAATATAATAAATATCAAGTTTAACTGCAACGGAACAAGCAATCCATTAAAAGAGTCAAGTAGAGAATGAAATCTACTATCTTTTATGATTTAAAAGGTTTTTCATCACTTTTATCGCTGGGACTCAGCTTAATAAATAATCCACATCATCGAATCACCCCTGCACTATGGCCAAGGATATTCTTTAGTATCACGATCACAATTATCCATGCACTACGGGCCAAGAATATTTGTGTATTCATTAATGGTCATGATCATGCCAACAACTATCCATCAATGCACTACGGGCCAATGAGGACTTTTACCACATCATTTGTAACATTACGGTCATGATTATACCGAATAATCCCTGGTCATAATCATACCAAGTCCATCTATGCACCACAGGCCACAGATGACTTTCAACATAATATAAGCATGAGGATGATGAAAATGATATAAGAATTCAATAAAACAAGTTCAAGAATTAATTTATCCAGGAACTGATAACGTTCAAATTGTCAACATGATACTGCTTTGTAGAGTAAAATTCAAGAATGCTCAGAAGAATATTTCCATGAAAAGATACTAGATGAAGCGCAAATATCAAAGATATTCCACTAATTTCATGGGTATAGAAGTCAAAGTTTTAACCAACTTGGTATAATAAAGAATGGAATAACAAAAGAAATCACCATAAATGCGATAGACAAGACAGTGTGTTATTCCAATGTAATAATAAATAACGGAACCGGTCGGTCCCAGTAAAAACGCATGAGACGAGATATTCCAATGTAATAATAAATCTGGAACCATGTGTGGTGTAAAACGCACAAACAGGATATTCAAATGAATAATAATGATCGGAACCGTGTCCCATGAAACGCAAGCATGTGATGGGATATTCCAATGTAATAATAAAGATGGAACCAGTCCCACAGTAAAACGCATGCACAAGATATATTCCAATGAATAATAAAGAATGGAATAATGTAAGAATTTCACCAAGTATAGGGTAGCCCGTATATACAAAGTTATTCCAATGAATAATAAATAATGGAATAATGTAAGTTCTCTTCATGAATACAAAAGAAATAATACCCCTTATCGTAAAAAAAACTCAATATAAGAGTAGGAAGTAGCGAATATACTTTTCATAGGTTCTCTTGTAATTCTCTCTCTAGTTTCAATGAATTAAGTAAGAAATAATGAAGGAATGAGCTTCTATTTATAGGAAAATGGAATAAATAGTAATTAATTCATGAAAGGTCCAGATTGATTTACTATTAAACGAGACGATTACATATTGGTTTACTATTAAAACTTAAAACAACTATTCCATACCGATTTACTTATTAAAACTTTAAATCGGCGATTCATATTGATTTACTATTATAACTCCACCAACAGTCCATATTGACTTACTATTATATCTTCAACCAACGATCTGAAAAATTAGCACATCTCCTCATGGAATAATATTGTACCCAAATACCCGAATGCACAATACTAGAGTGAATAGTAACCGGGTGAATAGTAACTCGTGAATAGTAACTCATGAATAGTAACTCGTGAATAGTAACTCATGAATAGTAACTCGTGAATAGTAACTCGTGAATAGTAACTCATGAATAGTAACTTGTGAATAGTAACTCATGAATAGTATTCCGACACGAAAAGTGTCCCGAATACCCGATTGAACAATAAATCATATGATGCAGATGATACTGTAACAATAATTGAATCAATAATATGAATGATATGATCGCAAAGAATTCTTTGTAGCAATAATTGAGTATAACTAAGTGACTTCTCACGTAAGCATCAATAATCAATACCGTGCGCTACTTTATGCAACCATGCCAGACATCAGTACTTTTAACACCGTGTGTTTCAACACTAAATCAGTAAAACTTCCGCCGTTATTTTTATAAAGTATTTTTGTCTTTTTCTCTATCTGACAATAATTTTGTTGTGGGGTCCACCAATGATTGTACCATCGTACGGATATTCCCCGACAAAAAGAATATTCCCCGACCAATCGAATATTATACAACCACTTGCTTACTTTGCAAAATTTGTAAATATTACCCACAACTATAACATTACATCAAATCAACACCATAATATAAAAAAAAATTATTTCGAAAAAATTAAATCTTTATTCATAAAATCTGGGATCTCACAATAATTTGTTCAATATTATCTTAGCCATAATGTTCTTTATTGGGTTAGTTGAGCTCACCCTTTTCCTTTTTGTTCCATTTTTCTTCTCGGGGAGGCGAGAATGTAATGAGTACTTAGTGGGGTGTGGAATGATGGTTCTAGAAGTTGTTTTAGTAGTCCTCACTATTTTGTAAAATAGTGTATCAATAATTATAATGAGGACTTATTTGAGTGTGGATATTGTCTAGATGACAATATTTGTATTTAAACTCACGAGCTTTATGTGTTGTCAGATTTTTGCACGACAATTGTATTAATAAAGTTGTAGTTGTTTCTGTACCATGTATTTGGCTACTCAGAATGGGTGTTGTATACCTATTTTGGGGGCGTCACAACCACCTTTGTCCCTATCAAATATGCCCGGAATTTGTCAAAGGCATATACCACTGCAAGTAACTCTTTCTCTGTAGTTTTGTAGTTCAATTGTGAATCCGTAAGAGTTTTACTTGTATATTATATGGTGTGGAATATCTTCTCTCAGTGTTGACCCAAAACAGCCCCTATTGCATAGTCGCTCGCATCACACATTAATTCAAATGGCATAGTCCAATTCGGTGCGACGATCACTGGAGTTGTAGTCAACTTTTTCTTCAACTGCTCAAAAGCTAACTTACAATCTTCATCAAACTTGAAAACTGAATCTTTCTCTAAGAGACTGCATAATGGTTTTGCAATCTTGGAGTGTTGGGTCTCCAACTTTTAGATTTATTTTAATGATAACAATAATTAGTAAATAAATTAATTAAAAGGGTAGAATCCTCTCCATAGGATTTTTATTATAATTGTTTTAATTATCTTATTTACTTTGACCAAAAATATTTCCTAACTCTTATTAATTGATTTTCTTGATCTTGATGCTTTAAAGTGTTAAATAAATTAGGTCATGCATTGTGGGACAAAAATCATATGTTGATCATCAAATGCTTATTTGACCGAATTTGGAAAGAAGATGGAGATTTTGATTAAATCATTTTTCTTTTACTTGGGGGCATATTTTATTTATTCTCAAATTATTTTTATTATTTAAAAATCTCAAAAATTATTTTATTGGGCAAAATTATTTTATTACTTATATATATATATATATATATATACGGTTTTTGTATACATATATTTATAATTTATATAAAACTTATATAATATATATACATATATATATAGATATAATATATATATATATATATATGTGTGTGTGTGTGTGTGTGTGTGTATATAAATATATAAAAGTAATCATTATATATATATTAAACCAAAGTTTGGCTTGCAATAGAACGAGGTGTAAAAGTTTCGACAAAAATTGTGGGAGAAAAGATCATTGAGAAAGATGTTGATGAATTCACTGATGATGATGAAAAGGCTATGAACATTGCATCTATAGCTGAACAAGTGCTAACTAGTGCCCTCATTGAAAAAGAATACAAAAGAGTTAGCAATTGCAAGAATGCAAAAGAAATATGGGAAAAATTGATTCTAACCTATGAAGGAACTAGTCATATCAAAGAAACCAGAAAAGATGCTCTAATCCAGGAGTATGAAAATTTCAAGTTGGAAGAAGGTGAAAAGATCATGGATATGGAAACACGTTTTTCCAGAATCATTAATGAACTGGAACATCTGGGGAAGGCATATACAACTAATGAGAAAAACAAGAATTCTCAAAGCCCTTCCATCCATCTGGAAAATGAAGGTTATTGCTATTAAGGAAAGGCAAGACCTAACTACTTATTGTGACGCCCCCAAAACAGGTATACATCACCCATCTTGAGTCACCAAATACATGGTACAAAATTCAAATACAACTTAATTATACAACAGTCGTGTAAAATACGACAAAACATAATCTAAGAGTTTTAATAAGAATATTGTCATCTAGACAATATCCACACTCAATGGAGTCCTCATTACATTTATTGTCACTGTAATACCCGTAAATTTTATGATTTAATATTAATATTTATAAATAGAGCCTGTGATTATTTATTTTATAAATGCTTACATGGCATGAGGTGGGTAACTCAATTGAATTAAAATTTAACTTTTAATAATTGATAAGATGTGGAGAATTATGATAGGTTTATGAAATGTCTTGTATGACACAATGATGGAATTAGTGAGGAATAATTAAGAAGGAATGCATTACTAAGTAAAAGATGACAATAAGAGAGGTGGTATATAATTAATTTATTTAATTATACGGAGTAATAATAAATCATTGAATTGGTTTGAAAGCTTGTGCGGATGGACTAAATCTTTTATTATTATTAAGTGAGTAACTTAAATTATGTGAAATAACCCACTTATTAATAATTATTAAGGTGGTGTATAATTTAGTGTTATTGGGTAAATTAAATTAATTAAATTAATTTGCCCCAATAATTAAGTATTTACATGTTTATAATCCAAATAATAAATTGGGAGTCTAGCCCAATAAATTAATTGATGGACTTTTGAGTTAGCCCAATAAACTTGGGTTATTTAAAATCGATTTGAACCCAACATAATAGTTAGCGATGGTACAAGGTGTTGGTTTAATAAAATGTGGAGTGGGGCAATGGGCTGATGAATTGACTAGCCCCTTGTCATGTCTCGAGATCTATTCTCTTGTCCCAAATTAAGGGTCACCAAGTACAAGGAACAGATAGCCTAAACTCTCTTTACATGAACTTTCAAGTTTCTTTAATCCTAGCATGCAGAGGGCTAGCTAAGTGGTACGGTATGGAGTGGTTAAACAACTCCTTAAGTAACCATTGTTCATTTCTATTGCACCATGAATCCCAACATTGGGTAAAAGCAAGTGTCTAGTTCCATGCTTTTCTCTTTAAATACAAGCCACCATGGCGATCTGTTATAGTGATAAGAGTGTTGGAGAAATCTGAGTAAAGAATTCTTAGTTGCTAAGCATTACCAAATCAGTGTGTGAGATATCAAGGTTAAAGCTCGAGAAGGTATAATTTCTACTTCGTTCTTAACTTAAGTCTTGTTTGATTCTCGATTTTCCTAAATTAATAGGTCAAGTATGATGAATTAGCATGATATAGGGTGTTTAGAAAGTTTACTTTCGTGCATGAATACGTTAATAATTGCCTGGAATCAAGTTGTGGCTACTCTGCAAAAAGCGAGCATGTTCAATTGCTTACGAACTCCATAAGGTATGCAATTTGGGCCGTACTTAGGAACCAGCTGATGGGTTCGGTTGTGTTAGACCATATATTAAGAAATTCCCTTAGTTTGTATGCATATAATAAAGTCTTAATGAAATTAACTTGAAACAAACTTAGACCTTGTCGAAATAGTGTAGGCAAAAGTCTCTCGAAAGAGTGACTTGAGATGTCTTCGAACAAAGCGTGTTTTCTTGGACAAGTCGTAATATCTTGGACATGGCTAAATGACTTGACTTTGTACATGGCCATATGCCTTCATCTTGGACACATGGCGCAGACGTCTTGGAAGCTTGGACACATGGCGGATGTCTTGACTTCGGACATGGCGAGATGTCCCGACCCTCGAGACAACATCATAACTTGATATAAGGATTCTAAATATTCCTATCTTTGCTATAAACTATTATTACACGAATGAGTTCTAAGTAGAAATTTTACTAACTTCGGAAAATAAATCTAATGCCTACAAACATGCGTGAAAAAGGGTGGGTGGGATTAATAGATGTTATGGTCTACTTAAAGCAATGAACCTCTTGGAACTACGAAGAAGAAAGATTATGAATAAACTAGTAGTGGTCAAAAGTATGAGCATGTTGGTGTACAAATACTATGAGTTTTGATGGGTGCGGATATACATAGAAAAAAAAAAATGTGTTATGTGTACATGTTGTTTACATATGTATATTAAGTGTGTTTGGCTAATGAATACCTATACTTACATAAATAGGACAAACATAGTTCATTGAGGTGATTTTATTATAAGTAGCAATCAACGCTAAAGGCAAGTTCCTAACCTCACTCAATTTTACATTGAGCAAGTATCCGAACACTATTATTATTGTGTTGCAAGTTCCTTACTTCTTACACTGTATACATTCGAATTGTCGTCTCAAGCAAATATCTGTTTCTATTCGAAAATCATTTATATACCTTGACGTTGTTGCAAACATTGGATTTATCATTCTTAAATGCATGATAAAAATTATCTAAGCCTTTGATTCGACTAGACTATTATTATGCTATCCAAACCAATTGACTTGGTGCGGACTATCGTAAATCTACTAAGATGAACAACCCTCATTGAAGGGGAAATTATATATTGTCGAGAGGCAAGCGATGCATGCATATAGTATGATGATTAAATGTTATGCATAACGTAGGGTACTTTCAATTGATCACTGTTGTACTTTCGTTTACATTGGATTACGATTATAATCTTTATTAATTCTAGTAAGAGTTCTTAGTCCTTAGTATTTGCTTTCGATTACTCATTCATGTTGAACCTCGAAATGAATGAATCCTGAAATTTTGTTGATATCCTTCAGTCTATAGCGACACCTATTGAATACTCTTGATATTTCTTGATATCCTTGAACTACCAATTATTATTATACCCTTGAAAGGTTTAAATGCTATAACTGCTTGTTCTTCTGGCTATATTACTTGCTGGGCAAACTCGTTGCTCATTCTTGCTTCCTAAAACATTACAGATTAAAAGCGAGAAGCGAGCGGTACTTGAGACGAGGACAAGGGAAAGGGCAAAGCGACAGAATAACTTAGTCCTTAAGACTAGAAGTATTATTATTATTGTTATGCTTGTTATGATGTATTCAAGAATGATTAAGTTATGTTAAGTTAATCAACTTTGAATTATCGTAGTAATGGTTCTGATACCTTGGGACGCAAATATTTATATTATATCAATGTAAATTATTCTAGTATTTTCGTTGTTGATTTTAGTAAGATATTTGTAGTTTTACGTGATGCAATCAATTCGAGATATGGGTGTCCAATTTTTGGGGCGTCACAGTTTGTATATCAAAGCCATAGTTATAAACCTTAGGAGCGAGAGCCCTTAGATTATAACTTAGGAGAACTTGGAAGATAGAAAGGGATGAAACTCATATAGAGTTTTCATAGAGATGGACTTAGCGTGTTCTGAGAATATAACTTCATTCTATACTGATGAACTTATGTTATTTAACATTCTAATGGAGTTGTTGTTTGTTTTGTCTTGTGTTGGTGATTGTGGGATGGTGACATGGGAGGACCTAGCCGAGTAGTAGAAGAGGAGCCAGCGTGACATACGTGGTATATGAGGCACCATTGATAGCGAGCCTATATTAACTGTAGTCCTATCGATGATGATGATGAGGAAGAGGAGATGGAGCCAATGCAGAGGAGTGCGATCCGAGAGGAGGAGCTATGGAGGAGGCGTGGGTGGAGCGAGCCCATGGGGACTCAAGCGAGGCTACTTTTGAAGATAGGATGTTGGGGAGTATGAGGAGCAGATTTTAGAGTTAGGGTGCGAGTTGAGGAGTTAGAGGCTGAGGCTAGGGAAAGGGAGTCCGAATTCCAAAAGCCGAGGGCGAAGACCACCAGAGAAAGTTAGTGATCTGAGGAGATGGAGGTAGAGATTGCTCACCGTGAGGAGACAGGAATCCAGATGGGGCTTTGTTTCACAGGCGGTGGCTAGGAATGTAGAAGCGCGGGGAAGTTGGAAGAGATGGAGCGAGAGGGAGTTGAGCGAGAGGACGGAGAAGGAAGCTATCCGTACTCGATTAGGGATGGAGGTAATGGATAGGATCCATTTCAAGAGAAGTGGGAAGGGCCAATGATAGGGCTAACGATCTAGAAGATGAAGTGAGGTGCAAAAGGAGGAAGATAAATAGGATGGGCTATGCATCGCTTGCGGCCATGGAGAGCCCGATTGATGGGGTAAATCACTACCCGTGAGGGCGGAGACGAGACCGACACACCATAAGCCAAGAGATTTGGTGGTGCACATTACTCGGAGAAGTACCAGAGGCGTTGTGGAGCGCGAATGATAGATTAAGTCTAGGTGTTAAAAGTTATTAGTTATAGTTCGTTATGTAGTGTATTATCTGTTGTTGTAATTTCAGTCTTTTATGTAGAATGTGAGATAGTTGTAAGCCCCAAACTTTTGAGTTATATTAGAGGGTTAGTATGTTAATGGTTGTCCCCATCTTTTGTGATATTAGGGGATAAGTTGTGTCATTTATAGAAGTATGCTAGAGATAATCATGTAAGGTAACAATTTGGCATATGGATATAAATGATCTTGTTATGAAATGTATTCTGAAATCTTATTCCTTTTATGGAGAATTGTTTAAGTAATATAATTAGATAATAAAAATGGAAGTTTTATGATGCAAAAAAATGCCGCCCAGACGTAGATTAACTGCACCAGAAGAGTCGGTTAATGATGAGAGAGGACAAGTAGATCCCATTCAGAGGCTTGTAGATTTGTTAGGGGAGGCTCTTAGGGGAAGAAATGAACAAGTAACACCCAATCCCCAAGTAGCTCGGTTACACAAACTTCAAGGACTTTAAGAGTGTAGGACCTCCTAATTCATAGGTACTCTAGATCCTATTATAAGCATAAACATGGATCAAGGAAATGGAGAAAGCCTTCGCCATTGCTCGTGTGGGTGAAGACCGAAAACCGTGTTATTACTACATATATGATGAGGAGTGAAGCAACGAACTCTTGTGGGAAGCAAATCAAATCATCAGCGGAGGGGAGAAGGGACTATAACTTTGGAAAGGTTTAAGACTTTGTTCTTCTAGAATTACTTCCAAGAGCATGAAGAATAGGATGGAGGTAAAGTTTCTAGAACTAAAACAAGGGAGATGACGATTGTCACGATGATGCGGCCAAGTTCAATGAACTCATGCGATTCGCATGACACATCAAGTGAACCTTTGAAAAAAAATCTCAACGCTTGAACTTGGACTAAAACCTTGGTTGTTCAACAAGGTGTCGGTCCTTCAAATCGACTCGTTAAGCCACATTATTGGAGAAGGCGATAATTGCTGATGGAGGTAGCGAGGCATTGAGCCAATACAACAAAGAGAAGAAGAACAAGAATGTTGGGGGAGAAACTCGTGGAGGGAGTAGCAGTGGTGGAAGTTATCTGGGAAAGAGGAAATGGGATAACCGCAACAACGAGAACAAGAAGACAACAACAACAAACACCAACCAAAAACATCAACCATCGAAAAGTTATCAAGGAGGGTTTAAGAAAAGAAGTGAAGCTTGCGAAATGTGGGAAGAACCATCAGGGAATCTTTGGAAGGGCGCGGCGTCTGCTACAATCTATGCCAAGAAAGAAGGGGCACATTTCACCCAACTACCCAAAGCCCAAAAAGATCAAGGGATGTTTCGCCTGTGGCTCAACTGAGCATCAAATCAAGGATTGCCCAAAGAAGGGGAGCAACGGAGGAAGCGGCCAACAAGGAGAGGGCAGCAAGCTAATGATCGGCGGACCAACGCAATCCAACCGACCGACTGCCCGAACCTTAAACATGACTATCCAAGCGCAGTGACTGCAAGGGACGTGGTGTCAGGTATTCTCCCAATCAATAATATAAATGCCTATGTATTATTTGATTCAGGTGCTACCTATTCCTTTGTGTCTGAAGAATTTGCTAATCGACTAAACATACCTCCTGAACATTTAGAAAATTCATTGAACGTAGAGATTGCAATTAAGGAAGTAATTCCCATAGAGTTTGTTTACCGAAACTATTGTGCAAACATTAGAGGTCACGAACTAAACATAAACTTAATTCCGATTAAACTGAGAGAGTTTGATGTGATATTAGGAATGGATTGGTTATCCGGCCACGCTGCGATAATCGATTGTCAAAAGAAGAGTGTGAACCTTCAGACCTCAAATCGGTCTAAGGTAGTGTTTTACGGTAGCTCGTCGTTCAAGCAATCGTGTTGCCTTACGATGATGCAGGCTAAGAAATTGTTAAGGAAAGGATGTGTAGGTTATTTAGCCTATATAGTGGACACTCAGCAAAAGGGAATAGAAATGAAAGATATATCAGTGGTGGTCGAGATTTCAAGACGTGTTTCAGACGAGGCGCACGGTCTTCCCGCCGACGAGAGAAATCGAATTTATAATAGACTTAGCACCGAACCGCACTTTTTTCAAAGCCCCATATCGTATGGCGCCAAGAGAAATGAAGGAATTGATGATTCAATTGCAAGAGTTACTAGATAAGGGTTACATTCGGCCAAGTGTGTCTCCTTGGGGAGCACCGGTGTTGTTTGTAAAGAAAAGGATGGATCGATGAGGCTCAGTATCGATTATCGGGAGTTGAACCAAGTGACAATTAAGAATAGATATCCATTGCCAAGGATAAATGACCTTTTCGATCAACTGAAGGAGCAAAGTGTTTTTCAAGATAGATTTGTGAAACAGGTTATCATCGATTGAAAGTGTGAGAGGAGGACATACAAAAGACGCGGCGTTTCAACTCGCTACTGGACATTACGAATTTTTAGTGATGTCATTTGGGTTAACCAATGCTCCTGCAGCATTCATGGACTTGATGAACCGAGTTTTCAGGCCATACTTAGATAAGTTTGTAGTAGTATTTATCGATGACATTTTGATTTATTCAAAGACGAAGGAAGAGCACGCCGAACACCTGAAGATGGTATTGGAATCATTGAGAAGGGAAAAGATGTACGCTAAATTTTCAAAATGTGAATTTTGGATGGAAAGGGTTCAATTTCTAAGACATTTGATAAATCAAAATGGAATTTCCGTGCATCCTGCAAAGGTGGAAGCGGTAAATGGCTTAACAAGCAGTAAGAAGCCAACGAAGTTAGGAGTTTCTTAGGTTTAGCGGGTACTATCGAAGATTTATCCAAGATTTTTCTAAGATAGCAACCCATGACCAATCTAACGAGGAAGACGAGAGAAGTTCGTATGGACGGACAAATGCGAGGAGAGTTTCCAAGAATTAAAAAGGAGGTTGAGTGAGGCGCTTTGTATTATCATTACCGGATAATATGGGAAGATTTGTGGTGTATAGTGAAGCATCGCATAGAGGACTTGGTTGTGTGCTAATGCAACATGGCACGCTCATTGCATATACCTCACACGACATTTGAAAGATTTCAAAAACGATACCCTACCCATGACTTGGAGTTAAGCGGCGGTAGTCTTTGCATTGAAGATTTGGAGGCACTATTTGTATGGAGAAAATGTGAGATATATCTCGGATCACAAGAGTCTCAAATATATCTTCACACGAAGGAGTTGAACATGTGACAAAGAAGGTGGTTGGAACTAATCAAGGATTACTGTTGTGAAATTATTTATCACCCGGAAAAGGCAAACGTTATGGCCGACACTTTGAAAGCGAGAAAAGGAAGGAGAAGTTATTCAAATTGACAACTCAAGAGGAATTAATAAGAGAAATGGAAAGGTTGGAAATAGAGGTGGAGGAACCAAAAGAAGCGGAAGGAAAATTACTCATGATGAGAGCTCACCACCGGCGTTATTAGATAAAATAAAGGAAGCCTGAGAAAAGATGAAGAATGTGAGAAGATAAAGAAAAGAATAGTAGAAGGTAAGGAAGAAAGGTTCAAAGTAGATAAGGACGGTATATTAAGGTTTGAGGGTCGAGTATGGGTGCCAAATTGAAATCAAACCGAGAGAGAAATCTACAAAGCACACAATCTGACGCGTATTACAGACATCCGGAGAGGCACAAAATGTACGGGATCTTGACACCATTTTGGTGGCCTAATTTGAAAAGAGAGGTTGCGAGAATGTGTTAGCGGATGTCTTACTTGTCAAAGAGTCAAAGCAGAACACGAGAGACCAAGTGGACTACTTCAACCGCTGGAAATTCCAAATGGAAATGGGAGCACATTACGATGGACTTCGTGGTTGGACTTCCGGTTACACAGAAGGGTTATGATGCCATTTGGGTTATTGTGGACCGACTAATAAAGACAGCTCATTTTCTACCCATCAAGATTCGATTCAATTTGAACCAGTTAGCAAATTTGTATGTAAAGGAAATCGTATCGCGACATGGAGTCTTTGGTGTCGATTGTCTCCGATCGAGATCCGCGTTTCACGTCAAAATTCGGAAAAAGTTTGTAGGAGCGAATGGGAACTCATTTGAGATTAAATACTTTTATCACCCTCAAACCGACGGCAGGCGAGTGAGCGAACCATAAACGTTGGAGGACATGCTTAGAAACTGCGTGATGGACTTCAAGGAAATTGGGACGACCATTTACCATTAGTAGAATTCGCTTACAATAATAGCTATCATGCGAGTATCGGTATGCCGCCATATGAAGCTCTTCTGGGGAGAAAGTGTAGAACACCATTATGTTGGGATGAAGTCGGAGAACGAAAACTTTTGGGACCGAATTAGTCCAATGAACGGTAGGCGTGGTAGCAATAATAAGGGCAAATTGGTAGCGACTCAAGATCGCCAAAAAGAAGTATCTTGACTTGCATCGTTAGAGCAAGAGACTTTGAAGTCGATAGTTTTGTATTTTGAAGGTATCTCCTTGGAAGGAAAGATCGATTCGGAAAAGAAAGGAAAATTGAGTCCGGGTTCATAGGGCCATTCGAGATATTGAAGCGGCGAGTGGTAAAGTGGCATATAAAGTTGCTTTGCCACCCGAATCGAACACATCCACAACGTTTTCACATTTCCGTCTACGTCCGTCAGACAAGTCGACTATAAAGCACGTGATTTCCTATGAGCCCATTCAAGTAGAAAGAATCGGCATATGAAGAAATTCTGATCGGATAATAGATAAGAAAGAACAAATGCTAAGAAACAAAGTTATATCTTTTGTAAAGGTTGTTTGGCGAAACCACGATGTCGAGGAGACCACATGGGAATTAGAAGATAGGATGAGGAGAGACTATCCCCATCTTTTTGTGTAACCTTGTATCAATTCCGAGGGCGGAATTTTTATAAGGGGAGAGGATGTAATACCCGTAAATTTTATGATTTAATATTAATATTTATAAATAGAGCACATGATTATTTATTTTATAAATGCTTACATGGCATGAGGTGAGTAACTTTCAATTGAATTAAAATTTAACTTTTAATAATTGATAAGATGTGGAGAATTATGATAGGTTTATGAAATATCTTGTGTGACACAATGATGGAATTAGTGAGGAATAATTAAGAAGGAATGCATTACTAAGTAAAAGATGACAATAAGAGAGGTGGTATATAATTAATTTATTTAATTATACCGAGTAATAATAAATCATTGAATTGGTTTGAAAGCTTGCGGATGGACTAAATCTTTTATTATTATTAAGTGAGTAACTTAAATTATGTGAAATAACCCAACTTATAATAATAATTATTAAGGTGGTGTATAATTTAGTGTTATTAGGTAAATTAAATTAATTAAATTGGGTTTGCCATAATAATTAAGTATTTACATGTTTATAATCCAAATAATAAATTGGGAGTCTAGCCCAATAAATTAATTGATGAACTTTTGAGTTAGCCCAATAAACTTGGGTTATTTAAAATCCAATTTGGAACCCAACATAATAGTTAACTGATGGTACAAGGTGTTGGTTTAGCATGATATAGGGTGTTTAGAAAGTTTACTTTCGTGCATGAATACGTTAATAATTGCCTGGAATCAAGTTGTGGCTACTTTGCAAAACAGAGCATGTTCACGCTTACGAACTCCACGGCATATTTCTTGCACGTGCAATTTACTTAGGAACCATTGATGGGTTCGATCGTGTTAGACCATGTATTAAGAAATTCCCTTAGGTTTGTATGCATATAGTAAAGTCTTAATGAAATTAACTTGAAAAACTTAGACCTTGTCGAAATAGTGTGAAATAAAAGTCTCTGAAAGAGTGACTTGGAGATGTCTTCGGACAAAGCGTGTTGTCTTGGACAAGTCGTAATATCTTGGACATGGCTAAATGACTTGACTTGTACATGGCCATATGTCTTCATCTTCGGACATGGCGGACGTCTTGGAAGCTTCGACACATGGCGAGATGTCTTGACTTGGACATGGCGAGATGTCTTGACCTCGGATGTCACAGGACTTCGAGATAACATAACTGATATAAGGATGGATTAATAAATATTCCTATCTTTATATAAACTATTATTACGAATGAGTTCTAAGTAGAAATTTTACTAACTTGGAAAATAAATCTAATGCTATGAACATGCGTAGAAAAGGGGTCGATGGGATTAATAGATGTTATGGTCTACTTAAAGCAATGAACCTCTTGGAACTACGAAGAAGAAAGATTATGAATAAACTAGCGAGTGGTCAAAAGTATGAGCATGTTAGTGTACTGACTATGAGTTTTGATGGAGTGCGGCGATATCATAGAAAAAAAAAAAAATGTTATGTGTACATGTTGTTTATATATGTATATTAAGTGTGTTTGGCTAATGAATACCTATACTTACATAAATAGGACAAACATAGTTCATTGAGGTGATTTTATATATAAGTAGCAATCAACGCTAAAAGCGAGTTCCCAACCTCACTCAAATTTACATTGAGCAAGTATCAAGAACACTATTATTATTGTGTTGCAAGTTCCTTACTTCTTACCTTGTATACATTCGAATTGTCGTCTCAAGCAAATATCATTTCTATTCAAAATCATTTATATACCTTGGCGTTGTTTGCAAACATTGGATTTATCGTTCTTAAATGCATGATAAAAATTGTCTAAGCCTTTGATTATTGACTAGACTATTATTATGATATCCAAACCAATTGACTTGGTGCGGACTATCGTAAATCTCTTGAGATGAACAACCCTCATTGAAGGAAAATATATATATTGTCGAGAGGCCAAAGCGTGCATACGTAGAGTATGATTAAATGTTATGCATAACGTAGGGTACTTTAAGTGATCACTGTTGTACTTTCGTTTACATTGGATTCTGATTAATCTCTTTATTAATTCTAGTAAGAGTTCTTAGTCATTAGTATTTGCTTTCGATTACTCATTCATGTTGAACCTCGAAATGAATGAATCCACGAAATTTTGTTGATATCCTTGATCTATAGCGACACCTATTGAATACTCTTGATATTTCTTGATATCCTTGAACTACCAATTATTATTATACCCTTGAAAGGTTTAAATGCTATAAGCGCTTGTTCTTACGGCTATATTACTTCTTTGGGCAAACTCGTTTGCTCATTCTTGCTTCCTAAAACATTACGATTAAAGCGCGGAAGCGGTGGTTGCCGGAGACGGGACAAGGAAAGGGCAAAGACGACGAATAATAACTTAGTCCTTAAGACTAGAAGTATTATTATTATTATTATGCTTGTTATGATGTATTCAAGAATGATTAAGTTATGTTTAAGTTAATCAACTTTGAATTATCGTAGTAATAGTTCTGACGGTACCTTGGGACGCAAATATTTATATTATATCAATGTAAATTATTCTAGTATTTAGTTGTTGATTTTAGTAAGATATTAAGTAGTTATGCGTGATGCAAAGAATTCGAGATATGGGTGTCCAAATTTTGGGGGCGTCACGGGTTGGTATCAAAGCCATAGTTATAAACCTTAGGGAGCGAGAGCCCTTAGATTATAACTTAGGAGAACTTAGAAGATAGAAAGGGATGAAACTCATATAGAGTTTTCATAGAGATGGACTTAGCGTGTTCTGAGAATATAACTTCATTCTATCTGATGAACTTATGTTATTTAACATTCTAATGGAGTTGTTGTTTGTTTTGTCTTGTGTTGGTGATTGTAGGATGGTACGACATGGGAGGACCTAAGCCAGGAGTAGTAGAAGAGGAGCAGCGTGACATACCGTGGTATATGAGAGCACCATTGATAGCGGAGCCTATATTAAGCTATAGTCCTATCGATGATGATGATGAGGAAGAGGAGATGGAGCCAATGCAGGAGTGCGATCCGGAGGAGGAGCTATGGAGGGCGTGTGGTGGAGCGAGCCCATGGGGGACTCAAGCGAGGCTACTTTTGAGGATAGGATGTTGGGGGAGTATGAGGAGCAGATTTTAGAGTTAGGGTGCGAGAGTTGAGGAGTTAGAGGTGAGAAATTTGGACAAGAGAGTCCAAATTCCAAAAGTTGAGGGCGAAGACCACCGGAGAAAGTTAGTGATCACGAGGAGATGGAGGTAGAGATTGCTCACGTAGGAGACAAGAATCGGATGGGGCTTTGTTTCACGGTGGCGGTGGCTAGGAATGTAGAAGCTGGCGGGGAAGTTGGAAGAGATGGAAGCGAGAGGAGTTGAGTTGGCGAGGAGACGGAGAAGGAAGCTATCCGTACTCGATTAGGGATGGAGGTAATGGATAGGATCCATTTGAAGAGAAGTGGGAAGGGGCCATGATAGGGCTAACGATCTAGAAGATGAAGTGAGGTGCAAAAGGAGGAAGATGAATAGGATGGGCTATCACGGTCTTGCGGCCATGGAGAGAAGCCGATTGATGGGGTAAATCACTACCGTGAGCGAGGCGAGGGACGGACCCGACACACCATAAGCCAGAGATTTGGTGGTGCACATTACTCGGAGGGAGTACCGGAGGCGTTGTGGAGCGGAATGATAGATTAAGTCTAGGCGTTAAAAGTTATTAGTTGTAGTTAGTTATGTAGTGTATTATACATTTGTTGTAATTTCGGTCTTTTATGTAGAATGTGAGATAGTTGTAAGCCCCAAACTTTTGAGTTATATTAGAGGGTAGTATGTTAATGGTTGTCCCCATCTTTTGTGATATTAGGGGATAAGTTGTGTCATTTATAGAAGTATGCTAGAGATAATCATGTAATGTAACAATTTGGCATATGAATATAAATGATCTTGTTACTAAATGTATTACGAAATCTTATTCCTTTTATGGAGAATTGTTTAAGTAATATAATTAGATAATAAAATGGAAGTTTTATGATGCAAAAAAAATGCCCAGACGTAGATTAAGCTTGCTTAGGAAAGAAATTCGGTTAATGATGAGAGAGGACAAGTAGATCCCATTCGAGAGGCTTGTAGATTTGTTAGGGGAGGCTCTTGGGGAAGAAATGAACAAGTAACACCCAATCCCCAAGTAGCTCGATTCATGAAACTTCAGGACTTTAAGAGTGTAGGACCTCCGAATTTCATAGGTACTCTGATCCTATTGTAAGCATAACGTGGATCGAGGAAATGGAAAAGCCTTCGCCATTGCTCGTGTGGGTGAAGACCGAGAAAACCGTGTTACGCTACATATATGATGAGGAGTGTGAAGCAAACTCTTTGGTGGGAAGCAAATCAACGAGAGGCGGGAGAAGGGACTATAACACAGGAAAGGTTTAAGACTTTGTTCTTGAGAATTACTTCCGAAGAAGAGCATGAAGAATAGGATGGAGGTAAAGTTTCTAGAACTAAAACAAGGGGAGATGGCGGTGTACGATATGCGGCCAAGTTTCAATGAACTTCATACGATTCATGACACATCAGTAGACCTTTGAAGAAAGGAAATCTCGGCACTTGAACTTGGACTAAAACCTTGGTTGTTCAACAAGGTGTCGGTCCTTCAAATCGACTCGTTAAGCCACATTATTGGAGAAAGCGATAATTCTTTGAGGGAGGTAGCGAGGCATTGAGCCAATCTGACAAGGAGAAGAAGAAAACAAGAATGTTGGGGGAAACTTCGTGGAGGGAGTAGCGATGGTGGAAGTTATCACGGGAAAGAGGAAATGGGATAACCGCAACAACGACAACAACAACAACAACAACAACACCAACCAAAAAACATCAACCCGATCGAAAAGTTTATCAAGGAGGGTTTAAGAAAAGAAGTGAAGCTTGCTGAAATGTGGGAAGAACCATCGAGGGAATCTTTGGAAGAAGCATGACGTCTGCTTCTGCTACTGACGACGAAGGGGCACATTTCACCCAACTTGCCCAAAGCCAAAAAAAGATCGAGGATGTTTAGCGTGTGGCTCAATGAGCATCAAATCAAGGATTGCCCAAAGAAGGGAACAGCGGAGGAAGCGGCCAACAAGGAGGGGCGACAAGTGATGATCGGCGGACCAGCCTTGATCAATAAATAAATGCCGAACCTTTAACATGACTATCCAGAGCCTTGATGGCTACGAGGGGCGTGGTGTCGGTATTCTCCCAATCGATAATATAAATGCCTATGTATTATTTGATTGGGTGCTACCTATTCCTTTATTATGCGAAGAATTTGCTAATCGACTAAACATACCTCCACGAACATTTAGAAAATTCATTGAGCGTAGAGATTGCGAATAAGGAAGTAATTCCCATAGAGTTTGTTTACCAAAGCTGTTGTGCAAACATTAGAGTCACGAACTAAGCGTGAGACTTAATTAGATTAAAGCTGGGAGAGTTTGATGTGATATTAGGAATGGATTGGTTGTCCGACCACTGCTGCGATAATCGATTGTCAAAAGAAGAGTGTGAACCTTGGGACCTCAAATCGGTCTAAGGTAGTGTTTTACGGTGGCTCGTCGCTCAAGCAATCGTGTTGCCTTACGATGATCTGAGGCTAAGAAATTGTTAAGGAAAGGATGTGTAGGTTATTTAGCCTATATAGTGGACACTTTCGACAAAGGGAATAGAAATGAAAGATATATCGGTGGTAAGAGATTTCCAAGCGTGTTTCGAGACGAAGCTGCTGGTCTTCCAGCGAGACGGAGAAATCGAATTCATAATAGACTTAGCAGGAACCGCACCAATTTGAAAGCCCCATATCGTATGGCGCCCGATAGAAATGAAGGAATTGATGATTCAATTACAAGAGTTACTAGATAAAGGGTTACATTCGGCCAAGTGTGTCTCCTTGGGGAGCACCGGTGTTGTTTATAAAGAAAAAGGATGGATCGATGAGGCTCTGTATCGATTATCGGGAGTTGAACAAGTGACAATTAAGAATAGATATCCATTGCCAAGGATAAATGACCTTTTCGATCAAGCTGAAGGGAGCGAAGTGTTTTTCAAGATAGATTTGAGCGGGTTATCATCGGTTGAAAGTGCGAGAGGAGGACATACAAAAGATGGCGTTTGAACTTCGCTTCTGGACATTACAATTTTTAGTGATGTCATTTGGGTTAACGAATGCTCGGCGACATTCATGGACTTGATGAACCGAGTTTTGAGGGCCATACTTAGATAAGTTAAGTAGTAGTATTTATCGATGACATTTTGATTTATTCAAAGGCGAAGGAAGAACCTGTAGAACACACGAAGATGGTATTGGAAGCATTGAGAAGGGAAAAGATGTACGCTAAATTTTCAAAATGTGAATTTTGGATGGAAAGGGTTCAATTTCTAGGACATGTGATAGATCAAAATGGAATTTCCGTGGATCCTGCAAAAAGTGGAAGCGGTAAATGGCAGGAATAGTAGAAGGCGCCAACGAAGTTAGGAGTTTCTTAGGTTTAGCGGGTACTATCGAAGATTTATCGAAGATTTTTCTAAGATAGCAACCCGTGACCAATCTAACGAGGAAAACGAGAGAAGTTCGTATGGACGGACAAATCGAGGAGAGTTTCCAAGAATTGAAGAGGAGGTTGAGTGAGGCGCTGTATTATCATTACCGGATGATCACGGGAGGATTTGTGGTGTATAGTGATGCATCGCATAGAGGACTTGGTTGTGTGCTAATGAACATGGCAAGAGTCATTGCATATGCCTCCCACGACAGTTGAAAGATTTTGAAAAAGCGATACCTACCCATGACTTGGAGTTAGCGGCGGTAGTCTTTGCATTGAAGATTTGGAGGCACTATTTGTATGGAGAAAAATGTGAGATATATCTGGGATCACAAAGTTAAATATATCTTCACCACGAAAGGAGTTGAACATGTCGACAAAGAAGGTGGTTGGAACTAATCAAGGATTACTGTTGTGAAATTCTTTATCACGGGAAAAATGAAGCGTTGTGGCCAAGCGCTTTGAGTAGAAAAGGAAGGAGAAGTTATTCAAATTGACAACTCAAGAGGAATTAATAAGAGAAATGGAAAAGTTGGAAATAGAGGTGGAGGAACCAAAAAGCGGAAGGAAAATTACTCATGATGAGAGCTCACCCGAAGCGTTATTGGATAAAATAAAGGAAGCCTGAGAAAAGATGAAGAATGTGAGAAGATAAAGAAGAGAATAGTAGAAGATAAGGAAGAAAGGTTCAAAGTAGATAAGAGCCGGTATATTGAGGTTTGAGGGTTGAGTATGGGTGCCATATAATCGAGCGAGAGAGAAATCTACGAAGCACACAATCTGACGTATTCATACATCCGGGAGCACAAAAATGTACGGGATCTTGACACCATTTTGGTGGCCTAATTTGAAAAGAGAGGTTGCGAGAATGTGTTAGCGGATGTCTTACTTGTCAAAAGTCAAAGCGAACACGAGACCAAGTGGACTACTTGAACCGCTTGAAATTCGAATGGAAATGGGAGCACATTACGATGGACTTATGGGTTGGACTTAGGTTACGGAAGAAGGTTATGATGCCATTTGGGTTATTGTGGACCGACTAACAAAGATAGCTCATTTTACCCATCAAGATTGATTCAATTTGAACCGGTTAGCAAATTTGTATGTAAAGGAAATCGTATCGCGACATGGAGTGCGGGTGTCGATTGTCTCCGTCGAGATCCGCGTTTCACGTCAAAATGCAGGAAAAGTTTGCGAGGAGCGAATGGGAACTCAATTGAGATTAAATCGCTTATCACCCTCAAACTAGCGGCGGGCGAGTGAGCGAACCATACAAGACGTTGGAGGACATGCTTAGAGCTTGCGTGATGGACTTGAGGGAAATTGGGACGACCATTTACCATTAGTAGAATTAAACTTACAATAATAGCTATCATGCGAGTATCGGTATCTTGCCATATGAAGCTCTTTACGGGAGAAAGTGTAGAACACCATTATGTTGGGATGAAGTCGGAGAAACGACGACTTTTGGGACGAAATTAGTCCGATGAAGCGGTAGACGTGGTAGCAACAATAAGGGGCAAATTGGTAGCGACTCAAGATCATGAAAAAGAAGTATCTTGAGCTTGCATCGTCGAGCCAAGAGACTTTGAAGTCGGTGGTTTTGTGTTTTGAAGGTATCTCCTTGGAAGGAAAGATCAGATTAGGAAAGAAAGGAAAATTGAGTCAGGGGTTCATAGGGCCATTCGAGATATTGAGCGAGTGGGCGAAGTGGCATCTGAAAGTTGCTTTGCCACCCGAATGGAACACATCCTGGCGTGTTTCACATTTAAGTACTACGTCCGTACAAGTCGACTATAAGCACGTGATTTCCTATGAGCCCATTCAAGTAGAGAAGAATCGGCATATGAAGAAATTCTGATCGGATAATAGATAAGAAAGAACAAATGCTAAGAAACAAAGTTATATCTTACGTAAAAAGGTTGTTTGGCGAAACCACGATGTCGAGGAGGCCACATGGGAATTAGAAGATAGGATGAGGAGAGACTATCCCCATCTTTTGTGTAACCTTGTATCAATTAGGGGCGGAATTTTTATAAGGGGAGAGGATGTAATACCAGTAAATTTTATGATTTAATATTAATATTTATAAATAGAGCACATGATTATTTATTTTATAAATGCTTACATGGCATGAGGTGAGTAACTTCAATTGAATTAAAATTTAACTTTTAATAATTGATAAGATGTGGAGAATTATGATAGGTTTATGAAATGTCTTGTGTGACACAATGATGGAATTAGTGAGGAATAATTAAGAAGGAATGCATTACTAAGTAAAAGATGACAATAAGAGGGTGGTATATAATTAATTTATTTAATTATACGGAGTAATAATAAATCATTGAATTGGTTTGAAAGCTTGCGGATGGACTAAATCTTTTATTATTATTAAGTGAGTAACTTAAATTATGTGAAATAACCCAACTTATTAATAATTATTAAGGTGGTGTATAATTTAGTGTTATTGGGTAAATTAAATTAATTAATTTCTTTGCCATAATAATTAAGTATTTACATGTTTATAATCGAATAATAAATTGGGAGTCTAGCCCGATAAATTAATTGATGGACTTTTGAGTTAGCCCGATAAACTTGGGTTATTTAAAATCGAATTCGGACCCAACATAATAGTTAGCGATGGTACAAGGTGTTGGTTAAATAAAATGTGGCGTGGGGCGATGGGCTGAACCCAAACTAGCCCCTTTACATGTAAAGAGATCTATTCTCTTGTCCCAAATTAAGGGTCACCAAGTACAAGAGAGCGATGGCCTAAACTCTCTTTCACATGAAACTTTCAAAATTTAATCCTGGGCATGCGGGGCTAGCTAAGTGGGTACGGTATGGAGTGGTTAAACAACTCCTTAAGTAACCATTGTTCATTTCTATTGCACCATGAATCCCAACATTGGGTAAAAGCAAGTGTCTAGTCCATGCTTTTCTCTTTAAATACAAGCCACCATGGCGATCTGTTATAGTGATAAGAGTGTTGGAGAAATGCGAGTAAAGAATTCTTAGTTCTTAAGCATTACCAAATCGATGTGTGAGATATCAAGGTTAAAGCTCGAGAAGGTATAATTTCTACTTAGTTCTTAACTTAAGTCTTGTTTGATTCTCGGTTTTCCTAAATTAATAGGTCAAGTATGATGAATTAGCATGATATAGGGTGTTTAGAAAGTTTACTTTAGTGCGTGAATCGTTAATAATTGCACGGAATCAAGTTGTGGCTACTCTGCAAAGCGAGCATGTTCACTTTACGAACTCCATGGGGTGCAATTTGCCGTGCTTAGGAACCGGTGATGGGTTCGATCGTGTTAGACCATGTATTAAGAAATTCCCTTAGGTTTGTATGCATATAGTAAAGTCTTAATGAAATTAACTTGAAACAAACTTAGACCTTGTCGAAATAGTGTAGGCAAAAGTCTCTGAAAGAAGTGACTTGGAGATGTCTTCGGACAAAGCGTGTTGTCTTGGACAAGTCGTAATATCTTGGACATGGCTAAATGACTTGACTTCGTACATGGCCATATGTCTTCATCTTGGACATGGCGGACATCTTAGAGCTTGGACATGGCGGGACGAACGTCTTGAAAGCGGACATGGCGGATGTCTTGACTTGGACATGGCGAGATGTCACGGGACTCGGAAGGCAACATCATAACTTGATATAAGGATGGATTAATAAATATTCCTATCTTCTTTATAAACTATTATTACGAATGAGTTCTAAGTAGAAATTTTACTAACCGGGAAAATAAATCTAATGCACTATGACATGCGTAGAAAAGGGGTCGGTGGGATTAATAGATGTTATGGTCTACTTAAAAGCAATGAACCTCTTGGAACTACGAAGAAGAAAGATTATGAATAAACTAGCGGTGGTCAAAAGTATGAGCATGTTAGTGTCTGACTATGAGTTTTGATGGAGTGCGGCGATATCGTAGAAAAAAAAAAATGTGTTATGTGTACATGTTGTTTATATATGTATATCAAGTGTGTTTGGCTAATGAATACCTATACTTACATAAATAGGACAAACATAGTTCATTGAGGTGATTTTATTTATAAGTAGCAATCAACGCTAAAAAGCAAGTTCTAACCTCACTCAAATTTACATTGAGCAAGTGTCAGAACACTATTATTATTGTGTTGCAAGTTCCTTACTTCTTACCTTTGTATACACATTCAATGTGTCGTCTCAAGCAAATATCATTTCTATTAGAAAATCATTTATATACCTTGGCGTTGTTGCAAACATTGGATTTATCGTTCTTAAATGCATGATAAAAATTGTCTAAGCCTTTGATTCGACTAGACTATTATTATGCTATCCAAACCAATTGACTTGGTGCGGACTATAAATAAATCTCTTGAGATGAACAACCCTCATTGAAGGGAAATTATATATTGTCGAGGGGCAAGGCGTGCATACGTGAGTATGATTAAATGTTATGCATAGCGTAGGGTACTTTAAAGTGATCACTGTTGTACTCGTTTACATTGGATTACTGATGTAATATTTATTAATTCTAGTAAGAGTTCTTAGTCCTTAGTATTTTCTCGGTTACTCATTCATGTTGAACCTCGAAATGAATGAATCTTGAAATTTTGTTGATATCCTTGATCTATAGCGACACCTATTGAATACTCTTGATATTTCTTGATATCCTTGAACTACCAATTATTATTATACCCTTGAAAGGTTTAAATGCTATAGCTTTTGTTCTTACGGCTATATTACTTCTTTGGGCAAACTCGTTGCTCATTCTTGCTTCCTAAAACATTACAGTTAAAAAGCGAGCGCGGTGATGCCTTGAGACAAGGACAAGGGAAATAACTTAGCGAAAGTATTATTATTATTGAATAACTTAGTCCTTAAGACTAGAAAGTTATTATTATTATTATTATGCTTGTTATGATGTATTCAAGAATGATTAAGTTATGTTTAAGTTAATCATTTTGAATTATCGTAGTAATAGTTCACGGTACCTTGGGACGTATGATATATTATATTATATCAATAATAAATTATTCTAGTATAGTATAGTCCGTTATTTGATTTTAGTAAGATATTACGTAAGATAATGTTATGCGTGATATATTTCCATGAAAAGATCTTTGGATGAAGCGCTTGAATATCGAGGATATTCCACTAATTTCATGGAGTATAGAAGCCAAAACTTTAACCAATTGAGTATAATAGAATATATGAAACCATAAATGGATTTTTTGCACGGCAGTAATCCACGTGAACATATCATTTCCATATTTTAATAATGAATGAATACAAAGGATCATTCACCATGCATGCGGTAATCCACATAGATAGGTTATTCCAACAGAATAATAAAGAATGGAATAACGAAGAAGAATTCACCAGCGTCAAGCGTCAATCCGCATGACGGGTTATTCCAACAGAATAATAAAGAATGGAACCAGGTCATGCGTAACCCGCACAGACAGGATATTCCAACAGAATAATAAAGAATGGAATAACAACAAAATTCACTAGGCATGCGATAGACCGCACAAACAGGTTATTCCAACAAAATAATAAAGAATGGAATAACAGAAAAATTTCACCATGTATGCGGTACTTCGCATAGACAGGTTATTCTAACATAATAATAAAGAATGGAATAACAACCCTTACGAGTATTGAAATAAAATAACTCTCTTCATGAATACAAAAGAATAATACCCCTTACCTTAGAAGAAGACTGGATACTGGAATAGTGAGGTAGCAGACTTCTCTTCTTCTTTCTCTCTATAATTTCTCTCTATAATAATTGCTCTATAGATTTAGTGAATTGGTGAGAAATGAAGGAAGAATGAGCTTCTATTTATAGGAAAATATAGTTTCGATAATTGCACGTTTTGGGCTCAAAATATTACATTATAATACCTTCCTCTTTTTTTTCATTTTTAAATTAGTCCTGCAAGTATTATCAAACTTGCACCACCTCCCCTAATAGTAAATAATGTGAATTAATAGTTCATTCATGTGACTTAATAGTATAATCATGTGAAAAAATTAATTACAGTATAGTACCTTCAACTATACCTCCATTTTTAATTTAGTCATGCAAGTATTATCAATCTTGCACCAACTCCCCTAATAATAAATCATGTGAATCAATAGTACACACATGTGAACACGTAGTTATAAGTATGTGAATTAATAGCAATTAATTGCTCATTTATCCGGTTAATTACCCGATTGGTCAATATAACCTCTAGACATCAATTATTATCGAAATAAATGTTGATTTTCAATAACACTAATAATTCTAACACAATGGAACTATCAATTTTATCTTTAATCAACACGAACTTATTCATCATTACTATTATAATTCACAATATTTAACAACCAGGTCGTTCCCAAGAAAGAGGGGGCTTTCCGATAAGAATTTCTCCTTATTGGCGCGCAATTAGGTGACCAAACCTCTCCTTGACAGAACTTCTAGACGTTGTCAATATTGCAAATAATAATATGAATAAATTTGTCATCTCAATTATTAATTTAATAATATAACATATTATGCAGATGATACTGTGACAATAATTGAATCAATAATATGAGAGATATGATGCAGTAATTATTATAGCAATAATTGAATATAACTGAGTGACTTCTCACGTAAGCATCAATAATCAATACTGGTAACTTACTATACAACCACGCCAGACATCGTACTTTTTTACTACCGGGTAGTTCAACAGTTTTTAACGGTAACACTTTTGCCGTTATTTTTATAAAAAGATAATTCTGTCATTTTCTAACTACGACAATACTTCCGTTGTGGGGTGCACCAATGATTGTACCGTCGTATAAATATTCCTTGTTAAAACAAATATTCCCCGACCAATCGAATATTATATAACTACTTGCTTACTTTGCAAAATTTATAAATATTACCCACAACTATAACATTATATCAAATCCACACCATAATATTCAAAAATATATTTCGAGAAAATTATTATTTATTCATAAAAGTTGGGGTCTTACACTTATCCTCTTGATAGCCTTATTGGAAATCTGCGTGCCCACGAAGTCGACATGTTAGTCAAAAAAGCAGGATCAGATACAGATATCAAAAAGAAAGGAATTACTTTCAAAGATTTACGTATAAATCAAGAAGAAGTTGTTGAACAAACTGAGGAAATTACAAATATGTGCTTAATGGCAAACAATGAGTCATCACCAAGATCTGATGTACATTTTGAACATCAATTATCTAGTACTTCATTTATCATGCATACCTTAAATAATATAAATGAAAAACACCATAAACTACAAGAAGCATATAATGATTTATATGAAGATAATAAAATTATTAAAGAATATTTTATTGAATTAAAAATTTTATTAGAAAATTTATTAAAATTAACAAAAATCTGAAATAGAAAATGCAAACTTTATTATAACTAATGAAAGTTTAAATGAAGTAAAATTGGAAAATGATTCCTTAAAGAAGAATTATAACAATTTAAAAGAATAAATAAAAATCTTGAAATAGAAATTCAACACTTATTTAAATTAATGAAAATACTTAAGTGAAGATATTAAAAATCTCAATTTTGAAAATGCATCTTTAAAGTTAGAATTAGAAAAACAAAATGAAGATTCTTCTTTAATAGATCAAATTAATATTTTAACTAAAGAATGTGACGATTTAAATTTTATAGTTCTTAAGTTCACAAAAGGGAAAGAAAATTTTGATGTCATGCTTAATCAACAAAGATGTGGATTTAACAAAGAAGGACTATGATACATTGGAGAATGTTGTAAAAATAAAGGACTTTATCATGTTAAAAGTAAAGAAAAAGAAAATTATACATCTCCATTTACTAAATGTTCTTACTGTAACAGAAATGGTCATTCTTTTTCACATGTGTAATGCTCGAAATGGAAATTATAAAGGAAAAATGATTTGGGTGCCTAAAAGAACGAACATTGCAGCAATTATTAATACAAGGAAAGAGTTATATAATAAAAGTAAAAAATCTCATAGAAATTGAGAGACCCCAAATTTTATGAATAAAGATTTAAATTTCTCGAAATATTTTTTTAAATATTATGGTGTGGATTTGATATAATGTTATAGTTGTGGGTAATATTTATAAATTTTGCAAAGTATGCAAGTTGTTATAAAATATTCGTTTGGTCGGGAAATATTCTTTTTGTCAGGGAATATTCGTACGACGGCACAATCATTGGTGGACCCCACAACGAAAGTATTGTCGTATTTAGAAAACGATAAATTATCTTTTATAAAAATAACGGCAAAAGTGTTACTGAATAAAACTGTTGAACTACTCGGTAGTAAAGAAATGCGATGTCTGGCGTGGTTGCGTAGTAGCACACAGATTGATTATTGATGCTTACGTGATAAGTCACTCGGTTATACTCAATTATTGTTACAATAATTGCTTGCATCATATCTCTCATATTATTGATTCAATTATTGTCACGAAGATCATCTATATAATATGTTATATTATTAAATCAATAATTGAGATGAAAAAGTTATTCATATTATTATTTGCAATATTGACAATGTCTAGAAGTTACATCGAGGAGAGGTTTGGTCACCTAATTGCGGCAATAAGGAGAAATCCTTATCGAAAGCCCCTCTTTCACGGGAACGACCTGGTTGTTAAATATTGTGAATTATAATATTAATGATGAATAAGTTCGTGTTGATTAAAGATGAATTTGATAGTTCCATTGTGTTTGGGATTATTATTGTTAGTAGAAATCGATATTTATTTCGATAATAATTGATGTCTAGAGGTTATATTGTTCAATCGGTTATTAGGGCACTTTTGTTTTATGTACTATTCATGAGTACTATTCACGAGTTACTATTCATGAGTTACTATTCATGAATTACTATTCATGAGTTACTATTCACGAGTTATTTCACGATTCATGAGTTCTTATTCACAGTATTCTATTCACCCGATATATTTCTTTTCGGTCCAAATCATTTTAGGGTACAATATTATTCCATGAGGAGATGTGCTAATTTTTCACACCGTTGGTTGAAGATATAATAGTAAATCAATATGGATGGCCGGTGGAAAGTTATAATAGTAAATCAATATGGATCATTTGGTTTAAAGTTTTAATAGTAAATCGGTATGTCCGAGATTGCTTTAAGTTTTAATAGTAAATCAATATGGACCGTCGTTTAAAAAGTAAATCAATCTGACCGTTCATGAATTAGTTACTATTCAGGTCCATTCTCTCTATAAATAGAAGCTCATTCCTTCATTATTTCTTACGAATTCATTGAAACTCTAGAGAGAAACTATAGAGAGAAAAAAGAGAAAGTATTTTTGCTACTTCACTACTCAAATATCAGTTTTTTCTAAGGTAGGGGATATTATTTGTTGTACTCGTAAGGGGTATTCTTTCTTTCTTATTCATGAAGAGAACTTACATTATTCAATTCTTTATTATTACTTTGGAATAACTTTTGTTTCTGTGGATATACCTATACTTGGTGAAATTCTTACATATTCCATTCTTATTATTATGTTGGAATAACTTTGTTTATGCTGAACCATATACACGGTGAAATTCTTCTAATATTCCGTTCTTTTATTATTATGTTTAATATCTTGTTATCCATCAAGTTCGTTCTTATCGGACGGTTTCCATTATTTATTATTTTATCGAAATATCACATACATGTATTTACGCGGACTGGTTCCATTATTTATTATTACGTCGAATATCACATGCGTGCGTTTATGCGGAACTGGTTCCATTATTTATTATTTTGTTGGGAATAACTGACGATCTATCGCATGCATGGTGAATCATTACATTATTTCATTCTTTATTATTACATTGGAATAACTTTTATACATGTGGATTACCACATGTATGGTGAATGATCCTTCGTATTCATTCCTTATTAAATTGTGGAAATGATCTGTCTACGTGGATTACCGCATGGCGGGTGAAAATCTATTTGCAGTTTCATATATTCTATTATACTCAGTTGGTTAAAGTTTTGGCTTCTATACTCCGTGAAATTAGTGGAATATCCTTGATATTTGCGCTTCATCTAGTATCTTTTCATGAAAATATTCTTCTGAGCATTCTTGAATTTTACTCTACAAAGCAGTATCATGTTGACAATTTGGACGTTATTGGTTCTTGGATAGATTAATTTATAGATCTTTAAAATTTATTCTTGAACTTGTTTTATTGAATTATTATGTCATCATCATCATCCATGCATGCTTATATTGTGATGAAAGTCATCTTTGGCTTACGTGCGTAGATGGACTTGGTATGATTATGACGAGGGATTATTCGGTATAATCATGGCCGTAATGTGACAAATGATGTGGTAAAAGTCCTCATTGGCCTGTAGTTCATTGGTGGACAGTTGTTGGTATGATTATGACCAGGGATTATTAGGTATAGTCATGACCATTGATGATTACATGAATATCCTTGGCCGTGGTGCAGGGATGATTCGATTTTATTTATTAAGCTGAGTCTCAGCGATAGAGTTGATGAAAAACTTTTTAAATCATAGAAGATAGTAGATTTTATACTTTACTTGACTCTTCTAATGGATTGCTTGTTCATTTGCGATTAAACTTGTTGTCTTTTATATTCTATCGGTTTAACATTGTTGAAGGCTAATGATAATTTATTACGCATTATCTTAGTCATAATATTTCTTCTTGGGCTAGTTGAGCTCACCCTTTCTTTCTTTTTTGTTCTCTTGAGGAAATGAGAACGTAGTTGGGGACTAGTCGAGGAGCAGTGATGGTCCTAGATGTTTGCATTAGTAGTCCTCACTATTCTGTGAAATAGTGTGATAATAATTGTAATGAGGACTCCTTTGAGTTTTTATACTCTCTAGATGACAATATTTGTATTCAAACTCACGAGTTATGTGTTTTGTATTATTGTACCACGACGTTGTATTATTAAGTTGTATTTGAATTCGATTACCTTGTATCTGGCGACCCAAGATGGGTGATGTATACTGTTTTTTGGGCGTCACGGTTTGGTATCAAAGCTTAGGGATATGATCCTGGTGAGATGTGAGACAAGAACTAGGAGGGGAGAGACGAGGAATTCCTTCGCTAGTATGACCTACCTAAGTTTATTTGGTATTTAATTGGTCGGTCAGATTATAGGGATAATATGTGATATGTTAATTAACCCTTGTTTTGTGACAGTGTTTGAAAATGACATCTGAAAATGTTGAGATAAGCAATGAAGCACATGAGGCCGATTGAGTTAGCTCGACCAAAAGGTAACGACCAACAACACGATAATAATCATCACCGGTGTGGCGACCATCGAACATTGATAACCATCGTGGGAAATTATCATGCGAAGAATGGTAACCACTTTGGTGGTAATCATGGCGAAGATAATAGAAGTGGAAATTTCAAGAAGAAAGGTCATTTAGCTCGATTTTTGTCGTATAGTGAAGTCAAGTCCAGCTTTGACCAACGGTGGCACCAAAGGCGGATCTGGACAAAACAAAGTCGATGGTTTTTAAGAAGGCGTTTTTGTGACTTCTCAAAAAGTGAGTGACCCGAACGAAGTTAGAACAGGTTAGTTAATTATAAATTCTTGCGAAGTCTATACCTTATTAGATCTGGGTTCTACCCATTCTTTTATCTCTCTTGCTTGCGCTCAACGTTTAAATTTGACTTCGAGAAATTAGACTTTGACTTATTGGTTGAAACTTCGATATTAGAAACCTTCGTTACCTCCACTATTTATAAATCTTGTTGATTCAAATTGACACTTTCACGTTACCTATCGATCTTATCTCTTTGAAAATACTTGCCTTTGATGTAATTTTAGGAATCGATTGGTTAACTACTCATCATTCTTTTCGTAAGGTTGTTAGCTTTCATATTCCTAACCAACCTGTTATGCGAATTCAAGCAACCAAACCACTAAAGTCAATCATTGTCATATCAAGTCATAAGTAAAGAGCCTCGAGCCTTTCGTTGTTGACTTCCTTGTGTGGAATGCACCAAAGCCAGACTTTTTGTAGGCGACGTCGTGAATGATGATGACAAGTTGATAGGTATCAATGTGACGTACTATCCAAGTCTTGGATGAGGGTCACAGTTTTGAATGATATTTCTATTGTTAATAAACTTCCTGACATATTCTTGAAGACTTCTTAGCCTACCCCTAGGCGTGAAATCGAATTTTGTATTGACCCCGATACAAAACCCATTTCTAAAACCCTCAAATATTTCTTCACCTAAAATGAATGCGTAATAATGTGCCAAAGACGCGTTGGCTCGAAATGTTGAAGATTACGATCGTATCATTCAATACCATCGTGGAAAAAGCGAGCGTGGTAGGTGACGCGTTGAGTAGAAGATCGATCGTATCGTTCTGAGTGTGATGTTGTTAACACAAAGACCCATTTCAGTATAACTTACAAAATGATGGAGATAGAGTTAAAGACTCTAGGGACCCGTGAAGATAACGAATATCGATTAGAATAGACTTTAATCGATAAAGTTAAAGCTGCTCAAGCTACATACTCGAGAGATGATGAATGTGAAGAAGAAGGTTCAAGAGGGCGTTATTCTAGAAGCGAAGAATCGATGAAGAGAAAAATCTCAACCCTCGATTTTATTGGCCCATTTGAAATCCTTGATCGAGTAAGAACTGTGGCCTATAGACTCATTTTACCGCCAAGTATGTTGCGTGTTCATAACGTTTTTTTTTCACGTATCGATGTTACGTAAATATGTGGACGACCCGAACCACATTATTGAATTAAAACTAGACGAGATAGCAGAAGATTTAACGTATGAGGAGATAAATGTTAAAATCTTGGATAAGAAGGATTATATTTAACACTCAAAGGTTATACCTCAAGAGTTATAATTTGAAGTGAAGTCAAGGTATCCTCACCTATTCGGCATACCAGGTACGTACGTAAATTTCGAGGGCAAAATTTCATAAGGAGGGGAGATTGTGAGACCCCAAATTTTATGAATAAAGATTTAAATTTCTCGAAATATTTTTTTAAATATTATGGTGTGGATTTGATATAATGTTATAGTTGTGGGTAATATTTATAAATTTTGCAAAAAGTATACAAGTTGTTATAAAATATTCGATTGGTTAGGGGAATATTCTTTTTATTAGGGAATATTATGCGACAGCACAATCATTAGTGGACCCCTAGCGGAAGTATTATCGTATTTAGAAAATGACAAAATTATCTTTTATAAAAATAACGGCGGAGGTGTTACTGTTAAAACTGTTGAACTACTCTTCGTAGTAAAAAATACGATGTCTGGCGTGGTTGCGTAGTAGCACACGGTATTGATTATTGATGCTTACGTGATAAGTCACTCGGTTATACTCAATTATTGCTACAATAATTCTTTGCATCATATCTCTCATATTATTGATTCAATTATTGTCACAAGATATCATCTGTATAATATGTTATATTATTAAATCAATAATTGAGACGACAAAGTTATTCATATTATTATTTGCAATATTGATAATGTCTAGAAGTTACATCGAGAGAGAGGTTTGGTCACCTAATTGCGCCTGATAAGGAGAAATCCTTATCGAAAGCCCCTCTTTCACTGGAACGACCTGGTTGTTAAATATTGTGAATTATAATATTAATGATGAATAAGTTCGTGTTGATTAAAGATGAATTTGATAGTTCCATTGTGTTGGGATTATTAGTGTTAGTAGAAATCGATATTTATTTCGATAATAATTAATGTCTGGAGGTTATATTGTTCATCGAATTATTTGGGACACTTTTAGGTATTGAGTACTATTTCATGAGTTATTCATTCACTATTCACTTTACTTATTCACGAGTTACTATTCACTTACTATTCAGATTACTATTCACGAGTTACTATTCACTATTCACGTAAGATATATTTCTTTTCGGTCCAAATCATTTTTGGGTACAATATTATTCCATGAGGAGATGTGCTAATTTTTCGAATAGTTGGTTGAAGATATAATAGTAAATCAATATGGATGAATTGGTGGAAAGTTAAGTTATAATAGTAAATCAATATGGATCATTGGTTTAAAGTTTTAATAATAAATCGGTATGGACCGTTGCTTTAAGTTTTAATAGTAAATCAATATGGATCGTCTGTTTAAAAGTAAATCAATCTGAATAGTTCATGAATTAGTTACTATTTAGTCCATTCTCCTATAAATAGAAGCTCATTCCTTCATTATTTCTTACGAATTCATTGAAACTCTAGAGAGAGAAACTATAAAGAGAAAGAAGAAAAAAATATTTTTCTACTTCACTACTTGATATTCGATTTTTTCTAAGGTAGGGGATATTATTTGTTGTACTCGTAAGGGGTATTCTTTCTTTCTTATTCATGAAGAGAACTTACATTATTCATTCTTTATTATTACATTGGAATAACTTGTATACATGGATACCCTATACTTGGTGAAATTCTTCTATTATTCCATTCTTATTATTATGTTGGAATAACTTTGTTTATCTGATCACCGCATACATGGTGAAATTCTTCTATATTCCGTTCTTTATTATTACATTGGAATATCACATTAATTTGGCGTTCGTTTACTGGGGACTGAGTTCCATTATTTATTATTCTATCGAATATCCTATCTCATGCGTTTCTGGCGGGACTGGTTCCATTATTTATTATTACGTCGAATATCCTCGTATGCATGCGTTTATGCAGAACTGGTTCCATTATTTATTATTCACATTGGGAATAACTTTTATGCATGCGATCTCGCGCATGGGTGAATCATACATTATTCCATTCTTTATTATTACATTGGAATAACCTATCTATGTGGATTACCACATGCATGGTGAATGATCCTTCGTATTCATTCCTTATTAAATTGTGGAAATGATGCATCTACGTGGATTACTGCATGGCGGTGTAAAATCCATTTGCAATTTTATATATTCTATTATACTCAGTTGGTTAAAGTTTTGGCTTCTATACTCCATGAAATTAGTGGAATATCCTTGATATTTGCGCTTCATCTAGTATCTTTTCATAGAAATATTCTTTTGAGTATTCTTGAATTTTACTCTACAAAGCAGTATCATGTTGACAATTTGGACGTTATTGGTTCTTGGATAAATTAATTTATAGATCTTTAAAATTTATTCTTGAACTTGTTTTATTGAATTATTATGTCATTGTCATCATCCACATGCTTATATTGTGATGAAAGTCATCTTTGGCTTACGTGCATAGATGGACTTGGTATGATTATGACCAGGGATTATTCGGTATAATCATGACCGTAATGTGACAAATGATGTGATAAAAGTCCTCATTGGCCTGTAGTTCATTGGTGGACAGTTGTTGGTATGATTATGACCAGGGATTATTCGGTATAGTCATGACCATTAATGATTACATGAATATCCTTGGCCGTGGAGCAGGGATGATTCAATTTTATTTATTAAGCTGAGTCTCAGCGATAAAGTTGATAAAAAACTTTTAAAATTATAGAAGATAGTAGATTTTATACTTTACTTGACTCTTCTAATGGTTTGCTTGTTCCGCTGCAGTTAAACTTGTTGTCTTTTATATTCTATCAGTTTAACATTGTTGAAGGCTAATGATAATTTATTCTGCATTATCTTAGTCATAATATTTCTTCTTGGGCTAGTTGAGCTCACCCTTTCTTTCACCTTTGTTCTCTTGAGAAATGAGAACGTAGTTTGGACTAGTCGGGAAAGCAGTGATGGTCCTAGATGTTTGCATTATTAGTAGTCCTCACTATTACGTGAAATAGTGTGATAATAATTGTAATGAGGACTCCTTTGAGTTTTTATACTCTCTAGTATGACACAATATTTGTATTCAAACTCACAGATTATGTTTTTGTATTGTATTGTACCTTGATTGTTGTATTATTAAGTTGTATTTGAATTCAGTACCTTGTATCTGACGACCCAATATGGGTGATGTATACCTGTTTTGGGGGCGTCACATAAATGGTCATAAAAGTTTTTCAGGATATAATAATAGAGTAAATCATTCATCTTATAAACCTGCTACTCATAAAATGCTCATTTATATTAAGATTGATTATCCTGTACCCATTTTTGTAAAGGAAAACACAAATGTTCCTTATACAAAATGGACAACTCATCCAAAGGACCTTTCTTATTAAAGGGTACCAGTTCTTGAAATTGACAAATGTTGTAGGTATGTCTTGAAGTTGACCCTAGTAAAAATAACTAACGACATCATTGTTGGGTCTATTGATATTACTTTGTGAAATGATTTCTCTGAAAGCCTGAGTAAGGATTTTGAAATGAGAATGAAGGAAGAATTAAATATCTTTCTAGGAGTGCAAATGAAATCAGGTGAAAAAGATTCTGACTATGCATGTCATCATAATTGTTCAAGTACAAGTGACACATGTCAGTTTTCTCATTTCTCATAGTTATTTATTCATATATATATATATATATATATATATATATATATATATCCATATAAAAATTCCTATAAATATATATATATATATATATTTATAGGAATTTTTTTTTAAAAAAATATATTTAATATTTAAATTTATTCTCTTTACAAACATACATATATATATATAATTGATTTAATGTGGAACATTCTTTTAAATTTCTATACATCTAACGATAAATAATCCACATTCTTGAATATTAATTTGGTCAATCAAAGGCAACCACACAAATTCAAATTATGCAGGAGGCAACTAAATCTTTAAAAGAATTTTTTTCTCATCTCTTCTTCTATAGATTCTGAAAAGTAATTTATACTATTCCCCCCCCCCCCCAATTTTTTTATGATGACAAAGGGGGAGAAGAAAAATATTAATGGGAGAAGAAAAATAACTGTTATATATATTGTTGTTGATTGTTAGAGTTTTTCAAAAATTTAAATTTTTTTGATGATTGCATAAATTGAGGGGGAGTTTTTATGGAAAATATTTTTAATTGATTGTCGTCATCAAAAAGGGGAAGATTGTTAGGTCTCCAACTTTTAGATTTATTTTAATGATAACAATAATTAGTAAATTAATTAATTAAAAGGGTAGAATCCTCTTCATAGGATTTTTATTATAATTGTTTTAATTATCTTATTTACTTTGACCAAAAATATTTTCTAAATCTTATTTAATTGATTTTCTTGTTCTTGATGCTTTAAAGTGTTAAATAAATTGGGTAATGCATTGTGGGACAAAAATCATATGTTGATCATCAAATGCTTATTTGACCAAATTTGGAAAGAAGATGGAGATTTTGATTAAATCATTTTTCTTTTACTTGTGGACATCTTTTATTTATTCTCAAATTAATTTTATTATTTAAAAATCTCAAAAATTATTTTATTTGGCAAATTATTTTATTACTTATATATATATATATATATATATATATATATATATATATATATAAGAATCAAGAAGATTCTCCTTAAATAAGATTCTCCTCCTAAATAACATTCTTTTTTATTAAAAGCTACGTCGTTTTGGAGGACGCGGTGGCATTTTATAAATACGCTAGCGATGACATTGTATTTATAAAAATACCACCACGTCCCTCCAAAACGACGTAGTTTTAATAAAAAAATGCTATTTAAAAAAGAATACTATTTAAAAAGAATACTCTTGATCTTCACCGTATATATATATTATATAAATTTTATAAAACTATAAATTATAAATATATATATATAAATCGTATATATATAATAATCTTAGGCTCACTCCTAAAAGGCTAACCCAAACTCACCTATAAAAACTCACCGTTCAGACTCCCAAACTCTCTCGGTCTCACTTCTCCCTGCTCTCGCTCTTGCTCTCCTGATCTCACTTCTCACGAACTTCAGACTCTCTCCTGGGTCAGATTCTCTCGCTTCTCACCCCCTGCTCGCGTGGTCGCCCCAAATCTCAAAGCCCTAATTTTGGCCCCAAAGCCGTCGCGCACCAAATCAGAAAGCCCTAATTTTTACCTCTCAATTCCGTCGCGACAGGTTTGTCTTCTATCTCTCTATCAATTATCGATCCTAACTGTATTACATAGATCGATTTATTCATGTTATATTCTATATGTCTGTTGTTTTCTTAATTTTGTGTTTAATTGACATTGCTTCGAAAATGGGAGTCTCTAATTCACTATCATTCTTTGTAATTTTGTTAGTGTGTTAGGGTTCAAAAAACGCATCACATAATAAGTTCAGATTTCAGCTGTCTACTAAGTTGAGACTGTCCATAAATATGGTGCACAAATTTTTTTACACAGCCGTCTAATAAGTTCAGACTTCAGACATTACACTTACAAGGCATTCCAAGATTAAGAAAATTGATATTTTTACATACTTTTCGATTACATATTTACATAAAGTTATGTGAAGGGATGATACGAAAATATCAAAACCTTATATAAAAATGATGTTCCCCTAATTAATACCTCATTCTGCTCGAAACCCTCTCTTTAACACTCCATCCTCAGTTGCATAAATAATTTATCATTCACTAGTTATGCAATAAGATGTGCATAATATATATATATATATATATATATATATATATATATATATATATATGACTTTGTTGGATCGAGTGACATAGATAAGACCACAAGTGAAGTACTCAAAGAACAAAAATTTGTCATCCCAAGACATAAAAAGTGACATTTTGGGTTCAACATTTTCCAAAAAAAATAATTCATAAATTGTATTTTTAAACTTTATTGTTTTTAGACCATCTCAAACAATAGTAACAAAAAAAAATCTTTAAATTGAAGTTTATTATCCTACGTACGTTGTAATTTGAAGAGTATTATTCACTTTCATATTTTATACATCATCAGTCTTTTCAATTCAATGAGTTGCACATCAAACAAAATAAATGTGTTTAAAAAGAGAAAATGAGATTGCATATTTGAAAAGAGAATGAGGTTGTAAATTTGATGACTAAGATTGAAGAAGCTGTTGGAGATAATTTTTTTGATGTGACTCACCTATGAGTATTCCAAAGTGATTGAAGAGGCTTTGGAGATGTTTTTAAATAGGTGAGTCACATCAGGAAAATTTTTCCAACAACCTCTTCAAACTGTCAGCGTACGGCGACAAATATTATTATCGCTCTTCAAATTTGCAATCTCCTTCTCACTCTTCAAATTTACAATTAAAATCTAAAAACATTTATTACGCTTGATGGGTTTGATGTATAGCTCACTGATGAGACACAAAATATAAAAGTAGCAAATAATGTTATTCAAATTGCCACGTAGGCCAACAAAAATTAATTTAAAAAATTTATTTTGCTATTACTCTTGAAGATGCTCTACAAATAACAAATAAAGATTAAATAAAGTAACAAAGCATTTTTAAACCTCTTTCTAATAATTAACAACCCGTTAAATATGTAACGCTATTTATTGAACTCGTTTAAATAGCACAAGATCGTCAAATTATTTTGCTATAAAATTAATTGATTTAGTGGGTCTATAAAAGATTTTTTTATAAAAAAAGAAGAAGCTAATCAAGTCATCCGACTCATTATATTTGAGTCCGAATAATGTTAAATGTTTCAAATATTTTGACTCGAATAACGTGGCAAAGTTACATATTTACATTATTCTTCTTGAAAAAGTATAAGACTCAATTTTCATACAACAAAATAAAAATAAAAAAGGACGTAAGAGAATCAGAGGCAAAACGCGGGGAAAGCTCCACTCTACTTTCCGGTGTTTGTTTCACTTTTACATGTCTCACTTGCTAATCCAGCTTCAACTTGATGGACATCACTTGGTTTATGGGATAGATTTGTATACATTGATACAAATTAGGGTTCATATGGCCGGGATAGTTCCGATTTGTTCTTATACATGGATCCCGGAGGACGACGTCTTGTTGAAAAATGCAATTGAGGTAATTACACAATTCTGTCGGTCTTCAGTTCCAATTTATACTTTACACTTGGGCCTTTTATTTACTTTAATTATTTCACAGTTGTCGATGTTTGCTCTTGCAATTCGTTTTACTATTTTTCAATAGACCTTATCATTGATTCAATATCATTAATCGGAGCTTTTGCAACTGTTTTATTTTTTCAACAGCCATATATGCGATGAGATAATCGATTAACTGATTGGTAAATAAATATCAGCTACCAAATTTCATGGTTCAATTGAAAATTTGGATCTCAATTTATGGTGAAATCAGAATCATAAAATAGATATACGTATATATCTACATATCCTATAATTTCAACTGAAGATATGTTTGAAATATTTAGTTTCCAATTATTAAGACAGGTTAAATCTGAGAGTAAAGTATCTGTATGTACGCAATTGATAGACACAGTTGTGTTCCCCTATGTTACATGGACTCAAGTAAGTTCAGCTATAGTTATTGGACACAATTGTATTGGACTCGGACAAGGGAATTAGATATGTGCCAGACACCCTCGTTCAACTATCGGCACTCCAAATTTTAGGTTGTATATGGAAGAGACAGCGAAAGCTTATATACAACAATGGAGAGGGTTTTTGCTTCTTTAATGAAAAGATGAAAGTCACTCTTCCCCACTTTGTACTGTTTAATGTATACAGTTGAACTTTAATTCTACAGATTATCTTATATACTAAGTTAAGTATGCAAGACATGCCCACCTACTGTACTGTAGCCTATATTTGGATACTTATAAAGTCTAACCCTTGTATACTCAATTTGCTAAATTTGGAATAAATGACGGTCTAGCACCTGGACACATACGCGTACCCGACACCCACATCGTAGTCCATGTAACATAGTTTCTCCAATATCCCCTGATATATAGTATTTTGGTCTAGGGTTACTAAGGAACCAATCCACCCTGTGATTTGTGAACTGGGAACTACCGTTCCACATTCCAAATTGTGGTATGGGCACATAGATACATTTTGCATTGGTGAACATTTTGCATTTCACCAATAGGTAGCATTTCCGTGTGGATTTCAAGCTGCGTACTAAATCGATCCACGTTCATGGTTACCATTTTGGGTAATATGTTGCAATCTTGGCGCAGATGGAAACTTAAAAAAGAATTATAATGTGCAAATATTTCTTTTTGTTGGCAAGTAGTGGCTTGAGTACTGTTCCATCATTATGTGACAGTTGAATTGCATGTTCGTTAATGAAACAAAATTTAGGTAACATTCAAGTGGTACAATTTTTAGTAAATGACAAGTGAATCAGACAAAGAATCGAACTTGTAACTTACAAATGTAAAAGAGAAATTAAATCCATGTTCTTCGGCTACCTGTTTGTAGATTTGTTATGTTGTTGAAGAGAAACCATTAAGGTGATATAGCTGTAGCAAGTGAAAATGCACTCTATCTAAGAATTTCTATTCATGAGGGAAGCTAATTGTTGAGTAGTTAGAAGTTCAAATGCTATCCATAATCTATATTTTGCTAAAATTTCCTTGAACTTCTTCTTTCCTTGTCTTGTTCCTGGAGTGGTGTAGCAGACATGTGTCCTCATTTTATTCGCAAAAACCTAGTAAATAACAAAAGAAAGAAATGGTAGATGCATTTATTCTTTCCAGCTAGTCCAAACTTCTCTTTTGGGGCTTTCCTTTTGGACTGAACATCTCTTTTAGAAAGGCCATATTTGCCTCCCGAACGTACTTTTAGTTAATTTATTACTGTCAATGAAGTTTTATTTTCTTTTCTTTTTGCAGGCTGGTGCTTCTCTTGAAGCACTTGCTAAAGGAGCAGTGCAATTTTCTCGGAGATTTACCTTTCGCGAACTGCGAGACCGGTGGCATTCACTACTTTATGATCCTGATATTTCAACTCAATCTTCTGCTCGGATGATGGAGCTTGAACTCTCTTGTTCAAATCCTTCATCAAAGTTCAGTAGGTCTGACAATTCTAAGAGTGGAGAGTTCACTGGAAAAAGGAAAATTATAAGCATTCGTAGACAATATAATGCCATGCGGAAGAGACTTCGAAATGAGCTTTTTAACTCTACTGATATAGGTTTTCTTGAACCCAATCTACATGATTGCGGTGGGCGTGCAGGTGATTTTCAAGAGCATGTAACACTTGATAATGAGCCTGGGGATGCAAACTGTATGTTTGGTGATTGTATCTCAGACCATTTTGGGCTTCAGGACTCAGACTTTGACATCCTGGATCGTGTTTTCCCACAAGCAGTAGGGGATATTGTTGTTGATGATACCGGTAGTGGATTTCATACTGGATGTCAGAATCTGATTGAAGATAATCATTCAATTAAAAATGTGAGGAGAGATAGCTTATATGGTTTCCCTGAAGACATTCCCCCTTTGATAGGAGATTGTGGGAGGGGTTCGTTTGAGTCAAATATTGACCAAAACGATGCTCCACATATGTTGGCAGATGATTCAATTAACTTAAGAAAATCAAATTCTAATGGTAAGCATTTTCAAGCCGATGATTCTGAGAGGAAAAGTTTGTCGACCTTTCACTCACTGAATGAAAACCCCCAGAGTTTAGGTTCTGGATTTGGAGGAAGGCATATCAATTCCCCTGATTCAGATGGTAGTGCTTCATTTCACGCAATGGGATTTTCATCTCCGATGCCTAGGCTGCCTCTATGGAAAACAATGGAAGACATATCAGTACCAGCTATGCCAGTGCATATGAATAATGTAGATAGAACTCAGGGTGCTGAAGGTACATTGGCACTTCTTGACAATAGTAAACGTAGAGAGAAAAGTCCATCAGGGTTTGATGTTGTCCATTCAGATCCCCTGTTGAGAGACAACGACAATGGTACTTGTTTCAGTTCAGCTGCTGTCTCTGAGGGTGAATTTGCAGACCTTTCAGATTGTCTTCTGAACGTCCCAAATGAGGACGAGATGCTTTTCATGGATGTTGATGGGAAAGACAAAATGGATAAGTCTTGCTATGCTAATGTTAATTTAATTAGTAAAAGTTCTCCTAATGATGTCCAGGAAGGTGGGTTATGCGATATTGAACCTAGTAAGTTCTGCAACATTGAACCCAGTACATCATTAGTTTCAAATATTTGTCTCGGGACTCTTAGTAGTCCATGTGCTGCAGAGTCAGAAAATATTTCTTCCTCTCTTCATGATGATGTTCACCAAAGTATTAAATCATTCAGACATTTACATGGCATCAACAGCAGTGTTGCATCCTGATTCTATTCGACTCGGTGATGAAAATATTTGCTGCGCATTAAATACTGAAGACCCGGAAATCCCATGCAATGATGATATTTTCTTGCTTATTCACCCAACCACATCTTTTTACTCCTCTTGCTGAAACCATGTACCATAGATTCTATTGATCCTGCATCATCTGCTGATGAGAAGGATAATGAACGAGTATGAACTTGATGAAAAATTGAAAGATCCTGCACCATCATTTGCATGGTCCCCAGTAATTGGGCCAAATATGTTACCCGAGTCATTTCCTGGCCACCCACTTGGTGGTTGTGCAGTCAAATCTGAGGTATCTGATACTACTAAATGTCTTAACCTGCATCCGGGAGAGGCTAACAAGGCCCTTAGAGACTTGAGTCAAAGTAGATCAACTCATTCAACTCCAGTCACTACTGCGGATAGAGTGCTGAATGAAGATGTTATTAAAGTTGAACCGAGGGTACTCTGATTTTTCTAGAATTTCTCTCTCTCTTTCTTCATGGTTTGGGCATATTGAAGTCTGTCTCTGAAGCTTTTTTTATCCTTTCCCCTGCTCTTTTTTGGTGATAAACAGGTAGTAGAAAACCTATCTACATCTAGGGAAACAGCTTTACATGCAGAAGAAGGCTCTGTCAAAATGGTTCTTCCAGAATTAGTTGTTAATCCCTCCTTATCGGATCAGGATGAATTGGAGAGTGACAATGACATACCTTATTTTTCTGATATTGAAGCTATGGTAACACTCTGGGTTTTGTGGTATATTTGATTCTCATCTGTTGGTGGATATCTTTACTGATTTCTATTGTTTCCATGCAGATACTTGAAATGGACTTAGGTCCATATGATCAGGATTCATATACCAGTAGGCAAGGTAATCTTTGGGATTAGGTCCAAGTGCTAACTATTTTTCTTTTGGTCTCCACTAATTAAATTTTTATAATGACCTTTTTACAAATTTATACTGGCATATTGTGGGAGCAATGATTCACTTAGACTATGGCTACTCTCTTCCTTGCTTAAATATAGCTATAATAGTATAATGCTGGTAGAAAGTGTAACTTTTTATTCTCAAGAAAAGAGTGTTACTGTGTTAATGAAGAGAAAAAGGATTTAACTGTAAAAGAGAAGATCATATGCATACTTTATATCCCCTCCTGCTTAGCTTTGTAATTTTGTGTGGTTTTGATCTCTAAAATCTCCAGTCTCAAAGTATCAAGATGACAATGCTAAGAGGAAAATCATTAGATTGGAACAGTGTGCTCGTTCAGCACTGCAAAGAACAATGTCATCTCACCGAGCACTTGCGTTATTGTATGGACGCCATTTGAAGCATTATATTAGGAAAACCGAGGTACATTTACAGATTGTGACCTGATTGTTGTGATTGCTTTCAAGTTGAATTCATTGAGGACTAATGGTGAACTTTTATTCTGTTTTATATTTCCATCTTGTTTGTGGCTGGGTCAGGTTCTGTGTGGTCTGTGGGAAGGGGTGATATGGTTTGGTCAACTGTGTTTTTGCATTTTACTAATGTATCTAAACCAAATATCATTGGTTAATGGGGTTCCTGTACTTTTTTTAACACACTTCGTACTCATAAGTATGAGCTGAATAGCTGATTAAAACTGAAACGGTAGTTGATACATTATCTGGAATAAGATGTATGTTCTAGTATGGTATTCAGAGGTAAGAATAATAATAAATGATATATAAATAATAAAAAAGAAAGAAGAAAAAGAAAAGAGAAAATGTGACTTTATCTGTTGTAAACTTGCAATATGTGTACGACACAGACAGAGACACAGTCAAATAAGTATTTGAAGAAATTTTTAGTTAGCTGATGCAAGCAAAATACATTAATTTACTATTACATGGTCTACAAACTATATGCTTGATTTCAAGAAAGTTAAAGCTTAATACTGCAAACAACTTTGTAAATACAGCAACTCTTACAAATATGTCCTGATTGTATCATTAAAGAATGATGGTTGCAGTGCCAAGATCCACTTTGACTGTGTGTCCCAAATAATATATCTATTTTGGAAGGTAAAACTGGTCACTATAGTAAGTTAGTTATTATAGGTTTCTTGAAAATGATTTAATTTTCTTGCTTTTAATATTGTAAAACTATTTGACTAGTGACAATGTGCTTATTTATAGAATTTTATAATAGTTAGCATCATCAACAATTGTTGAGTTTAATGCATTTCTTTGCTATAATTAATCTAATATATTTTAATGAGCTTAGTTATGGTTAGGCCAGTCAATGGTTCAGATTGGAGCAAATCACGCTATGATCTAATATGATCCATCAAATGTGATAATTTATCAGCGATCTGATCATTGATTTACGATCCACTATTTCTAACAATATAAATTATGATCCAAATCAATCCATTTTTTTTGTACTTATATTATATGGGTTAAGTTCAGATGACCACCTAGGGTTTGGGCGGTTTCCCACTTAACCACCTATAGTAAGTAAAGTTACATTTAAACACCCGACTTTTTGAGTTAAAGTGAAAACGTTACCTTTTCCGTCCAAATTAACCGCGCGTGCATGTCAGACGCCAAAAAACGCGTGAAAAGAGGGTGTAACAGTAAAAAAAAACTAGAAAATGTCTAAAATAGTCTTCTTCCTCTTGATTCTCGAGCTCTCTCTCATAATTTCATTTCAGTTTTATATCTAGGGCTAGAGAGAGGCGATGTCTCGATTTTGATTCAGAAAGCTACTACTCACCATATCTAGAACTAGTGTTGCTCTTACAGTATCATGCCCTTGCCAGTTACTCTCCGATCGGGACATTGAAGAGAGTTCGAAGGATCCGATTTCAACTTTGGCGATCTGGTAAGTAGTGATCTGGTCTCCAAACCGCAGGTGATTCTGTGAGTCTTAGTACCGGTGTCCAGATCCGATTTCAACTTTGGCGACTAACGTCCCCTGCACCGTCGCTAGGTCCAGTAACTTCCCCATCTCCGTCTCCGGCCAATTCGGCTCCAAGTCCAGCTCCGAAATCTGCCGAGGCTCCGCCACCCTTCCTCTCTCCTCCGGCACCACCTTCAGAGTCGCCAAATCAATGGGTTATGGGTTAAAGCTCCGGTATTTGTTATGGGTATAGTTACAATGTCAGTATCTGCAATTGTCTCCGGTATCTACATTTTTTGGCTCTCATAGTCTCCACTTGTTTGATAAAATGCCTCAACAAAGAAATGGGCACAAATACTCTGTTTTGGGCTATTCAATTGGTATTAGATTTTATTTGCTCTGTTTTGGGTTTCCTTTAAATATTCTGATTGGAAGATTTAGCAACAAATACTCTGTTTTCGAGTGCGGGTTTGATTGAGGGTAGGGCTGGTATGATGGTTCATGGTGAGATTTTGAAAAGGGGTCTTGAGTTTGATTCATTTGTTCGAGTTTCTTTAGTTGATATGTATGTTAAAGTTAAGTTATTGGGTTTTGCTTTACAGTTGTTTGATGAAAGTCCTGAAAGAAATAAGCTAGGGAGTGTGTTGTTATGGAATGTATTGATAAATGGGTGTTGTAAAGTTGGAGACTTGGGAAAAGCTGTGGAGATATTTTTTTTCTTTGACTAGTTTGCTGAAATTAGAGCTCTTTTGTATGGATAAGAAGCTTCAATTTCCTTCTGGAGGTGAAACTTTAACTTGTTGATTTAGGACCTCTTCTTGGAGGATTTACTTCATTACGTGTAGCATCTATTCGCCTCTGGTTTGGCATTTCGCACCACGGGCTCTGAAAGGAACTAATAGTAGTTCATGTTCCATTATAAGTGACGATCAGTTGTTAAAGCAACATGATCTTTGGGCATAAGCGGAAAGCTGTTATTAGAGACTCTTCTAAATTTTGGGAGGACATTGATCGAGGGCATACTATGGAGGAGTATCTTGATCGAATGAAGGATCGGGAATGAAAACAAGTTCGAGGTTAATAAGTCGTTGATTAGGAAACTTTTTGTGAGGATACAAGAAATCTTGGGAAAGGGCTTAATAACAATTTGAGTATCTTGATCAAGAAGCGAAATTGTCTCGGTTGTTAAGCTTTTGAGAACGAGTTAAGGTGGTTTGAGCTATATCGATTCTCAAGAGCACGGAGAGGCATCGCAAACCATTGCACTTGACTTTGTGGACAAATTTACGAAGGTTAATGTTACGAGTTTGATCAAGAATTGTATTTTGTCAAATTTGCATGTGGAGCTTACTGGAATTGGAATTTGTTTTGGTTTTGTTTGTTTATAGGAATGGCGATGGATGGAGTAACAAATTGAATGAAATTAGTTTTTTTTCTTTTTAATTGTCAATTGGGTATTGATTATTATGAGCAATCTTTCATATTTTCCCTTTTTGATGAGCCATGTATTGAAGATTCGGACAAAATGAATGGAATTACTCCCATGTTCTCTCATCTGTCATTTGTATATAAGGAGGGTAATTAAGTCTTTATTCAACTTAAGTAACAGAGTTATGACAGAAAGCAGTTTTTCACTTTAACTCAAAAAGTCGGGTGTTTAAATGTAGCTTTACTGACTATAGGTGGTTAAGTGGGAAACCGCCCAAACCCCAGGTGGTCATCTGAACTTAACCCATATTATATTAATTTTTTCGGGTGAGTTTATTTTTTCCTTGATTATGAAATTATATTGTATTCTCCAAATAGTAGATGAAATTATATTGAATTCTCCAAATAGTAGAACTTAAAAAAAAAAATTGAAAGAATTTCACTTAATCTCTCTAAAACTTTTTACTTTCTCACACTAAATTTTTTTACTTTCTCCATCTAAAAAGTTCAATTTCTTCATTTTTTTTTACTTTCTCTAGTTTGGATCAACATTAAATATTGCTCAGTATAGGTTCCTTCAAGATAATTGACTACTGGAAAAAAATAAAAAACATATTGTTAAATAAATTGTGCAGAGGTCAAACTTGTCTAGGAATTATGAATTGAAGTTTAGCAAATCAATACTATTTGGTTAATAAACGTGCTAATGAATAAGTGTCCATATATTTCAAAAGTAAACAAATAGAATAGTATGAATAGTAATTACTATAATTAATATACACCATCTATATGTGTGTGTGTATATATATATATATATATATATATATATATATATATATACACACACCAATGCAGATGTTACATCCGATCAGAAGAAGAGAAATGTTGATGAAGAATAAAAATTGGAGCGGACAAGTAGAGACCGGAAGTAGATAAATAAGTATACAAAAACCCAAAATCTCGTGGAAACAGAGATATATATAACTTTTTTTCGTCTTGGTGGATTAGTAGGCTTAAACCAAATCAGATTTGACCCATTTGAAATATTGATCCAATGAATCAAATTATAACAGATAAGTAAATAAATGAGCTGAAGCTTTGATCCAAAAAATTACACTGAAGCAGATCAAATCAAGATCAAATCTTCATTGACAGCCCTAGTTATGGTATAAGGTGTTAATTGTAATTGAGTTGAGTTTTTCCTAGTATTGTAAAGCTTTGTCTACAATATCGGAGGTTTCTAAACTTCACCTATAAATTAGGAATGGACTTGGATTCCCTGGGTGACATGGTTTTGCTGGTGTGAGTTCAGCATAATTTTGACACATTTTTAGTTCTCCATTCTTTGCCTGAGTTTCTGTCCTTATGTGCTCTATCCTTAATCAAAAGAACTTGTCTTGTTGACATGGTTTCGCTGGTGTGAGTTCAGCATAATTTTGACACAGTTTTGGATCCCCATTCTTTTCCTGAGTTTCTGTCCGTCTATGCTCTATCCTTTATCAAAAGAACTTGTCTTGTAGGTACTGCTTGGAAGATCAACAGATGACGTTGATGTTGATATTGATTTGAGAAAAGAGGGCAGAGCCAACAAAATATCCAGACGACAGGTGGGATTATTATTATGAATTTTTTGGCATCTATTGTTGTTGGCTCTAGTAAGTTGAAATATGAGTCATGGTTCTATGCAAAATGTATAGTTATCTATGTTTCTACTGAAATCCAATCTCAAGATTATGTTTACTGTTTCTGCACGTCCGTGTAAGCATTAAATGAAATTTCCTTGTTAATAAAAATAGATAATGATGAGAACATAACAACTCTAGACCATGCCTTGCATATATGCATCATGAAAAAAACATAATTATATGAATAATTGTCGTAATTTTGTGATGCGTCTTACAGGGCTTCACTCATGTTCTTTGATACAAGGAAGGAGCAACAAAGCCAGACTTGCTTTTTTAAAAATATTAATACTACAGATAAATTCACCATGTCAACTAGATATGGAAAAGTTTTTGGGATTAGTTTTGTTGTCATGGCTACTTACACATGAAATGTGCTAACAACATGTTTTCAATTTTTTGTTTTGTTTTAGATAATTCATAACTTCTTTCTCTGAACCATTCCTAGTAATATATTGTTTTGTTTTTAATAAGTAAAACTTCATTAGAAAGTAGAAACCACCAGCAGCGGGAAAAATGGTGAGGAAAAACTTTGTGATTATTATTAGTTTTTCTATTAATTCATTTTTTTCCCAGAGCGCATGAACAATATGAGTCACCACCACTACTACGTCACATAAGCAAAATGAGTCACTGCTGGTGCATCACATAATGCCTAGAATGTATACTAATATAACAATCCTTGATTGTATTTTCTTAGGCAATTATCAAGATGGAAACAGATGGATCTTTCTTTCTGAAAAATCTTGGGAAAAGTTCAATCTCAGTGAATGGCAAATCTGTCGATAGTGGACAGTTGTTGAGTCTTGGTTCAAGTTGTTTAATTGAGGTATTTAACTTCTGATCTTCCATTTTAAGTTGACTGATGATCTCACGCAGTATTTGTTTTACGAGTACAAGTTCTCATGTAGCATTCTTGATTACGAGTTCTTGAGATTTTTGAATGCTTATTCCTTTTTCAATGCATTACCCTTTTTTCCTTTTTCAGTGCATTACCTTCTTCATAATCTGCTTCCACATTGTTTTACGAGTACAAGTTCTCATGTAGCATTCTTGATTACGAGTTCTTGAGATTTTTGAATGCTTATTCCTTTTTCAATGCATTACCCTTTTTTCCTTTTTCAGTGCATTACCTTCTTCATAATCTGCTTCCACATTGTTTGAAATTTTTTAGCCATCAGATTACTTCAGCATAATGCATAAAGCTATAGAAGGTTGTTAGTGCTCCTCTCAGCTGTTGACATGTATGCATGCAGAACTCATGTTACTGTCTTTTAAGTTTTGTAGTCTCTACGACCCTTGCCTGATTAGGGAACATAAACAAATGGATAACTAACGTACAAATCCGCCATCCTATTAAACTTTAAGCTCCCAGCGCTCCCATCTTTTTTCACTCCCTTGGTCTGTTCTATTGCATAAGCACAGATTCCAGTGGAACAATTTGTACCGGTATATATTGTGACAACAAAAGTCTTTCATAAATAAGCTGAAGCATTAGTACATCATAAATCTTAATCATATTATATTGTTTTAGCTTATCTTATCACAAAGTAGTCTTTATCTCTTTCTGTCTGCTTCCAATGTTAACCCTATGTACATATCTGAATTGACTGATGTTAAGTTAGGTCATCTCATTTCAGACTTTCAGGGTCTTTAGAAAAATTCAATTGACTGATGTTAAGTTACTCATCCATTTCAATATATGGAAAAAATGAAAGATCACTCCATTTCAATATATAAGTGATAAGATCACTTGCCTTTGTAAATTGAAACGGAGGTGGTACATTGTAATTGGATCTTTTAAATTAGAGATGCTAGTATGCGTAGACACTATACAGTCACGTAATTGTTTTTGTGCGAGTATATTTATATCTTGATGATTGATGAGGCCTGCTTGAGAAGTAGAATAATGAAGGGTACTATATTGATACTCTTAATTATCAGTATACTGATAATGTTTCTATTGAAATCCTTCTCTTTTTTGTGCGTATATAACAGAAACTTTTTATTTCTAAAATTTGCTGATAGATACTACCTTCATTTGAAACTTCGCTCACGGTTTGCATTGTTATGTATGCACTAAAGTTGTTTAATGTTGACACCGCAACTAATTTATGGTAAACTGGTGAATTGGTAGATAAGGGGAATGAGTTTCGTGTTTGAAATCAACCACAAATATGTGAGGTGGCGTTACTTGGACACCATTACCAAGAAGAGCCAACATAAGAAAAGCAATTTTGAATGGTCACCTGGACAAGAACCATGATGGAAGCTGTTGAAAGGTGCCTTCTGGTTTTTAGTTTGTCCAAGTAATTAAGCAATGTGTTGTACGAGTCTATATTATTGATAGCATCTATGTCTCACCCAGCAATAGATCTGTGGATAATTCATGTTACATGTAGATAATCGTTTTATATTCAAGCCTGGGCAGCAGCATGATTCTCTCTTTCTCGGCATCTGTCTTGCTCATCTGTTTTCAGAAAAAAATTGGCATATATGATAGAGAGTTTGGCTTTAATGATTCATTGCCAGTAGGTGGAGTACGTCCTGGCTTTTCTTCTTGGCTGCAATTGATGTATGGATAAGAGTCCTTCTGAATCTACACTGATGGTTTATGGAGTGTGAGCCCATTAGAAAGCAGAACCATTTTCAGTTCATGCAACTTATAGAAACTGTGACACCCCCAAATTCGGGTATTTAAATTTGACGGGATTTGGTGTTCATTGTACAAATATTATCTATCTATCTATAATAAATGTAAATCATGCAATAGATAGAAATAAATCCTCCTCTTATGGGGTTACAACATCTGAATAATAAATACAATCCCAGATCAAACTAACCTTAAACATCTGTGCGAAAACATAAACAAATAATAAGTTTTAAACAACATTAAGTCTTGACAATAACATTTTAAAATTTAAATAACAAGTCTTCATCACTTATTTGTTAGTAGAAGGCTCATCGTACCTTTCGTTTTTAACTCCAATATTATTATTACGCAAGAATGAGCATGAATGTCCACAAGTATAAAATTGAAATAACAATATATAATAACATGCGAGTGAATCAAAGACTTCTGAAATAAAAGCTCAACTTTTGAATCAAGAATGAATAACATGAGTTCAAAAGATTTCTGAGGGTCGTAAGACCTTGAACTATGTCCTAGGTTATCAAGGGTTATACTTGAAACCTTTAACAGTCATAAGACTATGAACTCTTTTACTCGTACTTAGGGGGATCAATTCTTAGTATCATACTGTGCATAATATCTTAACGCTAACGCATAAGAAATTCCTATACAAGGTTGTTCATCTCAGTTTGACATCAGAGTTCTCACCAAAGGAAGTTTGGTTTAGATAATTCAATAAGGGTTCTGAAATTTAGAACGTTCATCAACTATGGACTAGTCGAATCAATTAAGGGTTCGCTAGTCTAATAAGGTTCAACAATAAATGATAATTAAATTGAATAAAAATTTTAAGAGGTATACAATAGAACAAGTATTGTATAACATAATCATACTTTGAAATGATAGATAATCTTTAATATAACAAACTGAACTTAATTTATAAACTTGAATAATGATAACAAATAGGGTTAGGAAACTTGCCTCGTGCGTAGGTTAAACGATTATTACTTCCGTTCACCACAAATCCTACACATACCATATGTATTCACGACATTCATTATTTACATTTTCACTTAATTATTTAATATAAACTCCACTTTATTTAACAAATCATTACCCTTCTAATTTAATTACTTAATTAAATTAGAATATTTGCATTCTCTTACTATTATTACACTCGAATAAATTATTTCATAATAATTTCCATCGAATATTTATTTTATTCCATAAATATCTAAATTAAAATATTTACTTTATTTTATAAATATTTTAATAATAATTTTCATCGAATATTTATTTTATTCCATAAATATCTCAATTAAAATATTTAATTTATTTTATAAATATTTTAATAATAATTTTCATTGAATATTTATTTTATTCCATAATATCTCAATTAAAATATTTAATTTATTTTATAAATATTTTAATAATAATTTTTATCGAATATTTATTTTATTCCATAAATATCTCAATTAAAATATTTAATTTATTTTATAAATATTTTAATAATAATTTTCATCAAATATTTATTTTATTCCATAATATCTCAATTAAAATATTTAATTTATTTTATAAATATTTTAATAATAATTTTCATCGAATATTTATTTTTATTATTATTATTTTTTTATTTTTTTTATTTTTGACCTCCGGGATGGGGTAATTTACTTTGGTAACGCTTCTTGGCAAAAGCGGGGTTATCGAGACTCATTTTCTGCGAGTTAGTCGATTCTTCATTCATGAACATAACAAGGCCAAATTAGGCCAAAAATCTATCACAAGTAAAATTATACGTTCTGTGAAGAACACAGAATATGGCCATAACTTTCAATTAGTTTATTTTTACACGAATTTAGACATACCCAAACACTGTAATACACATATAACTACTACTCAACCCTTCTAGCATGATTTCAACATGTTAAAACACATAATTTGTAGAATCAACACATGTAATTTTACTGTTCTTGATGTTCTTGAAAGTTTTAAAAACAAAACATGCAAATCAATACTACGGGTTCATTATAATACCGAATCCGTTCATTTGAAGTTTGGTCTCTTCGTTTTAATATACATAATCCATTACAAACATAAATTTATGATAGACGTATCAAATTTGGTACGTAAGGCCATATGGCCATATTTTATACTTTGAAATTTGTAGCAACAATATACGACATGTTTTATGCAACTGATGATATGGTTTATACAATATATATAATCAAATACGATATGATAACATCTTATTACATGTATCAACACATAATCCATACCCTTTATAATTACAGAGACTTTAACAAAACGTGAAGCCATTTTCTTATAAAACTTAAAACAATTGTAAAAATAGAAATTGAGCTAAAGGAATTACCCAGAGTATAAAGTGTAGACTAAGAGAGCCTTGATGATCCTTTCTCAGTTATTAGATCAATCACACACTCACAATTTCTCTCAACTTCACAATTTCTCTTTGTAATTTGCTTTGAACACTTAGAAAATAGGAAGGAGAATAATACGACATATTAATAAAAGAACTGACGCGCAGAGTGGATGTTAGTTACCCAGTAATGGTTAACTGCTTTCAACCTCTACTAGGGCCTCGTTTGGCAAGCCTTAAATGGCTCAAAATCATTTAATTTAATAACTCTTTTATCTTATAGTTTAATAATGTCATATCCAATTATAAAATAAATCAATTATCTTATTTACTTTACTTTAAATAAAATATGATAATTTGTCATTAATTCACATAGTCACATAATTAATTTCTTACTTATTAATTATGTTAAATTATTAAATCTCTAATATATTATTACATTAAAATAACATTATGCTTATTAAATATTTCATTTAATTCAATAAGCTCACATAAATGCATACTTTGAATAATAAATATTCTCCACATTAATTTAATAAATATAGCACATATAATTAAATTAATCTATCACAGTTGCATCAATTAATTATTTAATCTAATAATTAAATCATCGAAAATATTTATTTAATCCAATAAATATTAAAATTAAATTACAAAATCTCGTTTATCACAGAAACAAGTCGATTCAACCATGTAGAAATCTAGACCCTATTCTTGCCTTTTGGAGAAAGTCTTATGTTGATCAGGCAGATGCTTTCAGCGACCTAATTTCCTAGTAAAACGATGTTAAAAAAAATTACAAAACAGTCTCGTTTGATGAATTGTGGTATCATTCTGATTGAAAAATTGGAATTTGGACTTGGTCATTTGAATATGCATTATATATTTCTACTTTACTCACCTGAATTTTTTTCTTAATTGTTTGTAAGTATTATACTTGAGATATGACTATTAATCTATCTCAAAGTGTTATTTATTTTTAAATTTAGACTTCGGACTATTAGTTTATAAATTATAAAATGACTTAAAATGGAGGATTATTTGATACTATGTTTAGCTAGGTATTATATTGTGGAATTAAAAATTTATGAATAAAATTAATTTTTATTTTTTTAATATAATTAGCGTATGTTACAAATTATAATTTAAACTATAATTTGACTGTTGGACGCTTTTCTCTCCTCTGATTTGAACTTCAATTAAAGGGTATTATTACTTTGTGATCTTCAATTTTGACTAGACTTTATGAGCTATATCTAATTATTAATTAATGTATTATTATGCTCTAGGATTTATTTCGACTTTCAAATAAATTTGAGAGGATCCCAGTTGATTTAATTATGAATTTTAATTAATTTATTAATTAATTAATTTTTTTGCAATCAATTTTATTAATTTTATGTTTTTTATATGGCTTTCAGGATTTTTGAGGTAAATGATTCAATTTGTACAAAGCTCTAAAAATTTAAAATAATATTTAAAGTGTATGGTTAATAATAGTATATATTTTTAGTTAAAAAGTTTTTTTATGAGAATAAAAAGTTATTTTGAAATTATATCTACATTTACTATTAAAAGTTTATCATTTATTTTTTTTAAAATAATTTTTTCATGACTAACTTTATTATAACAGCCTACAGTACGTACATGTTTTTTTTTATTTATAGGTGTCTTTTTAATGTATAAACAAGTTTAAAATATGTTATTATTAATAATGGTATAATAATCCAAATGATATTTTTTTTATTTAATTTTTTAATTAATTTTATAAAAAATAAATGAGATTATTTTAAATTATCTTATATAAAAAACAAACATATGAGAAGAAGTATTTAATGTAAATGCTTACTTTTGGGGACATGTCAGTGACAAGTATGTACTCCCTTCGTTACTTAATATAAGTTGTTTTAGAGTTGTGCACAAGTATTAAGGTAATGATTATATAACATTAACTATAATAGCAATTATTTATATTGCCCTTGTATTGGAATAAGAGATTGTTATTTATTGGACATAAAATAGTGAGAGAACCAAAGTTACATTTAATACTTAGGGTAATATTAGAAACTAAACAATTAATGCTTACTTGAAATTCTCAAACGACTTATATTAAGAAACAAAAATATTTCTCTAAAACGATTTACATTAAGAAACGAAGTGTAATGCGGTGGCTAACCAGTAACCATTATCCTCCTCATGCATAGGCATAAGCATAGGCATAGGCATAGGCATAGCATATGGTTGTCTTGTCTCCTATTTATTTTTACCCCAGTTTGCTGGAGTATTTATTTGCCGGAAGTGGTTAGCATGAAGTTTATTTTTGAGTAAGTTGGTCAATTGGCCAATAAAGTGCTGACACGCAGGCGAGGCTCTATATGTGTCATCATTCTATTGACCAATTGACCAACTTACCCAAAAATAAACTTCATGTTAACCGGATCCATTTGCCCCCAACTAAAGTATCCATTCAAGTAAATATTAAAAGTCCTCAATTCCAAAAAATACTGATGAGAAATCCGTTTTGAAAAACGAATATACATTTTTTGTTACTGGCTATAAACGTTGTGGTATGAATTTTATGTCATTACTTATAAAATAAAATAAAATAGGTTTGAGATATAATTATTTAAAAAAAGTTAAAAACAATCCCTCATAAAAGTTAGTATTTGTTATTAGGTAGTCTCAAGTTAAATGTCTATTTACCTTAGATAATTTATTTTTTTACAATAATACCCTTAGTATTAATTGTTATATTTCTATTATATATACAGAAAATTATGTATTCTCAAATTCGGATAATTTTTTCATTTTATACTATTTTAATATGCGCAAAAAGTTAACTGATTTATTATTTTAAAAATATATCTTTAATTTTAATTTAAGAGAGAGAGAGAAGTAGGCCATGGTCATCAATATGGGTTTTGTTCCGCATAACCCATTCTCAACTTAATATAACTCCATTTTTGTTCCTGTTGCTAATTTTGGAAAGCGGGACATATTTTAAATGGAAGTAATTAGGATGAAGTTTATTTTTGGGTAACTTGATTAATTGGTCAATAGAGTGTTGACACACAGACGATAATATATATGTGTCAGTATTCTATTGGTCAATTGACCAACTTATCAAAAAATAAATTCTTCATACTAACCGGATCCATTTTAAACCATGCAAATCCTTTGAGCAAAAAAGAAGTCAAACTTACCGGTTGGATTGTTTCTCACTTTTAGGATATGTGTGGCTTCTACTTATAAGTTGGTCAAATTAACTTGTAACTTATAAGTAATTTTTTACTGTTCACGTGTTCATTTATTTGTGACTTATTTTTTAATTTTCTAAAATGACTGTTTTACTCTCATTTTAATTATCTTTATAACTTATTTTAATTTATAAATCATTTTAGTCACACATTTATAATTTATTTTAATTTAATTTTTAACTTATAAATCACAATTTAAAATAACTTATAAATTATTTTAAATTTTAATTTATAAGTCCTTTTAAAATAAATCATTTACCCTTAATACTTGGATAGTGCGGGTCATCTTCTAAATAAACGACAGTTACTTATAAGGATGTAAGTGAATCGAGTCGAACCGAGTATTGAGTTGCTCATATTTGGTTCACAAAATTTATCGAGTATAAAATAAGGTTTGATTGAGGCTCATTTAGCTACCAAGTCAAGCACGATTCCGAATCGAGCCCGAGCAGTTTGAACTTTTCGAACGAATATGATCCAAGTATCAATAGAAAATTATAATTTAAGAAGGTTCGAGTAGTTTATCGAACTTTAAAATTTACTCATATTTGACTCATTTATATTTCGAGTTGAACTCGAATCGAACTTTTAGTCGAACGAGTATGAATCGAGCCCGAACTGTTTGCTTATTTTATAGGGTCCTTTACATAAGTATACAACAAATAGAAAGTAATTATAAGAAAAGTACATCAACTAAATAATTACAAAAAGAATGTAATTATTACAAAAATAGTACAATTCACATTAATAAGGAAACCTAAAATCAAGGATAACTAAAAATTCAAATTCAAATTCAAATCTTGTCTTTAACAACAATTTCAAATCCATGTTTCAAAATTCAAATCAAAATGAGAAAATAAAAATAAAAAATTATGAAGGAGCTAATGTTCATCATCCTCTCTCTCGCCATACCATTCACATTACCATACATATCGCATGCATGCATGGCACGAGTTCTTTATTACAATTTCTTTTGACGATTTGGTTACCCACAAAAATTAAAATGGTTACCTTTATCACAATTTTGACTAATAAGCGCATCACATTTAAAATAAAATTGGTAATCAAATAAAAGCTGAATTGGTTACCTTATCAAATGGTTTGGTAACCAACTATATGAAATTTGGTTACCAATCGCATCACATCAAAATAAATTAGTAACCTAATAAACTAAATTGGTTACCTTATCGGAAGGTTTAGTAACTAAGCTGCATAAATTTTGGTTACCAATCGCATCACATTCAAAATATATTAGTAAACTAATAAAAGCTGAATTGGTTACCTTATCAAATGATTTGGTAACCAACTACATGAAGTTTGATTACCAACTGCATCAGATACACTAAAGAAACTTACGGTTAATAATCGTCGATCTTTGAAGCTCGGATATCTAAACTCTTTGATGAAAGATATAAAGGGAGAGAGGAAAATGCAAGGCAAAAAAAAATAGATCTTAGTTTGATGATATCATAGTCCAGAAACAACGAGAATAGTAACAATTTGAGTAAATTTTTGGATTGAATGGATTCTTTGAGGCGAAAGGTTTTTGTGGAGTAGCGTCGAATAGGCACAAAGACCATGCCTCTTTTTTTTTTTTCGTGGGAAACTTCCTCATCATGCTAAGAAAATGTATACTATAATTACTCTCCCTATATATATATATATATATATATATATATATATATATATATCTGAGTCGTACTACCTTGAGGCAAACGATCCCACACCTTTGTTGTGATGCTTTACAGTTTATTAGGAGCCGTCGAGACCGGAGAGCGGTTGGAGGAGGCGTCATGCCGATGAGCCTGACGTCATGAGAGCAAGGTTTTCGAGGCTCTTAATTTTGGAGTATGAGAGGGCGCCATTTTGCAATGAAACCACTGGATCTCCGACCCTCAACAAATTGGTCCACTTGTAGAGGACTCCGTGACAAGTGAGCCCATCGAGATCCGGCATTGCGATTGCTAAATAAAAGGGATAAAATTACACTCTTTTTGTAATTAAATATTGCGTATGCACTTTTTTTGTAATTATTTTGTTTGTAGACTTTTTATGTAATTATTTTTTAAAATGTAATAGAAAATATAATTGTCCTATTTTATAATCTTAGTCACTTACCAAATATCATTACTCGAGTTGGTATGGACTATGGAGGGAAGTAGGGAACAATATATACCGAAATATAAGATTAATATTTCAATTTGATATATTTTTAAATTTTAAATTATTGTGATTTATTTAACATTTAAAAATATTAAGCCTTATATCAATAGTACTTTTTAGATAATTTATCATTTTTATAATTGTATTGTCAAAAAAATGAATAAATTTATTTCCATTTTTAAATTTGAATATTCTAAATTAACTTAAAATTTTTAAAATTGATATCATATTTTTGAAGAGAGAGTAGACGCTTTCTAGTTATTACCAGTATGTGGCATATACATTTATTTATTTTTAGAGTTTTTGCGTTGTAATATTAAAATTAGGAGAAGTAAATTAACTAACAATTATTCCATCCGTCCCTAATTATTTGACGTTTTAAAGATGGATACAAAGATTAAGAAAATGATTAGAAAGCATTAAATATAATACTCAATTGTCTATAATACCCTTAAATCTTTTTGTTAGTTCCCAGAGGGCACAATAGATCTAGAAGGGGAGGGTTGAATAGATCTTTTTTATTTCAAATACTCAACCAGCTGCTGCCCAACAAAAGGATCAAACTACTTTGGAGCAGGAACTACAGAAGAGTTCTGATGATCTAAGCGAGAAAATATCTCTGCTCATTGAAGAATCATGAAGGCGGCGATGGCGGAGATAATTACTTCCAACCTGAGCTTGACTACTATGGCTGATATATCTCTCAAACTCTAAGAGAGAGATAACATCTATCAGAAGGCCATACAAGATCAAAAGACTGAAGCTCTACTGTGAGACCCTTATGAAATAAAAGTATTTAATTTTTCTATTTTGGTAAATAGTTAAATTGATAAAAGTTTAAAGTTAAGGGTAATATGTGATTTTTTTTTTGCAAAGTAAGCAAGTTGATATAAAATATTAGCTGTGTTGGGGAATATTTGATTAGTCGGGAATATTCTTTTTGTCGGGAATATCCGCATGCGACGACAATCATTAGTGGACCCCATAATGAAATTATTGTCGAATTAAGAAAACGACAAAATATTTTATGAAAATAACGGCGGAAGTTTTACCGATTAATCTTGTTGAACTACTCGATAGTAAAAGTATAAGAATGTCTGGCGTGGTTGCTTAGTAGCACACTTTATTGATTATTGATGCTTACGTGAAGTCACTTTCGGTTATACTCAATTATTATCATAATTCTTTGCATCATATCTCTTATATTATTGATTCAATTATTGTCACAATTATCATCAGTATAATATGTTATATTATTAAATCAATAATTGAGGCGACAAGTTATAATATTAATGATTAATAATTCTTTGAAAGATTAAATATGTGTTGATTAAAAATAAAATAATTTGTGGTAATATTTATTCAATCCTTGATGTATATAAAGAGTCTATTATGAGACGTTTGTGGTAAGTTTGGTTATTCTATGGGGGCCCATATGTCATCATCTAAGAGTCTTTTTCGCCAATAGTAATTACCTTTACTAGACGTCAAACCACTTGTCGTTTCATATTACGATGGTCAAGAACGAATTGTCGTTTCACATTACAGGCGTCAAACCACTTGGTGTTTCACATTACAGGAGTCAAACCACTTTTCTTTTCACATCACCAGTCGTCAAGCCGCTTGCCTTTTCACATTGCAAGTGTAAGACCAAGAATTTTATGAAATAAAAGTATTCAATTTTCTTATAATTACTATTCAGTAAATGATTAAATTGATAAAAGTTTAAAGTTAAGGGTGATATATGAATTTTTTTAAAAATAAGCAAGTGGTTATAAAATATTCTTTACGTAGGGAATATTAGGTTTGGTCGTGAAATATTAAATTACCAAATGTAGCGACCTTTTGTGGGCCCCATAACTTGAAAGCGGACGGATGAAGAAAACGACAAGTATAAGTTGTTTACAAATAACGGCGTAGTTATTACAATTATCTTGTTGGAATACCGGTGGTTAAAACACGATGTCTGGGTTGTTGCACAATAGATTACTGCAGTATTGCACCAATTATTGATTCTTACGTGAAGACACTACTCGATAATTGTTACGATAATTCTTTCATTCATATTTTATTTTTGATTCAATAATTGTTGCGTTGATATTTTATATTATTGTTGTTTTAATAATTGTCACTGCACAGTATTTTCCATTATCAAATCAATAATTCATATTATTTGAATAATATTATTAGATAGCATTATTGGCAATGTCTAGAAAATTCTGTCTAAGGAGAGGTTTGGTCACCTAATTGCGGCGCCCGATGAGGAGAAATTCTTATTGAAAAACCCCTCTTTTACTCGGAGCAGATCACAGTTTGCCCGATCTTGTGATTCTCTAATATTATTTGTGAATAATTAATTATTGATTTATATGATGAGGAAAATATTGATTTTATGTGGATATAGATGGAGAAAATTTTTAAAGTGACAATTGTTGAAAAATGATATTTTATCTTTTCTGATAAAATAATTTATTATTATATTTTAATAATATAATAATGGTGATAGTTTTACAATGAATGTGGTATATATGAGTATATGAAGAGGAAGAATATTTTTGTTGCATTAAATGATTAACACATGTTTTGTGTGTGTTTGTGGACCCCATTTCTTGGTTGAAATTTGATTATAGCACAATAAAATCGCTTGGTTTTTGGATTTGGGTCGATTTACATTTAGAATTTGGAAAAATTTTCTTTTGTAAAGTTGTAGAGAATTGAATTTTCTATAAAAAATCGCGAGATTCAAATTTTTTGATAAAAGAGCTATTTATTATGAATTATTGAAGTTCCAGATTAATTGATTTTTATTTTTATTTTGGATTTTTCAATAATTTTAGTATGAAAAACGTTTTGGTAATGTTGGCACATGTTTTGGCTGATATCTAGCATTCAAAGGTTGGCGTAGGAATTTATATTTAATATATTAATATTATATTAAATTTTTTGCTTTGGTATTCTAAGTATTTTCCTATAAATAGGGTGCTTAGGTTAGAATTGAAAATAACACCAGAAACTGAAGTTTTCTCTCTATTTCTCTCTCTATATTATCGAGTGTATTCTTGTGAGTATTTTGATATCTTGAGTGTTGCTATCTCTGGTTGCAAGTTAGATTCAACGTTATTCCAAATCAAAATCTTGCTTTCTTTTGAGGTAAGGGATGGTAAGTGATTTTAAGGGATTGTAAGGGATGTTATTTTCTTCGTAAGTGATATTATTTCTTCAATATCATTATGTTGAAATATTGGTTTGAACTTTTTATCAAATTTGAAACTTTTCATGTCGGGGTTACTATTCATGAGTTACTATTCACGAGTTACTATTAACGAGTTACTATTCACGATTTACTATTCATGAGTTACTATTCACGACGAGTTACTATTCATGAGTTACTATTCACGAGTACTATTCATGAGTTACTATTCACGGGTACTATTCACTACAAAATTGGTTTCTTTTTCTAACCAAATTATAGTTGATTTATGAATATTACTCTGAAGATTAAAACTATGTATTGATTATATTGATTTTATTATCATATATAACATTTTTATAACCCTGATGTTGAAATTCTCTTTCACTGGAGTGTAAAGATGGGTAGATTATTGGTATGATCATGACTAGGGTTCTCTTTGGCGATGGTGAAAAGTTGAATTGTGGTGGTATGATCGTGACCATTGAATTTATAATTAAATATCTTTAGCTTAAGTGTAAAGGTGAATTGATCAACATGGTTATAATTATTGTTTATATAAATTACGAAATGATTATATATTTCTTTGAGATATTAATATATTTGGCACATGTAGTGCAAATATGAATCTGTTGAGGAATATCTTTGGCCTGTAGTGCAAAGATTAATTGTTGATGAATATCTTTGGCCAGTAGTGCAAAGATGAACTATTGATGAATATCTTTGGCCCGTAGTGCAAAGATGAATTTATTAGTATGATTATGAATATGAATGAGCGTGATTTGGTATAACCATAATCTTTGATGTTTGGTGATAAAATTAATTTTGTCTGGATGAGGAAAGGAATTTAGAACTACAATTACGATTATGAGTTATACACGTGATTGTGGACATGAATTGTTGATTAATGTTACGGAGGATAAAACATTGTTGATGGACTTTTAACATGGAGAAGATAATAGATTTTATGGTCTATTTGACTCTTCTAATGGATTGCTCGTTCATTATGACTATGGTTGATAAGTTTTATCATCTACCATATGTTCTAAATCTCTCGATTTATTCTTGTTGAAGGCTATTGATAATTTATTTATCTTTAGTCATGATATTCTTTCTTGAGCTAGTTGTCTCACCCTTTTGCTTCACAATTCCTTTCGAGTAATAAAAGTGTATTTGGGTCGAAGCGAGGGAATAACAAGGGAATAGAACGGTGGTCTCAGAGATGTTGAGGGTGAGGTGAAATTTAACTTGGAAGGGTATTTTTCCTTATCATACAAAATGTCTAATGACATACAACCTTGTGTTATCATAAGACAGGGTTGTGCTCATCCACTTGCTGAGTATATTTACAAGCACTACCTATATAATCTTGGTGTTTGTTTGGAGTTTAATTCCCAATTAGAGACAGTGGAAATAATGATATGTCAAGTGAAGACTCACCATTGGGAAGAATATGATAGTAATCTTCTCGTTTTTTCTTTAGGGTCTATTAGATTGACCAAGGATAATTACAGTGGGCATATGATATCTATCATAACCTATACGCATGGCCTCCCATGTACGAAGGTTTCCTTGAGCACTTCCCAAAGATTTTAATTTCTAAAACAATTTTTGACTGTACCTTTATGTAAGGTGCCATTGTGACGTACTATCCAAGGTTGGGACATGAGTCACAGTTGGTATATATTTGTATCAAAACTCACAACATATGTGTTGTTATATTTTGCACAACAATTGTAGTAATAAAGTTATAGTTGTTTTCTGTACCATGTTTTTGGCGACTCAGAATAGGTTGGATGGAATGGACCTTATTTTGGGGGCGTCACAGCAAGTGCTAAGCTAGAAATCTTCTATAAATAGAGGCCTAGTTTTTCATTATTTTTCACAAATTCATTCAAGCTATAGAGAGAGAAAGTATAGAGAGAATAAGAGAAAGAAGAAGAGTATTCTTATTCTACTACCACCTTTGATATTTAATCTCCTACTAAAGTAAGGGGTGTTATTTCTTTTGTATTCATGAAGAGAACTTATGTTATTCCATTATTTATTATTCTGTTGGAATAACCTGTATACACGGGTTATCCTATACTTGGTGAAATTCTCTATTATTCTATTCTTTATTATTACATTTGGAATATCCATGCATGCGTTTTTTCTGGCGACACTGATTTCGATTTTATTATTTTGTTGGAATATCACATGCATGCGTTTTACGCGGGACTGGTTCCATTCTTTATTATTCATTGGAATATCCTGTTTTGTGCATTCTGCGTGACTGGTTCCATTATTATATTATTATTATTGGAATAACACATGCATGCGTGGTCTATCGCATGCTTGGTGAATTCTTTTGTTATTCCATTCGTTATTATACTCAGTTGGTTAAAACTTTGACTTTTATACTCCATGAAATTAGTGGAATATCCTTGATATTTGCGCTTCAACCAGTATCTTTTCATGGAAATGTTCTTCTGAGCATTCTTGAAATTTACACCACAAAGCAGTATCATGTTGACAATTTGGACGTTATTGGTTCCTGGATAAATTAATTCTTGAAATTGTTTTATTGAATTATTATGTCATTGTCATCATCCTCATATTTATATTATGTTGAAAGTCATCACAGCACACATGAAAGTGCATAGATGGATTTGGTATGATTATGACCGAGGATTATTCGGTATAATCATGATCGTAATGTTACAAATGATGTGGTAAAAATCCTCATTGGCCGTAGATCATTGATGGGCGCTTTTGGTATGATTATGGCTATGGATTCTCTTCGGCCAATGATGCAAAGATGAATTATTTTATGGCATGATCGGGAATGGTTGATGAAAACACGATTATCTTTGGCCCGTAGTACATGGATAATTCGTGGTCGTGATCTTAATGAATATCCTTGGCACAGAGTGCGGGGATGATTCGATGATGTGGATTAATTATTGAAATGAGTCTCGGTGATGAAATATTAATTCATGGATGTTATAATAATGAATATCTTTGGTAGTAGTACATGGAGAATTCATGGATGTGATACTAATCGTGACGCCCCCCCAAATAGGTATACATCACCATTTCGAAGTCGTCAAATACGTAATGGTATGTGAATACAAATACAACTTATTATACAACCGTCATCATAAATCACGACAAAACATAAGGTGTGAGTTTTAATACAAATATTGTCGTCTACACAATATTCAAACTCAAATTCATATTATTACATTCATTTTCACTATTTCACTTTGAATAGTGAGGGACTACTAATCTTATCATCTGGTCCGGTCACTCCGCTTTCCCGACTAGTCCACTTACGTTCTCATTTCACGAAGAGAACAATAAAAGTAAAAGGTGAGCTCAACTAGCCCGAGTGGGAAATATTATGACTAAGATAATGCGAAATATATTATCGTTAGCCTTCAACAAGATGTTAAACGATACAATATAACAACCATCAAGTTTAAGCTGCAGCGAGAACAAGCAATCCATTAAAAGAGTCAAGTAGAGAATAAAATCTATTATCTTTTATAATTTAAAAGTTTTCATCACTTTTATCGGCTGGGACTCGACAATAAATAATCCACATCATCGAATCACCCCTCGCACTACGACCAAGGATATTCTTTAGTATCACGACCACAATTATCCATGCCTTCACTACGCCAAGAATATTTGTGTATTCAATAATGGTCATGATCATGCCAACAAGCGTCCATCAATGCACTCACGAGCCAATGAGGACTTTTACCATATCATTTGTAACATTACGGTCAAATGATTACAAGAATAATCCTCGGTTATAATCATACCAAGTCCATCTACATGCACTATAGGGCACGAGATGACTTTCAACAAAATATAAACATGAGGATGATGACAATGATATAAGAATTCAATAAAACAAGTTCAAGAATTATTTTACCTAGGAACTAATAACGTCCAAATTGTCGACATGATCTTTGCTTTGTAGAGTAAAATTCAAGAATGCTCGGAAGAATATTTTCATGAAAAGATCTTTGGATGAAGCGCAAAATATCGAGGATATTCCACTAATTTCATGGAGTATAAAGTCAAAACTTTAACCAACTAAGTATAACAAGGAATGAAATAACAAAAGAAATCACCATGCATGCAATAGACCCATTGCAAAAGTTATTCCAACAAAATAATAAATAATGGAATCGAATCCCACGTAAAACGCACGAAAAGCATGACGATATTCAATGAGAATAATAAAGATTTGGAACCGTTCCCGTAGAAAGCCTTATGAGACGGGATGTTCCAACGAGAATGATAAAGAATGGAACAACAAAAGAATTTCACCAAGTATAGGGTAGCCAACGTATACAGGTTATTCTAACAGAATAATAAAGAATGGAATAACAAAAGTTCTCTTCATAGATAAGAAAGAAATAATACTCCCTACCTTAGAAAAATTGGATACTGGAATAGTGAGGTAGTAGACTTCTTTTCTTCTTTCTATAATTTCTCTCTATAATAATCGCTCTAAAGCTTTTGTGAATTGGTGAAAAATGAAGGAAGAATGAGCTTCTATTTATAGAAAATATAGTTTCGATAATTGCACGTTTTGGGGCTCGAAAAATTTCAGTACAATACCTCCAACTTTTCCTTTATTTATAATTTAGTCCTGCAAATATTATCAATCTTGTACCAACTCCCCTAATAGTAAATAATATGAATCAATAGTTCAATTATCTGAATCAATAGTATAATCATGTGAAAAATACGAATTACAGTATAGTACCTCCATCTATACCTCCATTTTTAACTTAGTCATGCAAGTATTATCAATCTTGCACCAACTCCCCTAATAGTAAATAATGTGATTCAATAGTACACATATGTGAACAAATAGTTATATAAGCATGTGAATTAGTAGTAATTAATTGCTCATTTATCCGATAAATTACCCGATTTATCAATATAACCCCTAGACATCAATTATCATCGGAATAAATGTCGATTTCCACTAACACAAACAATTCCAACATAATGAAACTATTTTTATCAAAAATATAAATTTTGAAATTTTGAAGTTTGACTTTTCCGAAAAAGTCAACTGTTGACTTTTTGGCCAAATAGTGAATCTCGGAAAATTTTGTGTTTATAGACTATTTTTACTAATTTAGTAGTTCGGACTCAAATATCACGTCCGCGTCTCCAAATTCAACTCCAAACAACATTCATCATTAATATTATTACTCATAATATTTATCAACCAGGTCGTTCCCAGGAAAGAGGGGGCTTTCCAATAAGGATTTTTCCCTATTGGCGCAAAATTAGGTGACCAAACCTCTCCTTGACAGAACTTCTAGACATTGTAAATATTGAAATTTATAATATAAATAACTTTGTCGTCTCAAGTATTGATTTAATAAAAACATTTTATGCACGATGATAATGTGACAATAATTGAATCAATAATATGATAGATATGATCACGTGAATTCTTGTAGCAATAATTGAGTATAAGCGAGTGACTTCTCACGTAAGCATCAATAATCGATACCATGTACTACTTTGTCTGACGCAGCATATTCTTTATTACTTTTACTCTAGGGTTTCAGCGGTTAACGGTAAAACTTCTGTTATTTTCATAAAGTATTTTTGTCGTTTTCTCGATCGATCAAATGATAATTCATGTGAGGGTCCACCAATGATTGTCTTGGTTTAATACGAATATTCCTGTTAAAACGAATATTCCCCAACCAATCGAATATTATATAACAACTTGCGTACTTTGCAAAATTTGTAAGTATTACCCACAACTATAACATTATATCAAATCCACACCATAATATTCAAAAATATATTTCGAGAAAATTTAATCTTTATTCAAAAAGTTGGGGTCTTACAACCTCCCCTTCTTATGAAATTTCATCCTCGAAATTAGGGTGCGTACCTGGTATGTCGAAGAGGTGAGGATACTTTGATTTTATTTCAGATTCTAACTCCCAGGTCATTTCCTCAACATCGTGTTTTCTCCACAAAACTTTGACTTGAGGTATAACTTTGGAGCGTAGAATATGTTCCTTCTTATCCAAGATTTTAACAAGAACCTCTTCATACGTTAAATCTTCCTCTATTTCGTCCGGTTCTAACTCAATAATGTGGTTCGGGTGTGAAACCCCAGATTTTATGAATAAAGAATTAATTTTCTCGAAATAATTTTTTTTTATATTATGGTGTGAATTTGAGATAATGTTATAGTTGTGGGTAATATTTATAAATTTTGCAAAGTATGCAAGTTGTCATATTATATTCGATTGGTCTGGGAATATTCGCTTTTAAACAGAAATATTCAGATTTACTCAAGACAATCATTGTGGACCCCCCATAACGGAATTATTGTTTTGATCGAGAAAACGACAAAAATATTTTATCAAAATAACGGCGGAAGTCTTACATTGATACTTGCTGAACTACTCGAGTAGTAAAAGTACAATGAATAATGCTTGTTGCATAAGAGTAGATACCAGATTGATTATTGATATTTATGTGAGAAGTCACTCGCTTTTGTTCAATTATTGCTACAATAGTTGCTACATAGTATCTCACATTATTTGATTCAATTATTGTTGATTTAGAAGTTTTGTTTTATTCATGTAATAAAATGGAAACATCTTTTATATAAAATGAATACTTTATTAAAGTTATTCTATAAATAGAATATATTATATTCTATTATGCATAGTATTTTTGTATAGTAAAATCTTTTATATAAAATGTAATACTTTATTAAAGTTATTCTATAAATAGAATATATTATATTTTATTATGCATAGTGTTTGCATAGTGCCTCAGCATAGTGTTTGCATAGTAAAAATCTTTTTGTATAAATAGAATATATTATATTTTATTTTAAAATATTTTTCTTTAAATATGGATCGAGTCAGTTAAAGTAAATCAATCTGACCGTTCATGGATTAATTCTTATGCATTCCATTTTCCTATAAATAGAAGCTCATTCCTTCATTATTTTCTTTTAATTCAATTTGAACTCTAGAGAGAGAAACTATAGAGAGAGACTATAGAGATAGAAGAAAGTTTTTTGCTACTTCACTACTCTTATATCAAGTATTATTTTACGGTAATGGATATTATTCTTTTGTATTCAAGAAGAGAACTTCATTATTCCATTTCTTTATTGTTACATTGGAATAACTTTGTCTCGCTAGCTACCCTATACTTAGTGACATTCTTCATTATTCTGTCTTTATTATTACATTTTTAATATCACATGCATGCTATACTGGACTGGTTCCATCATTTATTATTCGCATTTATTATTACATTGGAACATCCATGCGCTTGTGAATTTCACCCGACTTGGTTCCGTTATTATTATTACATTGAAATAACTTTGCCTACATCAAATCTGCGTGCATGGTGATTTCTTTTGTTATTCCATTCTTTATTATACTCAATTGGTTAAAGTTTTGACTTCTATACTCCATGAAATTAGTGGAATATCCTTGATATTTGCGCTTCATCCAGTATCTTTTCATGGAAATATTCTTACGAGCATTCTTGAATTTTACTCTCTACAAAGCGATATCATGTTGACAATTTGGACGTTATCGGTTCCTCGATAAATTAATTATTGAACTTGTTTTATTGAATTCTTATATCATTGTCATCATCCTCATGTTTATATTATGTTGAAAGTCATCATGTGGCCCAGTAGTGCATAGATGGACTTGGTATATGATTATGACTAGGGATTATTCTTGTATAATCATAACCGTAATGTTACAAATGATGTGGAAAAAGTCCTCATTGGCCCGTAGTGCATTGATGGATAGTTTTTGGTATGATTATGGCTATGGATTCTCTTCGGCCAAGGGTGCAAAGATGAATTGTTTTATGGCATGATCAGGACCGTTGATGAAAACACGATTATCTTTGGCCCGTAGTGCATGGATAATTCGTGGTCGTGATACTAAAAGAATATCATTGGCCGTAGTGCAGGGGTGATTCGATGATGTGGATTATTTATTAAGCTGAGTCCCAGCAACAAAAGTGATGAAAAACCTTTTTAATCATAAAAGATAGTAGATTTCATTCTCTACTTAACTCTTTTAATGGATTGCTTGTTCCACTACAGTTAAACTTGATATTTATTATATTTTATCAATTTAACATTGTTGAAGGCTAACGATAAATTATTCTGCATTATCTTAGTCATAATATTTCTTACTGGGCTAGTTGAGCTCACCCTTTCTTTCACTGTTCTCTTCAGGAAATGAGAACGTAGCTGGGACTAGTCGGGGAACGGAGTGATGGTCCTAGATGGTGCATTAGTAGTCCTCACTATTCTGTGAAATAGTGTGATAATAATTGTAATGAGGACTCCTTTTGAGTTTGTATAATCTCTAGTAGACAATATTTGTATTCAAACTCACAGTTTATGTTTTGTCGTATTGTACACGACAGTTGTATTTGAATTCTGTACCATGTATCTGGCGACTCAAGATGGGTGATGTATACCTAATTTTGGGGGCGTCACATCGGGTCTTTCACATATTTACGTAACATGGATATGTGAAAAACGTTATAAACACGAGACATACTTGGCGGTAACGCAAGTCTATAGGCCATAGTTCCTACTCGATCGAGGATTAAAAATGGGCCAATGAATCGAGGATTGAGCTTTCCTCTCTTTCCAAATCTTGTAACTCCTTTCCATGGAGCAACACATAACAACACATGATCTCCAATATCGAATTCTACGTCCTTTCGATGAATATCAACATAACTCTTTTGTCGATCTTGTGAGGTTTTTATACGTTGTCGGATCATTTGAATCTTTTTCGTAGTCATACGTACCAACTCTGGTCCCAACAACGTTGCTTCACCCACCTCATCCCAGCATACTGGAGAACGACATTTTCTTCCATACAACGCCTCAAATGGAGCCATGCCAATACTTGCTTGATAACTGTTATTGTAGGAAAACTCCACCAATGGTAAGAACTTGTCCCAACTTCCCTTGAAGTCAAGGACACAGGGTCTTAATAGATCTTCAAGAGTTTGAATCGTCCTCTCTGACTACCCGTCCGTCTGAGGATGATATGCCGAGCTAAATCGTAAATTCGTTCCCATAGTTTTTTGCAAACTAACCCAAAATCTTGAAGTGAATCTTGGGTCTCGATTAGAAACTATGGATACTGGCATACCATGCAATCTTACAACCTCGTTTATGTACATACGAGCAAGACGTTCAAGTGTATAAGTTTCTCGTATCGGTAAGAAATGAGCAGACTTGGTCAATCTATCAACAATGACCCAAATCGCATCTATGCCTTAAGAAACTTTGGGAAGGCCGTGTTGAAATCCATGGTAATGTGCTCCCACTTCCATTCGGAATTTCAAGTGGTTGCAATGGACCTTTTGGTACTTGATGCTCGCTTTTAACTCGTTGACAAATTAGACACCTTGAGATAAATAGCACTATCTCTCTTTTCATATTGCTCCACTAAAATGTATGACGAAGATCACGATACATTTTGGTACTCCCAGAATGGATTGCAAACGGTGTGTTGTGCGCCTCCATCATGATTTTATACTTTAAATCAGGGTCGTTAGGAACACAAAGTCCAGAGTTGACTTGAAGTATTCCTTCTTCATCGATTCTTGCTTCCTACGTAGCACCTTCTTGCACTTTCTTCCTCATACGCATCGGTTAGGATCAGAACTTGAAAGCAACTTTAACTTTATCAATTAAAGTCGGTTCTACTCGTATATTCGCCATCATCACATGGGTCCCTGGAGTCTTTAACCCTATCTCCATCCTTTGCAAGTCACACAAAATGGGCTTTTGTGTTGTGAATATTGCACTTCGTGCACAGCGCATATGATCTTCTACTCAATCGTCGCCTACCTACGTTCGCTTTTCCAGGATGGTATTGGATGGTATGATCATAATCTTTCAACAGTTCAAGCCAACGTCGTTGTCGCATATTGAGTTCCTTTTGAGTGAAGAAATATTTAAGGCTTTTATGATCCGTAAAGATCTCTACTTTCTCTCCATACAAGTAATGCCTCCAAATTTTAAGTGCGAAGACAACAGCTGCCAACTCTAGATCATGAGTAGGATAATTCCTCTCATATTCTTTGAGTTGTCGTGAGGCATAGGCTATGACTTTCCCATGTTGCATGAGAACACATCCTAACCCTTTGCTTGAAGCATCACCGTAGATGACAAATCCTTGAACCGGATGGTATTGTCGAGCAGTCTTTGAATGAGTCTCCTTTTGAGTTCTTGAAAACTCTTCTCACATTCTTCGCTCAATAGAACTTTGTATCTTTCCGAGTCAATTGAGTTAATGGAGTAGCGATTAGAGAAAATCCTTCCACGAATCTCCAGATAATAACCAAATAAACCGAGAAACCTACGTCTTCGATCATCGATTTAGGTTGCTCCCGACTTTGAATAGCTTCAATCTTTGTCGAATTCAACGGATATTCCATGACTTGATACTACGTGCCCAAGGAATGCTACTTCCTCGAGCCGAACTCACATTTCTTTAACTTGGCATAAAGCTTATATTCACGAAGCTTTTGGAGTATCGACCTCAAGTGTTGCTTTCATGATCTTCACGACTTTTGAATAAATAAGGATGTCATCAATAAAGACGACCACAAAGTGATCCAAATATTCCTTGAATACTCGGTTCATCATATCCATGAAGGCGGCGGGAGCATTAGTCAATCCAAAAGACATGACTAAGAATTCATAATGCCCGTCATCGGAGTTACGAAGGCGGTCTTTGGAATATCCTCGCTTTTAACCTTCAAATGATGATATCCGAGCGAAGATCGATCTTTGAAAAAATTATGCTCCTTAATGGCGATCAAACAGGTCATCAATAACGTGGCAATGGGTACCTATTTTTGATGATGACATGATTCAACTCCCGATAATCAATACAAAGTTGCATACTCTCATCTTTCTTCTTCACCAATAGAACAAGAGCACCCCAAGGAGACGTACTAGGACGAATGAAACCAATGTCTAACAATTCCTGCAATTGGGTCTTTAACTCCACGAAGTTCAATAGGAGTCATTTGATATGGGGCTTTGGAAATGGGTTTTGTCTGCAGGGTTCAAGGTCGATACAAAATTTAACTTCACGCTCTGGGGTAGGCTGGGAAGTTCTTCGGAGAGAATACGTCGGAAATTTATTAACAATAGAAATATCCTTCAAATCGGCGTATTTTTGTTTAAATCAAGTGACATGAGCTAAGAAAGCTTGACATCCGCTTTTTTCAATAAACGAATAGCTTTATGGCTTGAGATGACCGTGATTGATTTTAATGGTTTGGTCGCTTGAATTAGCATAATAGGTTTATTAGGAATATGAAAGCTAACAACCTTACAAAAACAATCAATTTTAGCATGATGAGTAGTTAACCAATCAATCCCTAGAATCACGTCAAATACAAGTATTTTTAAGGAGATAAGATTGACGAAGTAACGTCACGGTTCTGATTTGAATCAAACAAGACTTATAAACGATTGGATGTAATGAAGGTTTCTCCTAATGGAGTTTCAATGATAAGTTAAAGTCTAATTTCTCCTGAGTCAAAATTTAATCGTTGAGTGCAAGTAGGAGAAATAAAAGAATGGGTAGAGCCTATCAAATAAGGTATAGACTTCGCTAGAGTTTATGATAAGCTTACCTGTGATGACCTCGTTCGGGTTCCTTGCTTTCTGGGAGGTCACAACAAACGCTCTCCCTTGCACTACCTGGTTTTGACTTTTTTGGGGACTACCTTTGGTGCCTCCATCCTAGTTGAACTTGTCTTCTTGTGAACGACAAAATCGGCTAGGTGACCTTCTATTCCACAATTATAACACGCTTTGGATGGCATCGTGCGGTTTGAATCGATATGTCCCTCCCCTCCGCATTTGAAGCATATGATGGGTGGTCGTTCTCCTTCCTTAACCACGGTTCTTTGGTCTTGACGTCTTTCCATCATTGTTGAATCTCCTTTTCTTGAAATGTCCATTTTACCGTCTTGGCCATGATTACCACCAAGTGGTTACCATTTCGCATGTTGATTCCTCCACGCATGTTGTCACCAAGTTTGATGGTGTTACCAATATATTTTCATCTTTTAAATTTGCTTTCCCTTGGTTGTGTTGACTGCGTTATCAGCGCTCCAATAATCTAAGCCCTATTTACAATATCTGAGTACAAACACAGTTTATGAGAAATAAGATATTGACGTATCTCTAGTTTCAAACCTCTTAAAAACATTCGCGTCATTCGCTCCTCATTATCGACCAAATGGGATGCAAACCGGGATAACTCCGCAAATTTAGCCTCGTATTGCGACACGGTCATATTGTTTTGTTCCAACTTGATAAACTCCACCTCCTTCATGTGACGAATACTTTCGGGAAAGTACTTATCGTTGAATAGCTCTTGGAACTTCTCCCAAGACATCTTGAGTGCGTCAGGCTGGGCACGTTTTATAGATTCCCACCAGTAATATGCCTCTTCACGCAACATGAAGGTGGCGAAGGGAACCTTTTGCTCCTCGAAGCATCCCAAGACATCAAATATCTTGGTGATCCGCTTTATCCATGCTTTAGCCTTAAGTGGTTTTGGCTCTCCAATAAACTCCGGTGGTCCCAACTCCTTGAACTGTTTAGCGGTAACCGTCCGAGAGTTTCCAGTGTTTCCACCTACATTTTGGACAGGAGCCGCTCTCGCCTGATGTTGCATAAATTGCATGAAGCCTCGGAACATTCCATCTTTCATCATTTGGTCAATGTTGTTGTTTGCATGAGGATTGTCACCTTCCTGATGCACATTGTCCTGGTTATTGATCTGTGGAGACTCAACGGTCTCCTGTGATCCATTGATGTTCTCAACATTCTCGGATGCCATTTTCAAATACTACCACAAAACAAGAGTTAATTGACATGAAACATATTATCCCTACACTCTGACTGACCAATTAAATACCAAATAAACTTAGGTAGGTCATAGTAGCGAAGAAATTCCCGTCTCTCCCTCCTAGTTCTAGTCTCACATCTTAGCGGGGATCATATCCACTAAGCTTTGATACCAATAAATGTGGCGCCCCAAAATAGGTATATATCACCTATTACGAGTCGTCAAATACATGGTACGTAATACAAATACAACTTAATTATACAACCGTGCGTGTAAAAGTACGACAAAACATAAGTCATGGTTTTTAATACAAATATTGTCGCTCTACACAATATTCAAACTCAAATTCAATATTATTATATTTATTTTCCACTATTTCACCGAATAGTGAGGACTACTAATGTTATCATCTTGTCCGCTCACTCCATTCCCGACTAGTTCCACGCTACGTTCTCATTTCTGAAGAGAACAATAAAAGTAAAAGGGTGAGCTCAACTAGCCCGAAGAGGGAAATATTATGTCTAAGATAATGCGAGAATATATTATCGTTAGCCTTCAACGATGTTAAACCGATACAATATAACAACCATCAAGTTTAATCTGCGGTGAAACAAGTAATCCATTAAAAGAGTCAAGTAGAGAATAAAATCTACTATCTTTTATGATTTAAAAAGTTTTTCATCACTTTTATCGCTGGGACTCATCTTAATAAATAATCCACATCATCGAATCACCCCTGCACTATGGCCAAGGATTTCTTTAGTATCACGACCACAATTATCCATGCACTACGGGCCAAGAATATTTGTGTATTCAATAATGGTCATGATCATGCCAACATCTGTCCATCAATGCACTACGGGCCAATGAGGACTTTTACCACATCATTTGTAACATTACGGTCATGATTACACCGAATAATCCCTGTTCATAATCATACCAAGTCCATCTATGCACTATAGGCCACAGATGACTTTCAACAAAATATAAACATGAGGATGATGACAATGATATAAGAATTCAATAAAACAAGTTCAAGAATTATTTTACCCGGGAACTAATAACGTCCAAATTGTCAACATGATACTGCTTTGTAGAGTAAAATTAAAGAATGCTCAGAAGAATATTTTCATGAAAATATACTGGATGAAGCGCAAATATCAAGGATATTCCACTAATTTCATGGAGTATAGAAGTCAAAACTTTAACCAACTAAGTATAACAAGGAATGGAATAACAAAAGAAATCACCATGCATGCGATAGACCGCACAGGCAGGTTATTCCAATAGAATAATAAATAACGGAATCAGGTCCGGCGTAAAACGCATGCATGAACGAGGATATTCCAACGAGAATAATAAAGATTTTAACCAAAAGTCCCACAGAAACGCATGAGCATGAGGATGTTCCAAATGTAATGATAAAGAATGGAACAACAAAAGAATTTCACCAAGTATAGGGTAGCCCGAGTATACAGGTTATTCCAACAGAATAATAAAGAATGGAATAACAGAAGTTCTCTTCATAGATAAGAAAGAAATAATACTCCCTACCTTAGAAAAATTGGATACTTGAATAGTGAGGTAGCAGACTTCTCTTCTTCTTTCTATAATTTCTCTCTATAATAATCGCTCTAAAGCTTTTGTGAATTGGTGAGAAATGAAGGAAGAATGAGCTTCTATTTATAGAAAAATATAGTTTCGATAATTGCACGTTTTGGGGCTCAAAAAATTTCAGTACAATACCTCCAACTTTTCCGTTAATTATAATTTAGTCCTGCAAGTATTATCAATCTTGCACCAACTCCCCTAATAGTAAATAATGTGAATCAATAGTTCAATTATGTGAATCAATAGTATAATCATGTGAAAAATACTGAATTACAAAGATAAGACCTCCATCTATACCTCTATTTTTAACTTAGTTATGCAAGTATTATCAATCTTGCACCAACTCTCCTAATAGTAAATAATGTGATTCAATAGTACACATATGTGAACAAATAGTTATATAAGCATGTGAATTAGTAGCAATTAATTGCTCATTTATCCAATAAATTATCCGATTTATCAATATAACCCCTAGACATCAATTATCATCGGAATAAATGTCGATTTTCACTAACACAAACAATTCCAACATAATGAAACTATTTTTATTAAAAATATAAATTTTGAAATTTCGAAATTTGACTTTTTCCAAAAAAGTCAACTGTTGACTTTTTGGCCAAATAGTGAATCCCGAAAATTTTTGTATTTATAGACTATTTTTACTAATTTCGTCGTTCCGGACTCAAATATCACGTCCGCGTCTCCAAATTCAACTCCAAACAACATTCATCATTAATATTATAACTCACAATATTTATCAACCAATGTCGCTCCCGAGAAAGAGGGGGCTTTCCAATAAGGATTTTTCCCTTTTGGCGCCATGAATTAGGTGACCAAACCTCTCCTCGATGAACTTCTGACATTGTAAATATTGAAATTTATAATATGAATAACTTTGTCGTCTCAAGTATTGATTTAAAAAAAATATTTTATGCAGATGATACTGTGACAATAATTGAATCAATAATATGATAGATATGATGTAGCAATAATTGAGTATAACTGAGTGACTTCTCACGTAAGCATCAATAATCAATACCGTGTGCTACTATGCAACCACGCATATTACTGTACTTTTACTACCGGGTAGTTCAACAGCTAACAGTAAAACTTCCGCCGTTATTTTCATAAAGTATTTTTGTCGTTTTCTCAATCCGACAATAATTCCGTTGTGAGGTCCACCAATGATTGTCTTGGTTGTATGCAGTATTCCCCTGTTAAAATGAATATTCCCCGACCAATCGAATATTATATAACAACTTGCGTACTTAGCAAAATTTGTAAATATTACCCACAACTATAACATTATATCAAATCCACACCATAATATTCAAAAATATATTTCGAGAAAATTTAATCTTTATTCAAAAAGTTGGGCTCTTACACTAACGAATATCCTTGGCCGTAGTGCATGGATAATTCGATGATGTGGATTAATTATTAAGTTAAGTCTCAGCGATAAAATATTGGTTATACACTTTTAATTTGTAGAAGATAGTAGATATCATGCTCTACTTGACTCTTCTAAAAAATACAGTTGTATGTCTTTGGCATGTGGTGCAAAGATGAATTGTTAATGAATATCTTTGGCCGTAGTGCAAAGATGAATTTATTAGTATGATTATGAAGCGAGAATTACGATTTGGTATAACCATGATTTTTGATGTTTCGGTGAAGATAGGTGATGAAAATTATCTTCATCCCAGTTTAGCGAGGAATTTAGAACCACAATTATGATTATGAGTTATTCATATGATTGTGGATGAAACTGTTGATTTATTTTACGAGAATAAAACATTATTGATGGACTTTTAACATAGAGAAAATAATAGACCTTATGGTCTATTTGACTCTTCTAATGGATTGTTCGTTCCGCTGCAACTATGGTTGAAAAGTTTTATCATCTACCATATGTTCTAAATCTCTGATTTATTATTAATGAAAGCTATTGATAATTTAATTATCTTTAGTCATGATATTCTTTACTGGGCTAGTTGTGCTCACCCTTTCTGCTTCACAATTCCTTTCAGGTAATAAGAGTGTCGCCGTAAGAGTGTTACCGGGTCGAGCAGGGATAACAGGGGAATAGAACGGTGGTCTCTAGATGTGGAGGTTCTCCCTAAACAGTATAGAAAAGTGTGTTGTATTCTATACATCATTTAGTAATTATATTTGGTGAATCAAATAGGGTGAGGCGAACCCAACTTTGGAAGGATGTTTTGCCACTATCATACAAGATGTCTAATGACATACAACCTCGTGTTATCATAAGACAAGGTTGTGCACATCCACTTTCTGAGTATATCTACGGGCACTACCTATATGATCTTGGAGTTTATTTAAAATATAATATTCACTTGGAGACAGTGGAGATAGTTATATGTCAAGAGAAGACTCTTCATTGGAAAGAAGATGATAGTAATCTTCTCATTTTTCTTTGGGGTCTATTGGGTCAACCAAGGATAATTCTGTGGACATATGATATCTATATAACCTAGACGCATGGCCTCCCATGTACGAAGGTTTCCTTGAGCACTTCCCAAAAATTTTAATTTCTAAAACAGTTTTTGACTATACTTTTATGTAAAGTACCATTGTAAGGTTGTGGTTGAGTTGAGGCACCATGAGAGTTACATACATTTGTATTAAAACTCACAGTTAATCGTGGTCGATATTCTATCTGACAGTTCAACAATTAGATAAATGAAGTTGTATTTGAATTTTGTACCATGTATCCGGAGACTCAAAATGGGTGATGTATACCTAATTTTGGGGGTGACACATCTACGAGTTCGGAAAGGCAAATGAAGAGAATAAACATGTGAATGATATTCTATTTAATATATGATTTGATTATGATATATGATGAATGAATATGCAAGTATGCTTGCATTAAGAAAAACGGAAATATATAAAAGGTACATCCTTTGATAGATAATAGAAATATATATAAATGACAAGGACTTAGAATGAATTGATCAAGAATGTTAGGTTGATCTACATAATTTAAAAACATTACTTTGTAAAGTCCTTAAAAAGAAATGATGTACAAGGACTATAAATATAGAAAGATCAAGCATATTAGGTTGATCTTATGATGTAATAGATAAAAGATCAAGCATATTAGGTTGATCGTCGAGCACCTTAGATGCACGAAATAAGTCGTGATAAATGTCTTGGGAGAGTCGAAGTTAAACTCGAGAGCTATCGAAGGCGAATAGGAGTATGCAATATAGTAGATCTCGGAGTTAAGTAGACTTGCCGGGGAAACGAAGAAGGACCGTAGTAGTGTGTCGAGTAGAGCTTCCTCGGGATCGTAGTGTCTTGTGAGAAGTCATGTTCGAGAATCGAAGATGACCTACCTACGAAAGCCAACCTATCATCTGTCAAAGCCGAAGAAAGAAACGTAGACTACACTACACTCGAGTCGTAGAGTCTATCGATCTGAAGCCATGTCGAGGAGGATCGTAGACTACACTCTGAGTTCGTGAGAGTCTATTGATTACATGCGAGAGATCGTAGTCGAGCAAGATCGGATGAAGACAACAGGCCAAGGCGTAAAAATGGGAAAGTGTGTCGAGATCGATCTCGGGATCGTAGTGTACCTGCAGTAGAAAGCCGAATCGTAGAATGCGAACTACGACCTCAATGAAGTGCTCACAATGTATAAGGTAATCGTAGAAAGCAAATACGATTCTCAACTAATGAGCACTCGAGAATATCCAAAGGAACAAAGCCCTACGGTTGGCTTTACAAAGATACATCCCACCAGAAGGGAACGAGAGAGCACTCAACGAATGGCATGCAAGCTAAAAAGAAGATCTAAGCACCAACCCAATCGGCATCAAGATTGAGTTGTGAAGCCATTCGAGATGAAGTCATCCACAAGATAATCATAAGAAGACTTTAGAAGGCGACTAAGGAAAGTCGACAAGTCTGATGGTATCAAGTGAGCGAAAGACAACGATCTTGGAAGCAACCAGATCGTAGTGTTTGCCAAACAAAGAAAGAAGCGATGGAAAGTGAGAGCAGAGATCTTGGGTAGCCTCTCGAAGAACAAAGGCTTTGAAGTGATTAAGTGTAGGGTCGATCCATTGATGATAAGTGAGCGGGAGATCACAAGGAGAAAGCGAAATTTGGATCGCGCCACAAATCTGAAGTGTCTTGATATTCGGAGAGGGAACCCGAGAGCGAGGAGTTAGGCCATCGATGTCTCGAGAACGATCGAAAACAAGCGAAGTATTGAAGCCTTTGCACAATAGAAGGAAGAGGTGTACTACATTGGAGATCCAATCAACACTCTTCAAGATCGTAGTGTTAACTCTACCAGTCGATGAAGCAACACTCAGCGAAGACACTACGATCGAGGTCCTCGAAGAAGTGCATCGAGAATCGTAGAGTTCGAACACTCAAGAAGGCGAAGCATTAGCAGCGGTTTAATCCCGAAGGATGGTATTTAGACAAAAAGCTTATTGAGAGCATCGATGCAAAAGGACAACCTCGATCGAGAAATCGGAAGGAGATAATAAAGTCTTCAACACGCCCAAGACATTAAAGTGACAACTCGGCGGGTGGGTGAAACGATGAAGCTATGAATGTCGGATAAAGTATGACATATCACATCGGTGATCTACCTCATGTCGACTCGAGATCTGTGAAGATATTTGAATAGCCTTCAACGGCTACTTTCCAACGGAAGGATTGGGAAGGAGTATAAATCTAGAAGAGCTTCAAAGATCGAAGGTTCTTTGGAGTTCTTGAGTTTGGAGATAAGGTGGATTGATCTAAACCATGTGAGATAGTGAGTCAGAAGGCTCTCTACTCTACGATCCACCAAGAACACTCGAGACATCTGAAGAAAGAAGTAGAAGTGAGAGTTCTACAATGTAGAAGTGAGAGTTCTACTACTTAAAGAGTGTTACAAGCTGCGAGAGAGAAGAAGAGCATCATGTCATCTTGATGTCCATCATGGGAAGACTCTAAGTACAATAGAGAAGAGCCTACGATCATCTTAGCAAGTCCATCATGAGAAGGCATCAAGTAGCAAGAAAGGAGATCACAAATGCCATCTTGGTGTCAAGCATGAGAAAGCTTCTAAGTACTAACGAAGAAGAGCTTACGATCGTCTTAGAAGCTATCATCATGTGCGACCATCAAGTACCAAGGAGAAGGATCTTCAAGGCGGTTCATAAAGGGGTCATCCGAAGTGGTTGAGTAACCAAAAGAAGTTTGAGCATCATGCAACACTCAATTTGCACTTCAAGGATGATCAAGCCAAGCTGCTAAGGATAGAAGATGTTGAACATGAAGACATCTTAGCGACTCGGCAGACTCAACAACAACAACAAACAAACAACTCAACAAAGCGAGGGCTGAGGGTCCTTGTCAGAAGGGACTAAATGAAGCGAGGGCTGAGGGTCCTTGTCGGGAGGGACTAAATGAAGTTCAAGCTTCTTTGGGCTTGAAGAGTTCCTAGGGAACTAGAGGAGTCCCAAGGCTGCTGGCCTTGAAGAGTTCTTAGTGAACTGAAGTCCCAAGGCTGCTGGCCTTGAAGGAATCTTAGTGATTCAGGGTGCTGCCTTTCCTTAGTGGAAATCCTGCTAGTTGAAAGCAGAAGAGTGGATTAGGAGCTTGAGTCTCTGAACCACTTAAAACCCCTTGTGTCTTTTACATTATGTCATTTACATTATGTACTATAACTGCTATAACTGCTATGTATGTTTTAACTTCTTACAACTAAACTTACTCTACTGAAACAATGTGTATGATTATGAATATATCAATGAAGGGATCTTTTACTTATTTCGTTTGTGCTTGAAAAGATTCTTATGTTTGTCATATGCTAATTTAATAGCTATACAAAATAAACCAGAAAAGTATTTGAAATAAAAAGGATCTATTCAACCCCACCCCCCTTCTAGATCTATTGTGCCCTCTGGGAACTAACAATTGGTATCGAAAGCGGGGTTCTCATACTATATTCAAAAGCTAATCGCTTTGAGTCGATCCAGAGCACTAACATTGTTCTAAACTTAGTTTAGTAGTAAGTAACTTGTTATATCGAGATGAGCTCACATGTTGGAAATATTGTGTATAGGTTAAATGTGTATATACACACAAAGTTACTTTCAGTTAGTCCATGGTCTCGATTGTTACATCAACAAGACCAATCCTTGCCTATAGTCGATCTTGTAGTCGAAGACCCGGACGAGAGAGAGCTCGAGACATCAATGACAAAAGTCGAGCATCCACCGGTAAAAAAAATGAAAAGACCATACATGCGAAAGAAATGCTCATCCGGAGAAGAAAGAAGCTCTCCTCGGATATATATGCAGTCAACCATCAATTTGGATGCAAACTTCATGAAACGAAAGATGTCAAAAGAACTAAAGATCTTTGAGATTCTCGAGTTTGCATCTTGAAGACCTCGACCCGATTGAATAAAGGCCAACAAGAGCAATAAGTTGTCGAGGAGCAAAAAAGTAAGCTATGCACATCAATACCTAAACTCGGTATATCCATGATAAATGACTTTTAATGGCGACGATAAAAAGTGCAGTTCCTCACAATTAAATGCATACATCATAATTGCACTCTCTTATGAACTATAACAATGATTACATCGAGGGGAATCATAATCTACCTAAAAAGGTGAAGAGAAATGTAACTTTGAGGATAGAAACTCAAATAACTATAAACTTTCTCTCCATCCAAGTTTTAGGTTGAAGATGACATCTTGAAGGAAATTTGAAATGGGTCATAAGAGTATCACGAACCTAATGAACTTTATGTGAAGTAATCTTTCTTTGGTGGGTTAGTATGTGTATACAAGCCTTATGTTCTAAGTGTTTGACAACCCACAGTATATGATCGGTTTTTACAAGAGGATCCTGCTTGATTTGTAAAATCGATCACCTCCATGAATCAACTAGATACTCATAAATCGTAGAGTTGATTCCTACTCTCTGTGAACACTTAAACATTGTGAACATAATCCGATGAAATGATGAAACCATCATAGATAGAGAGTGTGTTATTAAATGCCAAATCCTACACACACTCACCATCATGCATCTCAAAATGTATTATCTTAAGATAGTTGCATGCATGAATATATACATTGGTGATAAATATGATGATTATCCAAATAAGAGGAACATGGGTTTAGAAAACTAACCTAGCGGGACCCATTTAAGTATGGGTACCAAAAATAGAAATATATTTAAACTGCGGTACTTGGTCGATCGACCACACTAAGGAATCTGAAGCGAAGACTTGATCGAAAGACTCAACAATGAGAAGGCTAAGGATAATTCGAGAGATGATTCGATAAAATTCCTATATGTCCAAGCTTGTCCTTGAAGACCCTCTGAGCTAACGAATGGAGCTCACATGGTACGCTAATCTATATATGGGGAGCGAGCCATTCAACGAAGATGAAAAGGGTCTTATGTGCTCAAAAAGCTAGCAAAGAGTGCTATATAAAGAAGAATCCTCATGGAAGCTCACATCGAGAGGATCATCGAGCATCGAGACAAGAGGAGTTCATTAAAAGCGAACTTCTCAACCTCAAGACTGTCCAAGAAGACTACGTTAAGTAGTCTTGTCAAAAGATCGTAGAGTGATAAGTCCACGAAAATACTCATCTCTACGATCTGAGGAGATCTAAGTGATGATGATGATTCGATCGAAAGGAGATATCTTGGGCCGCCTTGAAAATGAACACGAAGAAGAGGGAATCACATCCATCGGGGAAGACAACGTCAACAATGGGGAGCGGTGATGCATTAAGAAATGACAGAATTGAAATAAACTATGAAGAAATATACCCATTCTGAGTCCCAAAACTTTGTGGGTGATGAACAAAATGAAGATCCATAGTCGGTGGAGCGTCTCAAAAGCGTCTCTACTGATAACCTCTCGACCACCCAACTCAAAATTGTGGAGTGCTACGATCGAACATCGATCGTGGTGTGGAAGCAAGAGGACACCACGATTACAGCAAATGAAATTGTCTAAAGTTGGTAGAGGATCTCCCCATCAAAAAGGTCGTATGAGATGTCATTGCAAATCACTTCTATAGCATTTCATCTGGAAAGCGCCTCAGGGACAAACCTGACCCTTAGCTCACTCTAAGAGGTTGGCCCTTCCTGAGCTACCTTGTCCCAGAAGAATTGCTTGATCAAATTCATCTCAAGGACCAAGTCAGTCAACGATCGTAGAGTCGAGGTTGAAGAGAACTCCACGATCGCGATGCTGACCTCAGCGATCGTGAAAGACTACTCGACGATCGTGGATTCTACCAAAGGGTACTCCAGTTCACAAGGAGATTGAAAAATGAGACAATTGCTCGACCATTCAAAATGAGGAGATAAGTTCGAATATCGGTGATTGAGCTATCTTTGCATAAATGTAAGATAATGAAGTCAAAGCCATCCAACTGCGGCATCTCTCGAAAGTTGATCGTTGAGTCAACAAAGGAAATCGTAGAGTCTATAGTTGCCTTATCATACTACTCTCTACGAATCAAAAGGTCAACCAGTCAAAGCCACGTCGATTAAACGTCTACTCTTCTAAAAGAAAATATCTAAGCGAAAAGTTATGGGGAGTTCTGACTCATTCTTGGGCAACGTGCAACCAATGGACGGTTGACACATCAATTGAGTATCTGAGTTAGAAGGAACTGCCATAAAGACAATTTCAAATCTGCAGACAGTTACCAAAAAGCTATCGAACCTTTCTCCCTCCCATTTTCAAAATCCTAGAATCCTCTCAAGAGCCAAAAATAGTTAACCCTCCAGAGTCTTACCAAATCACAATCATCCATCTCTTATAAACTTCTCTAAATCAAATACCCACATTCTTCGAACTGCTCAAATGGAAAACTGGCAAGTAATCACTGGCATTCAGCTCGAAACCAAATCGTTTGAGAAATCTGAAAGGAAGTTCAGGGACATTCTCGAGCTTGTGAAGAAGGCTGGATTCTCAGAATGCCTTGAGGCAAGTACTCGAGTATACATCGACCTGGTTAAAGAGTTCTACTCAAACGCCTCCATAAATTTCGGAACCCTGTCTACCAAGGTTAAAGGTCAGTCTCTGAAGTTGAAGTCTTGACCTCAATCGATGCCTAGGTTTTTCCTAACCAAGGTGAAAGAACCTTGATGATGTTAATCTTGAACAAGCAAAGGAGTTCATGGGGTACCAAAAAACCCTAGCCTTAAAGACATGAAGAAGAAGGAGTTTCTGAAGAGTATGAGTTCCTTCTTTGAAATAGTTGGAAAATGCATCTTGTCTGAGAACAACTTTACGTGATCACGATGATCGACCAGCGATTAAAGATAATGTCGACAATAGTTACGAAGAAACAAATTGACTTTGGAGCTATCTTGTTCGATCAAATCTCCAAGTGGATAGAAAATTTGAGAAGAAGAAGTCCTTTGAAAAACCCCACGACTAAGGTGTTTCATGGTAGAAATATTTGAGTATTGTCTTTGAAGAAGAAGCTAGGAGGAAAAATCAAGGATGATGAGGAGAAACTTTGAATGTGCACAAAGTGATGTCTCCACAATTATTTGTGAACTGGAAGAAGAACCAAAAGGAGAACAGAAAGTGACAACCGGGAAGCGATGGCAAAAGCCTCTGCAAGGAAGAGAAAAGCGAAGAAGCGAGAGAGCTCTGAGTCGATGACTCGGTACCGATATCAATCACACCGACCAAGAAGAAATCCGGTGTGAAAAAAAAAAAGCCCCATCAAGAAGTCTCTCCTCGAAAGGATAAGGATAAAGAAGAAAAATTCCTAACTAATTTGGAACAACAAAGAGGAGAAGCGGCGGGTTACTTCAGGGCGATCGGCAAGAAAGCTAAGGTGGAAGACAAACCAACCTCGACTTCCCAAAATAATAGTACATCTGGCTTTGAAGAAAAGGGCGTAGAGTCGGAAGAGGGAAAAGAGATAGATGTCAAAGCAGAGTCCAATAATGAAAGTGAAGTTAATGTGATGAGAGAAATTGCAGCATCTGCTGATGAAAAGGAATGCTCAAGCCCTGTGGCTAATTCTCAGAGCAGTCACTTTGATGATGAAGAAGAAATTCGAAATGACCCAATTGCATTCCCAACTGCAACTATCCCAACGAGCCCAGATAATGGGTCAGATAATGATGATTCTAGAGAAGAAGAAAATGCCCCCTCAAATCCAGAAAGCCCCATGGTGACTCAGAAGGTGATGAGTCCAAAGAAGAAGGATCTGCCCCCGCCAGTGCTGAACCACAAAGAAGTCTGTCTGTTGAACCAGAGGAGTCAGAGTCTGAAGAAGAAGAGAAGTCTGACTCTCCCATAGCTGAACCTCGAAGAAGAAGGAAGAGCTACAGACTGCAAGCAAAATTTGCCTCCAAGAGGAAAAGTAATCAATCAAATGCTCCCATCGAATTAAGTGATGATGAGTCTTCATCACAGAAAGATATTGCTGAGGATAGGACCAAAGAATGAAGAAAATGAATCGGAGGAAGTTCTTGCTTTGAAGAAAGTTACGAGAATGAAATCGACAAGAAGAATTTTTCTCTATAAACAATCAAGATGGTTCGAGCTCAGAGAGAAGAGATTGAAGAAGATTACGGTTACGCACCTCGGGAAGAAGACGAACAAGAAGATTATCCGATTCTCTCTCCCTGCAAGATTTAACGAAAGGATCGTAGTGGAAGTTTCAAATGATCTACGGATGCTCCATTAGAGAGATGGGTGAACTATAGAAATGAAAGCATTTCGAGGTAGTAAGAATGACTACCTTTGACATAGCCAAAAAGCTGGAACAATATGGAGCTAGATTGCTCGACCATTCTCTACAATACTGACGACTTACTGATGAGATGGTTCTTCCAGTGGATGCCATGACTAAAGGCCCACACTGAAGGAGATGGAAGCTATCTCAGCTGGTGCTTCTCTCACTTCCCAAGCATGGAACTGGTGGCTCAGAACTTTCCAAGAGTAAAGACGTTTGCCACCAAAACTAATCAAAACCATTACTTCAAAGTCTATCGACATCTTTGAAAATCTCTATATCCCTACGATCGTAGAGTGGATTACGAAGGAAGAAGAGTCACGTGACCAAGGAGGCGATCGTGAGAGTATGTTCACTCTCTGCGATGATGTTCAAGCCCAAAACCGAGAAGCCTCCTTATGCTCAAGCACTACTATATCGACATTCCCTCATCTTCAACCCGATGATTGGAACTCAGCGATTATTGATTCTCCGGACTTTGAAAATCTATCTAAGGATGAAAATCGTAGAGTCAAACTGATGCTCAACCAAATTGCTTGCCAACAAAGGATCAAACTACTTTGGGCGGGAACTACGGAAGAGTTCGATGATCTAAGCGAGAAAATATCTACTGCTCCTTTGAAGAATCATCAGAAGGCGACGATGGCAGGAGATAATTCCTTCGACCTGAAGCTTGAAGCTACTATGGTGATGTATCTCTCAAACTCGAGAGAGATAACATCTATCGAGAAGGCCATACAAGATCAAAAGATGAAGCTCTACGAGTTTAGAAAGCAAATGAAGAAGCGATTCAATCCTATCGACAAGATTGAAGACCTAAAAGCGATCTTTCTCGGTCTGACTTGAGCTAGGTCGTGACGAACTCAAGTTTGAAGTTGCCACTCCTCTACACTGATGGGCGACTTATGTCCAACATGGGCGAGCTCTCTCAAATGATTAGTGACAAAAAGGGGGAGAAAAGAGGCATAGAAAGAGGAAGAGCAAGAAGAAGCAAGAGGCACTCGAAAGAAGAAGCGGAGGATAGAAGAAAAGAAATCAAGAAGAAGACATCAATTTGCGAAAGAGTATCATCATCGAGGGGAGCCAAAAGATGATGATCCCATGATCGCAGAGTCGAGGGGAACATGATCGAAAAAAAGTTGAAGGGGAGCCAAGCAAAGACGGAAGGTCATCATCTCGGGGGAGCGAGGCAAGAAGAACAATCGGATGAGTAGGTGATCGTGAAATCCTAGAAACATATAAGGAGCCAAAGAGGTACATCTCTAACTAGTTAGGTATGTTCTGGATCCAGGATGTAGAATGTCTTAATATATAAATTGTCATATCAATATAAATGACATTCATGATTATACATTTTAGAAATCTGACTACTCACTTGTATATAAGATTCATTCATAACATGCATATGCACTTATTATTTTTGACATAATCAAATAGGGGGAGATTGTCAGGAATAAACATGTGAATGATATTCCTATTTAATATATGATTTGATTATGATATATGTGAATGAATATGCAAGTATGCTTGCATTAAGAAAAGCTATAAAGTCCTTTGATAGATAATAGAGATATATGTACAAGGACTTAGAATGAATTGATCAAGAATGTTAGGTTGATCCTACATAAGCAAAATAACTTTGTAAAGTCCTTAAAAAGAAATGATGTACAAGGACTATAAATATAGAAAGATCAAGCATGTTAGGTTGATCTTATGATGTAATAGATAGGCTTGTCTGATCGTCGAGCACTGCACCAGAAGTCATAGTCTGCCAGGAGAGTCAAAGTTAACTCGAGAGCTATCATAGCAAAATAGGAGTATGCAAGATAGTAGATCTCAGAGTTCGTAGACTGCCAGGGGAAACGAAGAAGGACCGTAGTGTGTCGAGTAGAGCTTCCTCGGGATCATAGTGTGCCAGGAGAAGTCGTTTTCAAATCGAAGAGAATGACACACTCTGGTAGTAATGCATCATCATCAAAGCCAAGAAAGAAACGTAGACTACACTCGGAGTCGTAGAGTCTATCGATGTCGAAGTCATGTCAAGGATCGTAGACTACACTCTGAGTTCGTATAGTCTATTGATTACATGCAGAGATCGTAGTCGAGCAAGATCAGATGAAGACAACAGGCATAAGGCAGAAACCGTAGTGTCAAGATCTGATCTCAGGATCGTAGTGTTTGCACAGCCGAAGCCGAATCGTAGAATACAGAACTACGATGTGACGCCCCCAAAACAAGTATACATCACCCATCTTGAGTCGCCAGATACATGGTACAGAATTCAAATACAACTTAATAATACAACTATGGGTATAATAATACGACAAAACATAAACCGTGAGTTTGAATACAAATATTGTCTACTAGAGTATACAAACTCAAAAGGAGTCCTCATTATAATTATTATCACACTATTTCACGAATAGTGAGGACTACTAATGCACCATCTAGGACCATCACTCCGCTCCTCGACTCGCTCCGTCCCGGCTATATTCTCATTTCACGAGAACAAAGAAAGAAAAGGAGAGCTCAAATAGCCCAAGAAGAAATATTATGACTAAGATAATGCGAGAATAAATTATCATTAGCCTTAAACAAAGTGTTAAACGATACAATATAATAAACATCAAGTTTAACACTACGGAATAAACAATCCATTAAAAGAGTCGAGTAGAGAATAAAATCTACTATCTTTTATGATTTAAAAGGTTTTCATCACTTTTATCACCGGGACTCGACAATAAATAATCCACATCATCGAATCACCCTGCACTACTGGCCAAGGATATTCTTTAAGATCACGACCACGAATTATCCATGCACTACTACTAAAGATAATCATGTTTTCATCAACGGTCCCGATCATGCCATAAAATAATTCATCTTTGCACCCTTGGCAAGAGAATCCATAGCCATAATCATAACAAAAAACGTCCGTCCCATCAATGCACTACGGGCCAACGAGGACTTTTTCCACATTATTTATAAAATTACGGTCATGATTACAATCGAATAATTCTCGGTCATAATCATACCAAGTCCATCTATGCACTACTGCACCACGAGATGACTTTCAACAAAATATAAGCATGAGGATGATGACAATGATATAGGAATTCAATAAAACAAGTTCAAGAATTAATTTATCCGAGAACTAATAACGCCTAAATTGTCAACATGATATCGCTTTGTAGAGTAAAATTCAAGAATGCTCGTAAGAATATTTCCATGAAAAGATCTTTGGATGAAGCGCAAATATCAAGGATATTCCACTAATTTCATAGAGTATGGAAGTCAAAGTTTTAACCAACCGAGTATAATAAAGAATGGAATAACAAAAGAAATCACCATGCATGCGATTACTTGATGTGACAAAAGTTATTCCAACAGTATAAAAATTAATCTAACCAGTGTCATTAAGCGTAAGCAAAAGCATGTGATGTTCCAATGAATAATAAAGAACGAAATAATAACAGAAATCACCATGCATGCGGTACTTCGCATAGACAGGTTATTCCAATAGAATACCAATAAAGATGGAACCCGGTGTCCAGCGTAAACGCGCATGCATGTGATATTCCAACAGAATAATAATAAAAGATTTTAACCGGTCCCAAGTAAAACGCATGCATGTAATATTCCAACAATAATAATAAAGAATGAAATAACGTAAGAATTTCACCAAGTATAGGGTATCCTCATGATACAAAGTTATTCCAACGTAATAATAATGAATGGAATAATGTGTTCTCTTCATGAATAAGAAAGAAAGAATACCCCTTATGAGTACAACAAATAATATTCCCTATCTTAAAAAAAACTGGATACTGGAATAGTGAGGTAGCAGACTTCTCTTCTTCTTTCTCTCTATAATTTCTCTGTATAATAATTGCTCTAAAGCTTTTGTGAATTGGTGAGAAATGATGGAAGAATGAGCTTCTATTTATAGGAAAATATAGTTTCGATAATTGCACGTTTTGGGGCTCGAAATATTACAGTATAATACCTTCCTCTTTTTCTTCATTTTTAATTTAGTCCTGCAAGTATTATCAAACTTGCACCAACTCCCCTAATAGTAAATAATGTGAATCAATAGTAAATCATATGACTCAATAGTTCTAATCATGTGATAAAAACAATTACAATATAGTAGCTCCATCTATACCTCCATTTTTAACTTAGTTATGCAAGTATTATCAATCTTGCACTACCACCCCTAATAGTATAAGAATGTGAATCAATTGTACCCCGTGAATAGTAACTCGTGAATAGTACTCCGACACGAAAAGTGCTCCGAATAATTCGAAAGTGAACAATATAACCTCCGCACATCAATTATCATCGAATTAAATGTCAATTTCCACTAACACTAATAATCACAATACAATGGAACAATCAATTTCATCTTTAATCAACACAACTTATTCATCACTAATATTATAACTCACAATATTTAACAACCGTGTCGCTCCTGTGAAAGAGGGGCTTTCGATAAGGATTTCTCCTTATCAGCGCCGCAAATAGGTGACCAAACCTCTCATCGATGTAACTTCTAGACATTGTCAATATTGCAAATAATAATATGAATAACTTTGTCGTCTCAATTATTGATTTAATAATAATAAATATTATGCGGATAATACTTTGTGATAATAATTGAATCAATAATATGATAGATATGATGCAATAATTACTATAGCATAACCGGGTGACTTCTCACATAAGCATCAATAATCAATACCGGTGCTACTACTTATGCCACCAATGCGTACATCGTTATTTCTTTACTAACGGTAGTTCAACGCTTTAACGGTAACAATACATCGCCAGTTATTTTCATAAAGTATTTTATGTCGCTTTTCTCAATCCGACAATAATTCCGCTAAGGGTCCACCAATGATTGTGCTGGCCGCATCGGATATTCCCCACAAAAAGAATATTCCCCACCAATCGAATATTATATAACAACTTAATACTTTGCAATAATATTTATAAATATAATCCAAAACTATAACATTATATCAAATCCACACCATAATATTTAAAAATTATTTTGAGAAAATTAAATATTTATTCATAAAATCTGGGTCTCACATATTTACCTCAACAACAGTAAGTGCTCATGATGTATAGGCGCGAATCGTAGAGCAAGTACGATTCTCAACTAATCAATGAGCACTCCCGAGAATATCCAAAGGACAAAGCCTCCGGGTTGGCACTACAAAGATACATCCTACCTAAAGGGAACCAGAGAGCACTCAACGAATGACATGCAAGCTAAAAGAAGATCTAAGCACCAACCCAATCAGCATTAAGATTGAGTTGTGAAGCCATTCAAGATGAAGTCATCCACAAGATAATCATAAGAAGACTTTAATGGCGACAAAGGAAAGTCGCTAAAGTCAGTCATTGTCGTCGAAGTGAGCAGAAGACAACGATCTTGGAAGCAACCGAGATCGTAGTGTTTGCCAAACAAAGAAAGAACTGATGGAAAGTGAACCGAGATACTGGGTGTGACGCCCCCAAAATAGGTATACATCACCTATTCTCGAAATCGTCAAATACATGGTACGTAATACAAATACAACTTAATTATACAATCGTCGTAAAAAAGTACAACAAAACATAAGTCGTGAGTTTTAATACAAATATTATCGCCTAGACAATATACAAACTCAAATTCAATATTATTACATTTATTTTCCACTATTTCACCGAATAGTGAGGACTACTAATGCTTATCATCTCGTCCGCTCACTCCGCTTCCCCGACTAGTCCCCTCGCTACGTTCTCATTTCTTGAAGAGAACAATAAAAGTAAAAGGGTGAGCTCAACTAGCCCAAAGAGAAAATATTATGACTAAGATAATGCGAATATATTATCGTTAGCCTTCAACAAAGATGTTAAACCGATATAATATAACAACCATCAAGTTTAATCTGCAATGAACAAGCAATCCATTAAAAGAGTCAAGTAGAGAATAAAATCTACTATCTTTTATGATTTAAAAGGTTTTTCATCACTTTTATCGCCGAGACTCAGCTTAATAAATAATCCACATCATTGAATCACCCCTGCACTACGGCCAAGGATATTCTTTAGTATCACGACCACAATTATCCATGCACTACGGGCCAAGAATATTTGTGTATTCAATAATGGTCATGATCATGCCAACAACTATCCATCAATGCACTACAGTCCAGTGAGGACTTTTACCACATCATTTGTAACATTACGGTCATGATTACACCAAATAATCCCTGGTCATAATCATACCAAGTCCATCTATGCATTACAGGCCACAGATAACTTTTAACATAATATAAACATGAGGATGATGACAATAATATAAGAATTCAATAAAACAAATTCAAGAATTAATTTGTCCAGGAACCAATAACGTCCAAATTGTCAACATGATACTGCTTTGTAGAGTAAAATTCAAGAATGCTTAGAAGAATATTTCCATGAAAAGATACTGGATGAAGCGCAAATATCAAGGATATTCCACTAATTTCATGGAGTATAGAAGTCAAAACTTTAACCAACTGAGTATAATAAGGAATGGAATAACAAAAGAAATCACCAGCATGCGATAGACGCATAGGCGGTTATTCCAATAGAATAATAAATAACGGAATCAAGTCCCGTAGAAACGCATGCATGGGATATTCCAAATGTAATAATAAAGACGGAATCGGTCCCACGTAAAATGCATGAGCATGTGATATTCAACCGTAATAATAAAGAGGCGGAATCGTGTCCCGTAGAGAACGCATGTGATGCAGATATTCCAATGTAATAATAAAGATTTTAATCAGTCCCATGAAAAGCGCATGACGATGGATATTCCAACAAAATAATAAAGACGGAACCGTGTCCGGTGTAGAAACGCATGCATGGATGTTCCAATGTAATGATAAAGAATGGAACAACAAAAGAATTTCACCAAGTATAGGATAGCACAGCATATATCTGAGTTATTCCAATGTAATAATAAAGAATTGAATAATGTAAGTTCTCTTCTTAGATAAGAAAGAAATAATACTCCCTATGAGTACAACAAAAAAATATTCCCTACCTTTAGAAAAACCCGATATCTTTGGAATAGTGAGGGTAGCAGACTTCTCTTCTTCTTCTATAATTTCTCTCTATAATAATCGCTCTAAAGCTTTTGTGAATTGGTGAGAAATGAAGGAAAATGAGCTTCTATTTATAGAAAAATATAGTTTCGATCATCACTTACGTTTGGGGCTCGAAAAATTTCAGTACAATACCTCCATCTTTTCCTTTATTTTTAATTTAGTCATGGAAGTATTATCAAACTTGCACCACCTCCCCTAATAGTAAATAATGTGATTCAATAGTAAATTATGTGAATCAATAGTTCTAGACATGTGAAAATACGAATCACAATATAGTACTTCCATCTATACCTCCATTTTTAACTTAGTCATGCAAGTATTATCAATCTTGCACCAACTCCCCTAATAGTAACAAGAATGTGAAACAATAGTATACACATGTGAAAAAATAGTTATAATCATGTGAAATAATAGCAATCAATTGCTCATTTATCCGGTTAAATACCCGATTGGTCAATATAACCTCCAAACATCAATTATTATCGAAATAATTGTCGATTTTCACTAACACAAATAATTCCAACACAATGAAACCATTTTATCAAAAATATAAATTTTTTTGAAGTTTGACTTTTCCCAAAAAAAGTCAACTGCTGACTTTTGACCAAATAGTGAATTCGGAAAATTTTGTGTTTATAGACTATTTTTACTAATTTCATCGTTCCGACTCAATTATCACGTCCGCGTCTCTAAATTCAACTCCTAACACAACTTCAATTTTAATAACATTCATCATTAATATTATAACTCACAATATTTATCAACCAAAATCGCTCCCAAGAAAGAGGGCTTTCCAATAAGGATTTCTCCCTATTGGCGCGCCGCAATTAGGTGACCAAACCTCTCCTCGATGTAACTTCTAGACATTATAAATATTGCAATTTAATAATATGAATAACTTTGTCGTCTCAATTATTGATTTAATAAAATAACATATTATGCGAGATGATACTTATGACAATAATCGAATCAATAATATGAGAGATAAGATGCAGCAATTACTGTAGCAATAATTGAGTATAACTGAGTGACTTCTCACGTAAGCATCAATAATCAATACCGTGTGCTACTATGCAATCACGCGACATCGCTTTTACTTTACTATCGAGTAGTTCAATGTTAACGGTAAAACTTCCACCGTTATTTTCATAAAATATTTTTGTCGTTTTCTCAATTCGATAATAATTCCGTTGTGGGGGTCCACCAATGATTGTGTCGTTGTACGAATATTCCCTGTTAAAACGAATATTCTCCGACCAATCGAATATTATATAACAACTTGCGTTACTTTTACAAAATTTGTAAATATTA
>CM035151.1:70459223-70676723 GCA_020205615.1 Panax quinquefolius
ATCGCAACTGGGAGTAATAATTTCAACTCTGATCTAACCCCGAGACCTGCAGATACAATACCGAACACACACCGAGAAGACCGATTAATCTCTTGAGATAACCCCGAGGTATCCAGCCTTAGCCCCAACCATGGAATAGCCACCAACCTTGGTGATAACCCCAAGGAATGCAGCCGAGATAACCCCAAAATGCTTGTTTCAAATGCCATCACTTCAATCTCTAAGACTCACAACGAGATACAATCGCACCAACCCTAAGAATAACATCGGAAAGACAGCACACCTCAAAGATGACAATGAGGACCTTCAACAAATGCAAGCAATTCAATCTCAAATAAGTCTCGAGTAACGCTCGCTTATCTACCAATCCCTAAAGAATAACCCGGTGAGAGGGCAACATCGCCATCTCGCCCAACACGATGCCACGCCTCGCCTCTACGCAACAATGTCCCACAAGGCTAACCAATCCCGAGTGACTATCAGTAAGGGTAACTGATGAAAGTTGAAGTCAAGACCGAGGGCATCGCCCCATCTTCAAAGACTTCAGACAAACTCTAATCCCATGCCATCGCATAACTCTCGACAACGGCGGGGTCCAAAATAGGTCTTGAATACCTCAAAACGGATGCCCTTGATTGCACTTCTCAAAATTCGAGTGGACATTACAAAGGCTCGAGTGCACGATTTTGAGACGACCCGACCCGACAAACCCGGGCCGACCCGACCCGACCACCGGGTACACACTCAGGCCGAGCCAAGCACAGTACACCTGCAGAATTTGCCTATAAATAAGAGGCTTGGGGTGCTGATTTTAAGAGAAAAAAGACGGGAAACCCTCACACAATTTGCTCTCAGACTTGCCATACAAAGTTGTATTTTCTCACTTTCAAACACACCGTGAGCTCATATATAGCCTCTTTTTGTACTCCACAAAAGCCCAAAGGTTTACCCACTCTAAAGATATAGAAGCCCTTTTTTATCACCAATGTAAGCCTTCTCACACACTTTAGAGTCTTTTCTTCATCTTTGCACACACACCCTTCTACACGCTGAGAGTCGTGTTGTTTGCTTTTGCCCTGACTTCTATCCGTGGTTTCATTCCATATATATATATATATATATATATATATATATATATATATATATATATATCGACTAACATTATCGAAGTTATGCCTCGATCGAGCCTGCACTTTGGTCTCGAGCTGCTTATCGCTTTTAATATATATATATATATATATATATATATATATATACTTATATATATTAACCGTCTCTCTTGACTTTGTTCGATGAGCCTAGACTTTTGGCCCTGAGCGCTTATTCGCTTTATATATATATATATATATATATATATATATATTATATATATCAATATATGACTTTGTTCGATGAGCCTAGATTTTATATATATATATGCTTATTATATATATATATATATATATATACTTATATATATCAACCTGTGCAGGTCTGACTTTGTTCGATGAGCCTGATTTCTGCCCTCTATTATATATATATATATATATATATATATATATATATATATATATATATATATATATATATATATATATATATATGAATCTGTGGGTCTAACTATGTTCGATGAGCCCGGATTTTACATCCTATATGCTTATTGCTTTTATATATATATATATATATATATATATATATATATATATATATATATATATATATATATATTTTGTCCCGCTCGAGTTCCCTTCGTGGCGCTTGATCGCTTTTATGCCTTTTTTTTACATTTCATCCTCGCCTCGAGTTTACTTCGTGGTAGTTTGATCGATTTAGCCTTTTTTTTAATGCCTTTTATTTACATTTCGATCCCCATGGAGGTGCTTCGTGGTTGGTGATCATGTATATATATATATATATATATATATATATATATATATATATATATATATTTACCGCTTTTATATATATACCGCTATTGCTTTTATACAAATTGCAATATTCTCAGGCGCCTTAGAATCATGTGATCACAGATTCATCCCATCGATCTAGATTCTGCCTCGTGATGGACATTTTCAATTGTAAGTAGCTTTGTAAATTATTCTCATGATGTCTCAGATTTCTCGATGGTTTCCATACCCACGAGGAAGTCCACATTATTTTTGATATATTATTTTTCATACGGATGCCTCAGATCCACAAATAAAATCAATTCAAACCGCTCACTTAATAAAAATGGGAGTGTAAAAGGTCTCAATTCCTATTGAGCATCGTGGTTTGAAAAACCTCTTTATAAAAACATCATTGCCATATCTTGCTAAAACTGAATTTTTACATAAATTCAAACCCTGTATATAGGTTCGAACGAGGCCTCGCACAACTTTCATATAACAAAGACATCGACCCACACACACACACACACACACACACTCGAGATAATAGTTTTTGAAAAAGAGGTGGCCACCGTGGTAACACGGATGTCTGGGGTGCCTAACACCTTCCCCCGATAACCAAGTCCCCTGACCCTAAACGAATCTTTGCTTTCACCGACCATATCATCGTTGTCACATCATCGGGTCAATGTGCAAACCTTTTCTATCAGGTTGGTACAACCATTTAAAACCAATCAGCGATTTTAATCAGCCCCATCATCGACATTATACATGTCGACCTTTTTCACTTGTTTTTTCAAACAAATCTCACCTAAAATGAGAACACCAAAGAACAAGTAACTGAAAGGGACACCCAAAAAATCCCGACGCCGACAGTGGCGATCACTGGGACTCCAAAGAAGAGGACTTAAGCCGCTACTACAATCTTTTCAAAATCGTTATATGCTTGTGTGTGGATGTTGCATTTACATCGATGAATGTGTACTAATGCATGTCTTGTTTGAGCTTAGTGCTTCGTGATCATATTCTAGGCAGGATGTTAGTGCTTCAGACTATAAATCATGATGATATTAGTGCTTCGCACATGTCATCATTTCATACACGGTGAGACGCGATGTATGTGAATGTATGTTGTGTGGTCCCTCCACCAGAGGCTATCCCTGGCTTGTTTGATTATCGGACTCGTGAGAAGACTAATTCTCCGAGGCTCGTGAAAGGCACCACCCAAATTCGCCCCAGCTTGAAAAAGACCGGATTAACTTCCCGCCTAGTAGATCATGATGATTTGGGAACCTTCATGCCAAAAAGCCATGAGAGTAACCTAAGATAGGTCCTCCGATAAACCCAAACGAAGGAAAGTCTCTTCATGCTCTCATGTTAATTACTTGTAAACACAATTACTTGTAATTTCATTCCATATATATGTAATCCATGTAATGCTCCAAATAAAACAAAAAACACACTGCTTTTGCAGGATAAAATTTCTAAAATGGACACATCATCATAAGATGTCATTATACACCTTCCCTAAGGACTAAACTATGCCAGCCTTTTCGTAGGAATCAATCTGACCTACTACCTGGCCAAAGTCCAAAAGGCAACAGCCTACAAATAATCATGTCGCCATCCCACTGCATCGAACTTAATCCAGTTTCTCGCAAAGAATTGATGGGTTAAGCAAACAGACACAGATTTGGTCGTTTCTATTAAAAGAATTACACCGCCACACATGTGGTCGTAAAATACCAGACATACCGAGCCCTCCACACAAGGAGGAATCTGGCCATTACCATACAGAGCCATAGCTGGATACTTAATTCAACAAAACTCATGATGATACCCATTCCACCGGAGATCCGCATAATGGTGACATCAAAAGAAAGTCCTCCAAATGGAAGAGACCCTTCGCTTATCAAAGGAATGGAACACACGGAGTGTTTCATATGTCGATCTATGTATTTTTCCCGTGTTCACTATCCGTAAAAATTTAAAACTCCCCGACTTTGAAAAAATACGACCAAGTTAGGGGATCCTTATACACATTTAAAAGTCTTTATTGAGAACTGGATCCCATGCAGAGGATGAAAACTCGTAATGCAATTGTTCCAAAAGAGTCTAACGAGAAGCCTGCTCGTGGTACACAAGATTAGACAACTCCAAAATCCATACCGGGAAGAGCTAGCACATGCCTTCCTCACTCAATACAGCTTTTCAAACTCAAATGGCTCCCCGATCCAGATCAAATTACCAAGATCAAGAAACAGCCTAACGAGTCTTTCAGAGAGTATGCTCAAAGGTGGAGACGCTCGGTCGCCCAAGTTAGTCCCCGCCATGTCGTAATCGTAAATGGTCATGACATTCATAGACATACAAGAAGCTCCCTTCTATGAGAGAGTTTTAGCAGCATCGCAAACCATTTTTCAAATGGTTAAACATGGGGAGACGGTCAAATAGATTGAAGTCGAAAGATTCAAGACCTAGCCGCACTCAAAGTCGTCATCGATCACATCCAACTGGAAATTATGGGAACAACTCTGAGGGTCCATAAAAAGAAAGAGGAAGATGTTTCGATACTACAGGACAAAAAGGCAATCAAAGTATGCCCATTCAAAGGAGAAACTACACTCCCTTTCCAAAGACAACCGCAAACCCTCCAATACTCAAAAAGGTGGAGAAGTCAAACGCCATCGAAAGTGTTTACACCCTTGGGGGATACCTCGAGAACATTCTTAATCTTTCGACAACACATAAGTAAGAAAATTACGATCTTCTTCCACCACCAAATTTCTAATGGACGGGGTTTCAATGTCGCTAGAAATGTGCTTATCATGCCGGGCACCGGACATGATATCGTGGATTGTTGGGCCTCAAACACAAGATCCAAGATTTAATAGATAATGGGGAGATCGAGTCACCAAACCCGATCAACCTCATGTACAAGACAACCTCTTCCTCAACACAAAGAAGAAGAGGTCAACATGATTAATCGAGCAAAGGACAAAGTTCCAACTTCACCGTGATTCCTCCTGCACTCATCAAAGACGGTGATGACAGATGGATTATGCCAAGTTCCAATTCACAATGGAACGAAAGATCAAAGCTCTCGCAAAACAAATCGAGCAATCGGGTGAATCGGTGACTTATCAAAGATCAAGTGACTCAAGACAATTAATCACCAGAGCATGCCGCCTCCTACCAATCGTCATGAATATTCCTCGCCACTTTCGTAAAATGAAATGTCGAAGACAAAGTGACGAAAGAGAGCAAATGCCAAAGTTCGGCCGGATTTCGCCAACAAACGGGAATTCACCTATCGGGGCCAACCCATGGAGGAAATCCTTCACATGTTAATCAACGAAGGAAGGATCGCCCTTCTACCTCCAATCAACCCTCGCTCGACTCGCAGACAACTCGATGGAGTATGTCAATACCACTCCCGGGCCTCATGCCACACAAAGATGTAAGAATGTTGGGCACTCCGCCACCTTATTCAAAATCTAATCGACAAGGTGTGTCGCTACCGCGTGATAACTACACCATGTTACGTGCAAGTGAGAATGCAGCCCTACTAAGTGGAAAAGTGTGGTAGCGCTTATATCTACATCAAGTTGAAGGGATTAATACTTTGCTCACAACACCGATAATTCAAATTTCAAAGGAGGAAACAATCCTTTGAAAGTGGCCGCCCCGAGCCAATCAACTTGCCACGCAGAGCACAATATCCTATTGTTAGCTTGCAGCAAGGTTCCGTGGAATTATGGAGAAGGTGAAGGATCCACCTCACATACCACCGCCGCAAAGTTGTCGAAGGAAAATCCATCGATATTCCCCATCGGGTGATGAACCCCACCACCAAATCAAAGGGAAAATACCCATGGAGAAGATTGAAAATTCCTCCGCCACGTGGGTCATAACGAAGCCCCTGTGGTTTTAAGCTCAAGGAAGCTCCACCACAAATATCAATTTTGGACTTGGTCCTAACCTCCGAGAATCACCTAAGGTCTTGTTAAAGGTTCTGAAGAAGTTTCATCTCCGACATCGCTGGATACTTAAAAGTTTCAACACATGGTTGATCACATTTTCAACAACAATGTGATATCCTTCATCGATGATGACATACCATCCAAGGGACCGGCCATTGCAAACGCTGACATCATGGCCTTATCCTCCGGATATACGGTGGTCGGAGTATTAATAGATGGAGGTTCCTCTCTCAATATCCGCCCATATGCCACTTTGGTGAAGATGAATATCAATCTCAACCGAATTCGAGAGTAGCCATACTATCATCAAAGCTTTTGATGGAGCCCGCCAGAACTCTATTGAGTAATTGAGCCGCCAATCGAAATTGGCCCTCATACATTCTCACAGATCCTTCCATGTGCTCAAGATAGATTCGGATACAACCCGCCTTGGGACGACCATGGATCCACACGGCAGGCAAGTCCCTCTCCACCCTTCACCAACAATTGAAGTACATTATCAACAATAGCCCGGTCATACCAACGCCGAACCAGAGTGTGTCCTCCACACGGGACGCTGCTCATCAATGCAAATGCGCACGTAGAGCCACCAATTTTCATGCTTTGAGAATAAGCAACACCCAATACCACGCTTATTGAGCACCATCGCTCAACCCCACATTTCGCCGAGGTGATGTCACCACTCAAGAAATGATGTCGCTGGGACATAAGCCAGACAAGGGTCAGTAAAGACGGCCAGGTATCCAAAACCTTATCATTCGATTAACCAAGCAAGTCGAACAACCGGACTAGGCTATTCTCGCCACTCTAGTCATGTGAATCCTCATAAGCATCAACAGATTCCTTCACTTCAACCATGTGGCATTCGGCTTTCGCCTTTCAAACTCGAAGTCCGCACAACCTCCAAAGAAGGTGCCAACCAATGTCATGGCCATGTTATTTCCTAAGCCAAAACGGTGGAGGAAAAGAAAATCGTTATTCCGCATCCCGCAATCAAGAAGAGGAGCGAGAATCAAGGAAAACGTTGTCCGAATAATGTTCTGCACGCGCATCATCGTCCATAATGAACATACCAACAGATACACCCTGCACGATGATTGCCCTCGACGTAATGGCCATCATTCGGGACAGAGAGGATGATGACAATCCCTCCATCATCACGGTCCACCTTGACTTTACCCTTACCAATTGGAACAACATTCTCGCTTTGGTCGACAGGGTAAAGCGGGCAAAATTTTTTTCTCCAGTAGATACAATAATCGCCATTTTTTCAGACAAGATAGCGCTTTATTTTGCCAAGATATGCTAACATTTTGTATGATCAACGATTTCATATATACTAAGTGAAAGCATATTTTGTTTCAGACTCTAAATTTAGATGTGCCTCAGATCATGGATACGTCATGCTTCTCCTACACAAGGATCAGACTTTGATGTAGAGATGAATTCAAATTTGATGGATCTCCGTGACGACATTGAGGTGCCTCCGTAAATTCAAGAATGGGTCAAAGACAAACCCAAACCTAACTCGATCAAACCACTTCTTTCAATCTCTAACCTTAGAAAGCCCTAAGTTAATCCAGATTGGTTCAAATCTTACCCCAAACCAACGGAATGACATGGTTACGCTTATTAACCCAATTCCAGGATGTGTTTGCATGGTCTCATGAAGACATGGTGGGTTTATCCATCGACATTGTCCTTCATCGCCTTCCCATTAAAGAGGGATTTAAGCCGCCAAAAGAAAAAAGCTCAAAGCGAATGAAACCCGAGTGGAGTTTAAAGGTGAAAGAAGAAATTGTGAAACAATTTCAAGTCGGCATCATCATGGTGTCTACATATCCCGAATGGATATCCAACATCGTGCCCTGCATGCCTAAACCTCGAGGGAAGGTGCGAGTTTCATGTGGATTACCGGACTTGAATAAAGCTTGCTTAAAAGATAGCTTTCCCGCGCCATTTATCCACATTCTCATCGACAATATCGCAATAATACGATATGTACCTTTTGTCGATTGCTTTCATGGGTACCATCGATCATGGGTGCCGAGGAAGATCGTGAGAAGACCGCTTTCATCACTCCTCGGGGAACTTTTTTGCTATAGACGGTTGTCATTCGCCTCATCAATGCCGTGAGCTACCTATCAACGAGCTATGATGGCTCTTTTTCACGACTTAATGCATAAAGAGATCGAGATCTACGTGGATGACATCATTGTCAAGTCCCCAAAAGGAGAATGACCATCTAGACCATCTCGTAAAGTTGTTCAACAAAGTCATGTAAGTACAACTTGAAGTTGAATCCAAATTTAAGTGCGCCTTTGGCGTTAAATCGTGCAAGTTGCTAGGATTTCTAGTCACCACAAAGGGATTGAGTCGATCCTACCAAAATCCAAGCCATCACGTAAAATGCCCATTCCTCGTATTGCAGAAGGAAATACGGGATTTTGGGAAGGATCAACTTCATCAAGAAGTTTATCTCCCAACTCACAAAGAACTCGTGAGCCAATCTTCAAGTTATTAAGGAAGAACCTCCATGAAATGGAATGATGAGTGCCGTAACGCCTTCCTTACAATCAAGAACAAAGCTAGTCAAAGCTCCTATCTTGGTACCACCTGTGGATGATGTTCCCTGCTCATGTATCCATCCATAAGTGACAATGCCATGGGTCAGATGCCGGGACAGAAAGACGATAGAGGCCAAGAACGAAGCTATCTATTACCTCAAAGAAAAGGTTCAAAGAAGAAGGAACACAAGTACACTCGATCGAAAAGACGTTGTTGTGCTTTTAGCATGGGCTTCCATGAGGTTACAACATTACCTACATGGTCACACAACCCATCTCATATCCCCGTGGATCCTCTCAAGCACGTGTTCAACAAACCCATGTCAAATTGTCTACCGTCCAGATGGCAGCTTGATCCTACAACAATTTGACATCGATATGTGACTCAAAAGTCCATCAAAGGTCAAGGAATCATGGATCAATCGCCCGCCGCACCTTCGTGGGATTTCAAACCTTGGAAACATATTTCGATGAAGGAGTAATGATAAAGGCAAAGAACACCATCAAGACAATACACGCCAATCACGGAAGATGTATTTTGATGGAGTGTTAATATGGAAGGCTCTCGAGCCGAGCAATTCTAATATCTCGACACGGGAGCAAAGATCCCGTTGTCATCAAATTATAGTTTGTCAAGACCAACAATACTACCGAGTACGAAGGTCGTCCTCATGGGCTAAAACTTGCCTGCTCAACGGGCATCAAGCTTGTTAATCGTCCTCGAGATTCGTGAGTTGGTAATCGCATAATCCACCGAGTCTATCAAACCAAGGAACTACACTTGTCGCCTTTACCATCTGGCAGTCTTAAAGATGGCTTTGAGTTCAAGAAATCTCCTTTCTACATGTTCCTCGTAATAGAATGACTTTTTGGATGCATTAGCAACCCGGCCTCCTCGATTCAGATATCGATAAGGAACACTTGCCAAGCGCCACATTTCCCGCACAAGGCCCCAAACCTATGGGAATTACATTGGAGAAGTATCTGATGAGCTACCTCCCATCCAACCTCCTCGTATCATCATATCAAGGAATTTCTACGAGATGGATTTACACTTGCTGAGGCGAGCCTGACTGAGAAAAGGCGGATCCATCGACTTGCCATGAAGTTCTACCTGAGTGGAGATGCGCTCTACAAAAGAGATGCAGGACTAGGTCTCCTCGATGTTTAGACAAAGATCAAGCCCAAAGGCTTATGGATGAAATCCATGGTGCGAGTCTCTGTGGTCCCCCACACGAGTGGCCCCTCCTTGTCAAGAAAGTCCTCGTGACGGACATTATCGCTATCTCTCAAGGTCGATCGCCACGACCACGCCAAAAGATGCTATCAATGCCGATTCATGGAATGCTATACACGCCCTCCACGGAGCTCCACAATACGAAGTTCGCTTTCGCCCTTCTCAATGTGGGAATGGACGTTATCGGCCCATCGAGCCTAAAGCCAAGAATGGTCACCGATTTATCTTCACCATGATCGACTACTTCACCAAGTGGGTAGAAGTAGCCTCCTTCCCTGTGGTCACTAAAGAAGTCATCATTGCTTTCATCGTAAACAATGTCGCTTTGTCGATATGGACAACCAGAGGTGATTGTGTCGACAATGCCAAAACCTCAACAACAAAATGATGGAGGAATTATGCAAGAGATTCCACATCAAACATCTTAACTCATCATCTATCATCCAAGATGAACAGTGTTGTTGAAGCGGCTAACAAAAACATCAAGAAGATTATGCAAAAGATGTCCGCCAACCACAAAGATCGGCCTCGACCTATCGCTTCTCCGACTCATAGCCTACTCACAGACCACAATGCATTTCAACCGGGCAACCCCTCACGCTTTAACCTATGGGATGGAAGCAAAGGTTCCTATAGAAGTTGAGATGGAATCTCTCAGAGTGTCGATCGACGCCACCGGATGAAAACCAATGGGTACAAGATGTATCACCAATTGTCTCTCGATAGACGAAAAGTAACCGCGGCTATCTTCCATGGTCATTATATCAAGAAAAGGATCGCCAGATCCTACAACAAAAAGTCCGGCCATTTACAATTTAAACAACATGACTTGGTTTTCAAGAAGATTCGACAACCAAGATCGTGCCAAAGGAAAATTCGCCCTAACTGGAAGGCCCGCTTATTGTCAAAGAAGTATCGACAGGAGGCGCCTCAGATTGCAAGAAATGGATGGCGGATGAATTTCCACAAATCATCAACTCGGACACCGTGAAAACCAGATACGTCTCAAGTAACCAAAGAAACACCCCGGTGCATCATCATCGTCACCACCATATTCCGCTTCTTTAACCCTTTACCACATACAACTTATCTACACTTTGCCCTCGTGGAAACATACTCTTCAAGCCAAGAACCTAGCTTTCTCTTTTCATCGATCATACAACTTAGGTCATCCCACCGTGGATTGAATCCTTCACGCTTCATAGTTTGGCTACCCATACATGGGATCAAACTTCTCATACCGCAGCTTTATCCTCAACCTAGATTAAACTTTTCCTCCCCGCACTCGACCGCACATGGGATTACGCTTTTCTTCTCGCCCGAGGGGCAAACCACGCCGACCGATCTCCTCTTCAATAGAGTACGTAGGCAACCATGTTATATGGTCCTGCCGCAATAAAACAAAAACAACAAAAACATTTCTACCTCTCTTCTCCTCACAAAACAACCAAAAATATTCCTACACCATGTCGCCCATATACAAGGTGTTGAACCTCTTACACACTGTGTTCGAACCACGCAGACCGATCTCCTCTTCAATAGAGTACGAAAGTACCATTCATGGTGTGGTTTCACCCCTACCAAAACACAAACCATTGTCACGGGTATTGGGATTCTCTTCAATCCACTACATTTCATCTTTTCGCATCAAAGGGATGGAATTACCCGAACTCCTCCCAAATAGAGATTCTACGACCATCTAAGTCGCATCATGCATCAAGAGCAATACCAATCCATAAGAGATGGAATTAACTAAGCTTCTCCTAAATAGAAGTAATCGGCGACCATCCGTGGAAAGCGGTCAATCTAGTAGAGGAAAGCCACACTCCTCTCCACATTTCCATTCGTAAACAAGTCCCAAGACACCAAAGATGGTAGGATATACATAGATCAATGATCCATTCTCGAACTATCCGGAGTACTCAATGTCCATCCACCAAGGAAGATTAATTCATCAAGATCACAAGCCCTAAAGCAAAGAAAAATATCAAGCAAATAGCAAGGCATATCTAAAAGGGAAGTGATCCAAAATATATTTCCTCATCATATATAATGTTGTTTGATATATATACAATGTGAACTATATACGACAAAATGGCTAAGCTTAGTCTCGCAGGTGTAAATACAAGCTCATCTACTTAATCGTGGTACATGCGAGCTAGCAAGACCAACATGGCATCCCTCTCGATGAAGGAGGTAAAGTCAGTAGTCTCCTCGGATAAGAATATCCACACGACCCAATCAGATTCAGAGCTATCCGCATGATGACTATATGCTCATCGATATAAGCGCCATCTCTCGATCATACCAAAGGGTAAGGGACCTCTCATTAAAGATTATTTGTGATATACCACATCCCAGGCAGATATAAGATTATCCCGCTCAACTATCATGCGTCTCTGTCTCGACCGCCTCATCCCGCTTCAACAACAATGCAGCATCTCTACGAGCTAATGCCTCATCTCTCTCTAATAGTATGGCAAGGCCCTCACATCAAGAGAAAATGACATCATAGATCGAATCGATCTCTCTCAAAGGTCATCGATGAAGACTCGCCTAAATATCGCGGCCGAAAGTGTCGGATCACAAAAGTAGTGGTACTAGGAGAATCCGGAAGAAATGTTGGCAACCCAACAAGAGGTATCCTCCTCGATATGTAGGTATCAATGTCCTCTATAGCTCTACATCATCTAACTCAATCTCCCAGATCGCAAATATCGCCGCAAATTGATAAAACCTCCGTCTCCATCCATGCGAGAGTACTGGAATAACCGGACGACCGGTGAAAAGCAGCCTAGCTCACGCCGATCCCAAAGAAGCGATACACTAGATTGGTCCTCTCACCGAGAGGTATCGAGAAGTCGAAAGCGCCGACCGCCACCCTCAAAGGATAAAATCTCGAATCGGTCAAATCGTGACATCACTACCAATGGATGATAAGTCGTCACGCCTCAAGCCGCCCAAAGGAGGAAATCCATGCCCGGAGTATGAGTAATGAAGTCAGATGGTGAGCAAAGCCCCGAGCACAAAGAATATGCTAAATGGATCTCGATATCCGCTAAAAATGCGCATCAGATCGAGCATCTCAGACACTCCGATGGTCGAAAGGAGTACGACATAGCCACCTCATGGGAGAAAAAATACCCGCGCTGCCTAAAGGTACCAACCGGCCGCAAGTGTGACATAAACCACACATACAAAGATAACCGAACTCCCAAAGAAACACACCGACGGTAAGCATCGCAAAGAGGATGTCGATCGCAGGTCTCTCGCCACGATCATAGGTACAATGGTACGACCTCCCCGAGAGCTCTCACCGCCATGATAACGCCTATATCTATCTCATCCATGTCCCGCAAGATGTACACGTATGACAAGACACATAGTATCAAGACATCAACTCGCCAAACGCCAATGATCCTCCGACCCGGTGAAAATCTTTAATATCGTGGAGTAGCTATCCTCCACGCCAAATCTATCATACGTAGAAAACGCCGAGAGATCACGTGCCTGGATGTCAACTCATCCCGCACTACTCAAGCTTTCAATCCTACGAGAGTCATGAATCTCCTACCATGTCTCCCAAAACCATGTGCACGCAAGGTCCGCTTAAGGGCAAGATCGTCAATCGTGCATACCTCAGCAGAGTCAACTCATGGGTAGCAAAATGGAATACCGCCTATCGCCTAGCCAATGCTCTAAAGATCCCATCTACAAATCCCGCAGAACCCGAAATGCCAAAAGGGTCATGGTATGTCGCATAATGAGATCTACAATCACCCTATCCGTGGTGACATGCTATCGCATCACGAAGCAAGATACCCAATGCCACCACCGACGGTGGGGTATGATCTATACGGCTAATCGTCAAGAAGACATCCGGCCATGTCATAAGACCATCCAGGGGTCAATACCGAGTATCTCTGGACATACATACACATGCATAACATGATACATGCATAACAGATAATGGATGGCAATATGATATAGGGAATGAAAAAACGGTGCATACATTCCTAAATATATCATCATCTAATACATCAGCTCTATATACTACAAATACATGAAAATAGGGCACAAACGCCTACTACTAACAATGAGAGGCCTATCAAAAGATATAGCCGAGAATGGGAAATACCACCCAATATCTAACAGAGGCCCATCTTCAAAGACTTTGTACAAACTCTAATCCCATGCCATCGCACAACTCTCGACACAATGGGTCCAAAATAGGTTTGAATACCTCAAAACGGATGCCCTGATTGCACTTCTCAAAATTCGAGTGGACATTACAATTGTCTCGAGTGCACGATTTTGAGACGACCCGACCCGACCTAATAAAGCCGGGCGCCGTACACCTACCGCCGGCAGTACACTTCTCAAGACCTTCTTTTGCCTATAAATAAGAGGTTTGGGGTGCTGATTTTTAGAGAAAAAAGACGGGAAACCTCGCACAATTTGCTCGTGACTTGCCATACAAATGTATTTTCTCACTTTCAAACACCCGTGAGCTCATATATAGCCTCTTTTGTACTCCACAAAAGCCCAAGAGTTTACCCACTCTAAAGATATATAAGCCCTTTTATCACCAATGTAAGCCTTCTCACACACTTTAGAGTCTTTTCTTCATCTTTGCACACACACCCTTCTACACGCTGAGAGTCGTGGTTTGTTTGCTTTTGCCCTGACTTCTATCTCGTGGTTTCATTCCCATATATATATATATATATATATATATATATATATATATATATATATATATCGACTAACATTATCGAAGTTATGCCTCGATTGAGCCTGACTTTTTGCCCCGAGCGTTTATCGCTTTTAATATATATATATATATATATATATATATATATCATTTGACTTTGATTTTGTTCGATGAGCCTAGACTTCGATGCCATCGTATAATATTTATTATATATATATATATATATATATATATATATCAATATATATATTGATCGATGTTATAGATATATATGCTTATATATATATATATATATATATATTTATATATATCAACCGTGTGTTTGACTTTTGTTCGATGAGCCTAGATTTTTATTCATGCTTATAGGCTATATATATATATATATATATATATATATATATATATATATATATATATATATATATATATATGAACTGTGGTCTAACTATGTTCGATGAGCCGGATTTTACATCCGATATGTTTATGCTTTATATATATATATATATATATATATATATATATATATATATATATATATATATTTATTTTTGTGTCCGCCTCGAGTTCCTTCGTGGCGCTTGATCGCTTTTATGCCTTTCTTTTACATTTCATTCCGCTTGAGTTTACTTCTGTGTGGCGGGTTGACCGATTTATAGCTTTTTTTAATGCCTTTTATTTACATTTTCGATCCCCATGGAGGTGCTTCGTGGTGGTGATCATGATGATATATATATATATATATATATATATATATATATATATATATTTACCGCTTTTATATATATACCGCTTATTGCTTTTATACAAATTGCAATATTCTCAGGCGCTTAGAATCATGTGATCACAGATTCATCCCATCGATCTAGATTTGGCTCCTGATGATGGACATTTTCAAATTGTAAATAGTTTTGTAAATTATTCTCATGATGTCTCAGATTTCCTCGATGGTTTCCATACCCACGAGAAGTCGATTATTATTTTTGGATATATTATTTTTCATACGGATGCCTCAGATCCACAAATAAAATCAATTCAAATTATCACTTAATAAAATGGGAGTGTAAAAGGTCTCAATTCCTATTGAGCATCGTGGTTTGAAAAAACCTCTTTATAAAACATCATTGCCATATCTTGCTAAAACCTGAATTTTTACATAAATTCAAACCCCGTGTATATAGGTTCGAACGAGGCCTCGCACAACTTTCATATAACAAAGACATCGACCACACACACACACACACACACACACTCAGATAATAGTTTTTGAAAAAGAGGGCCACCGTGGTAACACGGATGTCTGGGGTGCCTAACACCTTCCCCCCGCATAACCAAGTCCCTGGACCCTAAACGAATCTCTTGCTTTTTACGACCAGATATCGTTGTCACATCATCGGGTCAATGTGCAAACCTTTTTTCTCATTGTGTTGGTTGGTACAACCATTTAAAAACCAACTGGCGACTCTTATCAGCCCCATCATTCGACATTATACATGTTTGACCTTTTTCACTTGTTTTTTCAAACAAATCTCACCTAAAATGAGAACACCAAAGAACAAGTAACTGAAAGTGGACACCTAAAAATCCCGACGCCGACAGTGGCGCTACTCATTGGGACTCCAAAGAAGAGGACTTAAGCCGCTACTACAATCTTTTCAAAACCGTTATATGCTTGTGTGTGGATGTTGCATTTACATTGGATGAATGTGTATTTAATGCATGTCTTGTTTGAGCTTAGTGCTTCAGATCATATCTCAGGCAGATGTTAGTGCTTCAGCACTATAAATCGCTTATGATATTAGTGTTTCGCACATGTCATCATTTCATACATGTGAGACGCGATGTATGTGAATGTATGTTGTGTGGTCCTCCACCAGAGGCTATCCCGCTTTGTTTGATTATCGGACTCGTGAGAAGACTAATTCTCCGAGGCTCGTGAAAGGCACCACCCAAATTCGCCCATTGAAAGACCGGATTAACTTCCCGCCTAGTAGATTGCAATGATTTGGGAACCTTCATGCCAAAAAAGTCATGAGAGTAACCTAAGATAGGTCACCTCGATAAACCCAAACGAAGGAAAGTCTCTTCATGCTCTCATGTTAATTACTTGTAAACACAATTACTTGTAATTTCATTCCATATTATTCCATAAGAATATGTCCACATAATGCTCCAAACAAATTTTTAAACACCTGCTTTTGCAGGATAAAATTCCTAAAATGGACACATCACATAAGATGTCATTATACACCTTCCCTAAGGACTAAACTATGCCGCTTTTCGTAGGAATCAATCGGACCTACTACCGGCCAAAGTCCAAAAGGCAACAGTGCCACAAATAATCATGTCGCCATCCCACTGCATCGAACTTAATCTAGTTTCTCGCAAAGAATTCGATGGGTTAACAAACAGATTATGATTTGGTCGTTTCTATTAAAAGAATTACACTACCACACAGGTCGTAAAAAATACCAGACATACCGAGCCCCTCCACACAAGGAGGAATTCCCATTATTATTATATACAGAGCCACAGCTTGGATACTTAATTAACAAAAAACTCATGATGTCGCCCATTCCATCGGAGATCCGCATAATGGTGACATCAAAAGAAAGTCCTCCAATGGGAAGAGACCTTCTTCGCGCTATCAAAGGAATTGGAACACACGGAGTGTTTCATATGTCGATCTTATGTATTTTCCCGTGTTCACTATCCGTAAAAATTTAAAACTCCCCGACTTTTGAAAAAATACGACAAGTTTGGGGATCCTTATACACATTTAAAAGTCTTTTATCGAGAACTGGATCCCATGCAGAGGATGAAAAACTCGTAATGCAATTGTTCCAAAAGAGTCTAACCGGAGAAGCCTGCTCGTGGTACACAAGATTAGACAACTCCAAAATCCATAACCGGGAAGAGCTAGCACATGCCTTCCTCACTCAATACAGCTTTTCAAACTCAAATGGCTCCCGACCAGATCAAATTACCAAGATCAAGAAACAAATTAACGAGTCTTTCAGAGAGTATGCTCAAAGGTGGAGACGCTCGGTCGCCAAGTTAGTCCCGCCATGTCGTAATCGTAAATGGTCATGACATTCATAGACATACAAGAAGCTCCCTTCTATGAGAGAGTTTTAGCAAGATCGGCAAACCATTTTCTAAAATGGTTAAACATGGGGAGACGGGTCAAATAGGATTGAAGTCGAAAGATTCAAGACCTAGCCGCACTCAAAGTCATTGTCACGATCACATCCAATCTGAAATTATGGGAACAACTTTGAGGGTCCATAAAAAGAAAGAGGAAGATGTTTCCCGATACTACAGGACAAAAAGGCAATCAAAGTATGCCCATTCAAAGGAGAAACTACACTCCCTTTCCAAAGACAAAACAGCAAACCCTCCAATACTCAAAAAGGTGGAGAAGTCAAACGCCATCGAGTGTTTACACCCTTAGGGGATACCTCGAGAACATTCTTAATCTTCCGACAACACGTAAGAAAATTACGATCTTCTTCCACCAAACCAAATTTCTAATGGACGGGTTTCAATGTCGCTAGAAATGTGCTTATCATGCCGGGCACCGGACATGATACTCGTGGATTGTTGGGCCTCAAACACAAGATCCAGATTTAATAGATAATGGGGAGATCGAGTCACCAAACCCGATCACCTCATGTATACAAGACAACCTCTTCCTCAACACAAAGAAGAAGAGGTCAACATGATTAATTGGAGCAAGGACAAAGTTCCAACTTCAAATTGTGATTCCTCCTGCATCATCAAAGACGGTGATGACAGATGGGATTATGCCAAGTTCCAATTCACAATGGAACGAAAGATCAAAGCTCTCAAAAACAAGTCGAGCAATCGTCGAATCGGTGACTTATCAAAGATCAAGTGACTCAAGCAATTAATCACCAGAGCATGCCGCCTCCTACCAATCGTCATGAATATTCCTCGTCACTTTTCAAAAATGAAATGTCGGAAGACAAAGTGATTTAAGAGAGCAAATGCCAAAGCCCATCTCGGATTTCGCCAACAAACGGAATTCACCTATTTGGGCCAACCCATGGAGGAAATCCTTCACATGTTAATCAATGAAGGAAGGATCGCCCTTCTACCTCCAATCAACCCTCGCTCGGAGACAAGACAACTCGATGGAGTATGTCAATACCACTCCAGCCTCATGGCACACAAAGATGAAGAATGCCGGGCACTCCGCCACCTTATTCAAAATCTAATCGACAAAGGTGTATCAAGGTCATGTGATAACGACACCGTGTTACGTGCAAGTGAGAATGCAGCCCTACTAAGTGGAAAAGTGTGGTAGCAGCTTATATCCATCAAGTTGAAGGGATTAATACTTTGCTCACAACACCGATAATTCAAATTTCAAAGGAGGAAACAATCCTTTGAAAGTGGTCGCCCCGAGCCAATCAATCAACTTGCCACGCAGAGCACAATATCCTATTGTTAGCTTGCACAAGGTTCCGTGGAATTATGGAGAAGGTGAAGGATCCACCTCACATACCACCGCCGCAGCAGTGTCGAAGGAAAATCCATCAGATATTCCCCATCGGGTGATGAACCCCACCACCAAATCAAAGGGGAAAATACCCATGGAGAAGATTGAAAAATTCCTCCGCTACCGCTGGGTCATAACGAAGTTTCTGTGGTTTTAAGCTTCAAGGAAGCTCCACCACAAATATCAATTTGGACTTGGTCCTAACCTCCGAGAATCACCTAAGGTCTTGTTAAAGGTTCTAGAAGAAGTTTCATCTCCGACATCATGGATATATTTAAAAGTTTCAACACATGGTTGATCACATTTTCAACAACAATGTGATATCCTTCATCGATGATGACATACCATCCAAGGGACCGGTCATTGCAAACCGCTGCACATATCAGGGTCTTATCCTCCTGATATATGGTGGTCGGAGTATTAATAGATGGAGGTTCCTCTCAATATCCGCCCATATGCCACTTTGGTGAAGATGAATATCAATCTCAACCGAATTCGAGTAGCCATACTATCATCAAAGCTTTTGATGGAGCCCGCCAGAACTCTATTGAGTAATTGAGCCGCCAATCTAAATTGGCCCCATATACATTCGCGATCCTTCCATGTGCTCAAGATAGATTCGGATACAACCCGCTTGGGACGACCATGGATCCACACGGCAAGGGCAAGCCCTCCACCCTTCACCAACAATCAAGTACATTATCAACAATAGCCCGGTCACGGCCAACGCCGAACCGAGAGTGTCTCTCCAAGACGGGGGACATGCTGCTCATCAATGCAAATGCAGACGTAGAGCTACAATTTTCATGCTTTGAAATAAGCAACACCCAATACCACGCTTATTGAGCACCATCGCCTCAAACCCCACATTTTCGCCGAGGTGATGTCACCACTCAAGAAATGATGTCGCTGGGACATAAGCCAGACAAGGGTCAGTAAAGACGCTGTGGTATCCAAAGACCTCATTCGATTAACCTGCTAAGTCGAACAAACCGGACTAGGCTATTCTCGCCAATTTCTAGTCACAGAATCCTCATAAGCATCAACAGATTCCTTTAGCTTCAACCATGTGGCGCTTCGGCTTTTCGCCTTCAAACTCGAGTCCGCACAACCTCCAAAGAAAGGTGCCACCAATGTCATGGCCATGTTATTTCCTAAGTCAAACCGTGGAGGAAAAGAAAAATCGTTATTCCGCATCCCCGCAATCAAGAAGAGGAGCGAGAATCAAGGAAAACGTTGTTCAATAATGCTCAGTACGCGCGATCATCGTCCATAATGAACATACCAACAAGATACACCCTGCATTTATGATCGCTCGACGTAATGGCCATCATTCGGGGAGAGAGAGGATGATGACAATCCTCCATCATCGCGGCCCACCTTGACTTTTACCCTTACCAATTGGAACAACATTCCTCGCTTTGGTCGACGATAGGTAAAGCAAGCAAAAATTTTTTTCGCCTCAGATATAATAATCGCTATTTTTCTGCATACAAGATTAGCGCTTTATTTTGCCAAGATATGCTAACATTGTGTATGATCAACGATTTCATATATACTAAGTGAAAGCATATTTTGTTTCAGACTCTAAATTTAGATGTGCCTCAGATTATGGATACGTCGCTTCTCCTACACAAGGATCAGACTTTGATGTAGAGATGAATTCAAATTTTGATGGATCTCCGTGACGACATTGAGGTGCCTCCGTAAATTCAAGAATGGGTCAAAGACAAACCCAAACCTAACCTCGATCAAACCACTTCTTTCAATCTCTCTAACCTTAGAAAGCCCTAAGTTAATCCAGATTGGTTCGCATCTTACCCCAAACCAACGGAATGACATGGTTACGCTTATTAACCCAATTCTGTGGATGTGTTTGCATGGTCTCATGAAGACATGGTGGGTTTATCCATCGACATTGTCCTTCATCGCCTTCCCATTAAAGAGGGATTTAAGCCAATCAAACAAAAGCTCAAAGCGATTGAAACCCGAGTGGAGTTTAAAGGTGAAAGAAGAAATTGTGAAACAATTTCAAGTCGGCATCATCATGGTGTCTACATATCCCGAAAGTGGATATCCAACATCGTGCCTGCGCATCAAAAACCCGGAGGAAGGTGCGAGTTTCATGGATTACCGGACTTGAATAAAGCTTTGCTTAAAAGATAGCTTTCCCGCGCCATTTATCCACATTCTCATCGATAATATCGCGTAATACGACATGTACTCTTTTGTCGATTGCTTTTCATGGGTACCATCGATCATGGTTGCCGAGGAAGATCGTGAGAAGACCGCTTTCATCACTCCTTGGGGAACTTTTTGCTATAGACGGTTGTCATTCTACTCATCAATGCCGTGAGCTACCTATCAACGAAGCTACGATGGCTCTTTTTCACGACTTAATGCATAAAGAGATCGAGATCTACGTGGATGACATCATTGTCAAGTCCCCTAAGGAGAATGACCATCTAGACCATCTCGTAAAGTTGTTCAACAGTCATGTAAGTACAACTTGAAGTTGAATCCAGCCTAAGTGCGCCTTTCATGCGTTAAATCGTGCAAGTTGCTAGGATTTCTAGTCACCACAAAGGATTGAGTCGATCCTACCAAAATCCAAGCCATCACGGAAATGCCCATTCCTCGACAGAGAAGGAAATACGGGATTTTTGGGAAGGATCAACTTCATCGCAAGAAGTTTATCTCCCAACTCACAAAGAACTCGTGAGCCAATCTTCAAGTTATTAAGGAAGAACTCCTCCATGAAATGGAATGATGAGTGCCGTAACGCCTTCCTTACAATCAAGAAACAAGCTAGTCAAAGCTCCTATCTTGGTACCACCTGTGGATGATGTTCCTCTGCTCATGTATCCGTCCATAAGTGACAATGCCATGGGTCAGATGTCGGGATGTAAAGACGATAGAGGCCAAGAACGAGCTATCTATTACCTCAAAGAAAAGGTTCAAAGAAGAAGGAACACAAGTACACTCGATCGAAAAGACGTGTCAGGTTTTTAGCATGGGCTTCCATGAGGTTACAACATTACCTACATGGTCACACAACCCATCTCATATCCCGTGGTGGATCTCTCAAGCACGTGTTCAACAAACCCATGTTCAATTAATCGGTCGTCGTCCAGATGGCGCTTGATCCTACAACAATTTGACATCAGATATGTGACTCAAAAGTCCATCAAAGGTCAAGGAATCATGGATCAATCGTCGCCGCACCTTCGGGGATTTCAAACCTTGGAAACATATTTTCGATGAAGGAGTAATGATAAGCACAAACAACACCATCAAGACAATACACGCCAATCATGGAAGATGTATTTTGATGGAGTCGTTAATATGGAAGGTTCTCGAGCCGGAGCAATTCTAATATCTCGATACACGGGAGCAAAGATCCCGCTGTCGCCAAATTATAGTTTGTCAAGACCAACAATACTACCGAGTATGAAGGTCGCCTCATGGGCTAAAACTTGCCTGCTCAACGGGCATCAAGTTTGTTAATCGTCCTCGAGATTCGTGAGTTGGTAATCGACAATCCACCGGAGTCTATCAAACCAAGGAACTACATTTGTCGCCTTACCACTCCAAGCAGTCTTAAAGATGGCTTTGAGTTCAAGAAATCTCCTTTCTACATGTTCCTCGTAATAGAATGACTTTTTGGATGCATTAGCAACTTTGGCCTCCTCGATTCAGAGATATCGATAAGGAACACTTGCCAAGCGCCACAATTTCCCTCGCACAAGGCCCCCACCTATGGGAATTACGTTGAGAAGTATCTGATGAGCTACCTCCCATCCAACCTCCTGGTATCAAGATATCAAGGAATATCGCGAGATGGATCTACACCACGAGGCGAGCCCGACCGAGAAAAGGCGATCCATCGACTTTGCTATGAAGTTCTACCCGAGTGGAGATGCGCTTCTACAAAAAAGAGATGCAGGATCGGGTCTCCTCGTGTGTTTAGACAAAGATCAAGCCCAAAGGCTTATGGATGAAATCCATGGTGGAGTCTCTGGGCCCCCACATGAGTGGGCCCCTCCTTGTCAAGAAAGTCCTCGTGACGGACATTATCGCTATCTCTCAAAGTCGATTGCAATGACCACGCCAAAAGATGCTATCATGCGATTCATGGGAATGCTATACACGCCTCCACGGAGCTCCACAATACGAAGTTCGCCTTCGCCCTTCTCAATGTGGGAATGGACGTTATCGGGCCCATCGAGCCTAAAGCCAAAGAATGGTCACCGATTTATCTTCACCATGATCGACTACTTCACCAAGTGGGTAGAAGTAGCCTCCTTCCCTGTGGTCACTAAAGAAGTCATCATTGCTTTCATCGTAAAACAATGTCGTTTGTCGATATGGACAACCAGAGGTGATTGTGTCGACAATGCCAAAAACCTCAACAACAAAATGATGGAGGAATTATGCAAAGAAATTCCACATCAAACATCTTAACTCATCATCTATCGTCCAAGATGAATCTGTTGTTGAAGTTGCTAACAAAAACATCAAGAAGATTATGCAAAAGATGTCCGCCAACCACAAAGATGGGCCCGACCTATCTTTTCCGATCATAGCCTATGTAGACCACAATGCGCATTTCAACCGGGGCAACCCCTCACGCTTTAACCTATGGATGGAAGCAAAGGTTCTATAGAAGTTGAGATGGAATCTCTCAGAGTGTCGATCGACGCCACCGGATGAAAACCAATGGGTACAAGACAGTATCACCAATTGTCTCTCGATAGACGAAAAGGCGTAACCGCGGCTATCTTCCATGGTCATTATATCAAGAAAGGATCGCCAGATCCTACAACAAAAAGTCCGGCCATTTATAATTTAAACAATACGACTTGGTTTTCAAGAAGATTCTCGACAACCAAGATCAAAGCCAAAGGAAAATTCGCCCTCCTAATCTGGAAGGCCCGCTTATTGTCAAAGAAGTATCGACAGGAGGCGCCTCAGATTGCAAGAAATGGACTACGATGAATTTCCACAAATCATCAACTCTGACACCGTGAAACCAGATTACGTTCCAAGTAACCAAGAAACACCCCGGTGCATCATCATCGTGTCACCAACCATTCCGCTTCTTTAACCCTTTACCACATACAACTTATCTACACTTTGCCCCTCGTGGAAACATACTCTTCAAGCCAAGCCACTGCTTTTCTTTTGCACATCCAACAACTTAGGTCATCCCACCGCTGGATTGAATCCTCTTCACATTCATAGTTTGGCTACCCATACATGGGATCAAACTTCTCTCACCGCAGCTTTATCCTCAACCTAGATTAAACTTTCTCCTCCCCCAGACTGACCCGCATATGGGATTACGCTTTTCTTCTCGCACCGAGGGGCTTAACCACGCCGACCGATCTCCTCTTCAATAGAGTACGTAGGCAACCATGTTATATGGCCCTGGCCGCAATAAAACAAAACAACAAAAACATTTCTACCCTCTTCTCCTCACAAAACAACCAAAAATATTCCTACACCATGTCACCCATATACAAATGTTGAACCTCTTACACTGTGTTCGAACTACGCAGACCGATCTCCTCTTCAATAGAGTACGTAGCAACCATTCATGGTGTGGTCTCTCACCCCTACCAAAACACAAACCATTGTCAACGGTATGGGATTCTCTTCAATCCACTACATTTCATTCGCTTCGCACAAAAGGATGGAATTAACCCTAACTCCTCCCAACAGGAGATTCTACGACCATCTAAGTCATACATTGCATCAAGAGCAATACCAATCCATAAGAGATGGAATTAACTAGCTTCCTAAATAGAAGTAATCGGCACCATCCGTGGAAAGCATCAATCTCGTAGAGGAAAGCCACACTCCTCTCCACATTTCCATTCGTAAACAAGTCCCAAGACACCAAAGATGGTAGGGATACATAGATCAATGATCCATTCTCGAACTATCCGAGACAACTCAATGTCCATCCACCAAGGAAGAATTCGTAATTCATCAAGATCACAAGCCCTCAAGCAAAAGAAAGTAAAATATCAAGCAAATAAAGCAAGGCATATCTAAAAGGGAAGTGATCCAAAAATATATTTCCTCGTCATATATAATGTTGTTTGATATATATACAATGTGAATCGTATACGACACAAAATGGCTAAGTTTAGTCTCAGGTGTAAATACAAGCTCATCTACTTAATCAGGTGGTATATGCGAGCTAGCAAGACCAACATGGCATCCCTCTCTCGATGAAGGAGGTAAAGTCAGTAGTCTCCTCGGATAAGAATATCCACACGACCCAACAGATCTCAGAGCTATCCGCATGATGACCATATGCTCATCGATATAAGTGCTCATCATCTCGCGATCATACCAAGTGGTAAGGGACCTCGCCAGTAAAGATTATCTCGTGATGATACCACATCCCGGCAGATATAAGACTATCCCGCTCAACTATCATCTCATCGGCTCCGTCTCGACCGGCCTCATCCCGCCAACAACAATGGCATCTCTACGAGCTAATGCCTCGCTCTCTCTAATAGTATGGCGGCCCTCACATCAAGAGCAATGACATCATAGATCGAATCCGATCTCTCTCAAAGGTCATCGATGAAGACTCGCTTCTAAATATCGTGCCGAAAGTGTCGGATCACAAAAGTATCGGGTACTAGGAGAATCCGAAGAAATGTTGGCAACCCAACAAATGGATCCTCCTCGATGTAGGTATCAATGTCCTCTATAGCTCTACATCATCTAACTCAATCTCCCAGATCGCAAATATCGCCGCAACCGATAAAACCTCCGCTCCATCCATGCGAGTACTACTGGAATAACCGGACGACCAGCAGAAAAAGAAGCTTAGCTCACGCCGATCCCAAAGAAGCATATACACTAGATCGCCCCTCACCGAGAGGTATCGAGAAGTCGAAAACCGACCGCCCCTCAAAAGGATGAAAACTCGAATCGGTCAAATCGCGACATCACTACCAATGGATGATAAGTCGTCACGCCTCAAGCCAACCAAAGGGAGGAAATCCATGCCCGAGTATGAGTAATGAAGTCAGATGGTGAGCAAAGCCCCGAGCACAAAGAATATGCTAAATGGATCTCTCGATATCCGCCAAAATGCGCATCAGATCGAGCATCTCAGACACCGATGGTCGAAAGGAGTACGATATAGCCACCTCATGGGAGAAACAATACCCATGTCGCCTAAAGGTACCAACCGGTCGTAAGTGTGACATATAAACCACACATACAAGATGATCAACTCCCAAGAAACACACCGACGGCATCATCGAAGAGGATGTCGATCGCAGGTCTCGCCATCATCATAGGTACAATGGTACGAATTCCTCGAGAGCTCTCACCGCCATGATAACGCCTATATCTATCTCATCCATACCGCGCATATACACATGATGACAAGACATACAATAGTATCAAGACACATCAACTCGCCAAACGCCAATGATCCTCCGACCACGTGAAAAATCCCTAATGTCGCGAGTAGCTATCCTCCCGCCAAATCATACATACGTAAAACGCCGAGAGATCACGTCACGCCGATGATGTCAACTCATCCGCACTACTCACGCCTCAATCTCGTGAGAGTCATGAATCTCCTACTCATGTCTCTCCCAAACCATGTGCACGCAAGGTCTGGTCTAGGCTAAAGAAAGATCATCAAACGCATATACCTCCAGCAGTAGGAGTCAACTCATGGGTACCAAAATGGAATATACCGCCTATCGTGTAGCCAATGCTCTATCATCCCATCTACAAATCCCGCAGAACCCAAATGCCAAAAGGGTCATGGTATGTCGTAATAACAGATCTATAGTCACCCTATTCGGTGGTGACATGCTATCGCATCACGATCGAAGATACCCAATGCCACCACCCGATTTGGGTATGATCTATACGGCTAATCGTCAAGAAGACATCCGTAAGGGCCATGTCATAAGACCATCCAGGGTCAATACCCTAGTATCTCTCGACATACATACATATGCATAATATGATATATGCATAATGATAATGGATGGCAATATGATATAGGAATGAAAAAAAATGGCATACATTCCTAAATATATCATCATCTAATACATCACTCTATACAAGCCTACAATACATGAAAATGGGGCACAAACGCCCTACTACTAACAGAGGCCTATCAAAAGATATAGCGAGAATGGGGAACAGCCACCCAATATCTAACAGAGGCCTATCAAAAGATATAACGAGAATATACATCAGAAGAAGACAATGGTCTCGATGTCCACATCCTCAATCCTCGCCCACCGATGTAACTCCTCCCGAAGTCACCGGATCTCTATCAATGTGGATGTCAGCCTATAAAGGGAGGATCTGCGCCGCAAAACCAAATGGGTCGTTCGAGGGCCAAAGACCGAGCCGAAGGAACAAATGTCTCCGCCTCCGGATCTCTCGCCCAAATGCCGAATAAATATATGTGCTCGATCCAACCGCCGTCAAGTTATCAATCTGGGTCATATGAGTTTGAGTTTCTCAACACAAGCTACCCAATCCATCATCATCAAAGATCCAGAACCATGTCCCCATAAATCGTGGTGGCACGGATCGGGCCCCAATAGTGCGAGGGAGCCACCAATACCGAATATCTCCCGAGTACATGGACCTCCGATAAATCAAAACCGTCAACTCCCAACAATGGAATATCAATGGCGGTGATCGCGATATAAAGCCAACGACGCGCCGACAGAGGCAAGATCTCAGATATTAATCTCCCCCGTGGTGCTCCTAATAAGACGCCTTCCTAAATAGAGCTCCCACCTCCATCCGTGAAAAGAGAGAAAATCCGGTGGAAATCAAATACTCTACTCCAAAGAGGGTGTCCATCCTCAAAACCGATGATCAAATGATCCCTCGAGTATGGAATCCATGTGATGGCGCCACCGTCAAGAACTCCAAATGAGATACAAGAATGAGCGAAGCCCCTCGAGACATGTGGACCTCTCGCAAAATAGAATGGTGCCATCGTCGCCCTCGTGGATAGGTATCTAAGCCTCAACACACTCATAGACGCAAACATGGAAGCCTCTCATAGGCCCAAATCGCCAACACAATGGCAAAACATCCGCTATCAAGAAACACTCTTAACCCGTGAAGGGAAAAGACAAGAGAAATACTCACCAAACAGAAACGGGTAAAATCCTAGCCAAGCCTCATTAAAAACCTCGTGAGCGCAGACACGCCCCTGAGGAAATAGGCAAAGGTGTAAGAGCCCCAATCATACTCTCCTATACGGCCCACATCGCGCGGTATACCGACCAAAGCGAAGATACCGTGGAAGAGTTATCTCGCCATGGCGTACCTCAATGATTATCGTGAACAATCGCCGCAGTAACGCGATCCCCGATCCTAATATCATCGTGCATGGGCTCACCAATAGCCCGCCATAACATCTACGCCAAAGGACCCGAACGGACAGCCCTACCTTTCGAGCGCACACCAACCGAACTCCTAACAAGGACCGGACGGCAGTAGGGGTGATATTCGCCACGCAAGGCAATCGCCCTCCAAACTCCATACCGTGATAAATCGCCAATCCATAAGCGCCATCATCACCTCGCAATCCAAACAGTGGAGGATCGAGTCCGATGAAACCATCGCCGATAATGCCCCGAGGTAACCCTGTGGACAACGACGGGAAGGATGGAGAAAATGCCCCAAATCCCCACTCACGCACTCATCGCTTCTATAATCGTGGATGAAGCACCGGCACATGGAGTGGATGCTAAACCAGCCTCGAGGTCAGTAAAACCCGAACCGCATGAAATGCGATCAACATCGTAACCCTTTAATCCTCATCAATAGAAAAAAGGAAGATAAAGTCTAACGTCATACCTCGTTAAGATGCAAGTACATCGATGGGTGTCTACCCAAATCACCCAAAGAACTCGGGTTCACCACCGGATGCTCTAAGCTCCTCGCGAGGGATATGTGCAGCAGAGCGGATCCTCAATATCCACCTCCTCGCCCTCGACGCCCGAACATCTCTACCCGATGGGATTTAATCACAACCTCCACCAACCGACGAGGTCGTTCGATGTAATCGGGACGAGGCACTTCGTAAGCCCTCCGCCAGACGTAAGTTAAGGTCCCTATAGAACCGCTTCTACCGATCCGGATCCATAATATCGGACAACAAATCTCCAAATCACCTCGTAAAGGGGTGGTATTTTTTTACTCGAGCTTTCTAAAATGCATTATATGACTATATGCATGCATGCATTTACTTTAACATATAATAGAGTTAGAATGCATGACTACCCAATGCCTACATTTGAAAAAATTTTGCCATAGTCCCCTTTGAAAATAGGACTATCCACACGCACACAGCATGTCTAGGTGGCCATTCAAGAAGACACACCGCCCCAAAGTCATATATAATAATATATGCATTAAAAATCAAAATTATCATGCATAAGGCCAACCTCAATGCTAGGAGTATTTTGCCTTTCTACCTTTTGCTCATCGACCTCAAATAGACAAAAAATAGTAAAAGGTGCCAATTGATCGCCTCAAAAGTCAAATTTTTTCACATCATTATGTTCAAAGATGGTTTAATACTAACATTTACTATGTTGAATATTTTTATCAAGTCATTTGTGCATACATAATCACTACTATGTGTTTAGATGCATTTCGTGCGATATCTCACAATCTAACTGGATGTAAACCCGAAAAAAATACATGCATACGCTACTGTGATAGTGTAGAACACTTGTACGGATGATAGAATTTGCGTAGTAAAGTAGCTTAACTCAAAGATCTCAAAGTGGCTCACGGTTTTTTTCTAGAGAGAAACAAGTTGAAAGTGACTTGTGAAGGCAAGTCATCGGGATTTATCATCCACGCTCGTCAGCAGCTCACCACTGGGCAGCAAAGCAGTGCACGCTGGGCCCTCCATGTGGGTCCCCACCCTCCGGCCTCCGGCCCATTTCGAGTTAAAACGAGTTCTTACGGCTAGAAAGGTCAAATCGAGAATAAAATGCCACGCGATCGAGCAAAACAAAGATACAATCCTCTCGGTCTTCTCAGATGAGACTTTGAATCAAGACATCACTCATCGGTAGTCGTCAACACAAGGTATACTCGCCGATGACCCCGCTTGTCACAAATCACATATCACAATATCACATACAAACTCAATACCAATACCTTATACAGTCCGATGTCCCCGGGTTTACAACGAGATCCCCGTGTAACACGCTCATCCGCGAAGTCTATCAACGACGGGTTTATAACGTGAGTTATCGATCGACGGGTTAAAAACCATGAAGTTCTCCTCGACGGGTTACAACGAGATCTCCGGGTCGGGGTTACAACGACGATATCATGGGAGTTACAACGCGTCACACACATATCAACGAAGGTCAAGCAACCTTGACATCATTTCAAACCGATAGCATTTAAACTCATCGAGCTATAGAGTCGTTTCGAGGTTCTCATACCCAACCGCTTCATATTCCCCAAATGGATCCCCTACGGGGTCACAACGCAATGCTCCATTGATCTACACATCATCGTCAAGGTCAAGTAACCTCGACGATCTCCTCACAGAAGTTTCAACCGCTGATTCACACGTCGTCAAGGTCAAGCAACCTCGACAAGATATCCCATGTGATGTTTCAAATGTTGATTCACACGTCAACGAAGGTCGCATCCTCGACAAAGATTTGTCATTGGCAAGAATCCAATGTAATCATGACATATTCTCGCGATACTAACCAGAGAGGTCAACATTATCAAAGAGGATAGATGATGGAATATGTTATACACATCCTCAAACAGATCAAGCTTTTTATCCCCACGCATCTCTTACACATAAGAGATACCCCTTCAAGATCAAGTCGTTATCAAGAACACAGAATTTGGTGATAACTCCAACACCAACATCCTAACAGATTTGGCTTTGCACATCGATCCGGGTCGGTCAGATACAATCCCCAAATTGAAGCAACAGGAGCCAAGAATCATCCCCAAAGATGTGGGCCACAACCCGCATACACATGCATCATACATTCAGATCATGTTGCTATCCATAGTACCATGTTTATCTTGTTGCGGCTTCAAGTGTCTAGATTCTTTATCCTACCCATGCATCGCCATGCATGAGTATGATAAAGAGGGCATCTCAGAGACACTCAAAATTTTTCAGTACCATCATTATTAACATTGCAGGAAGATGATTCGCCTTTTTAAGAGAGAACCCTAAAAGACAATCCAAATCCATACCGGATACTACCGAAGTGCAAAGATCAACCCCGGATCGTAACTGGGAGTAATAATTTCAACCTCTGATCTAACCCCGAGACCGCAGACACAATACCGAACACACACCCGAGAAGACCGATTAATCTCTTGAGATAACCCCGAGGTATCCGGGCCTCGGCCCCAACCATGGAATAGCCACCAACCTGGTGATAACCCCAAGGAATGCAGCTTTGAGATAACCCCTAAATGCTTGTTTCAAATGCCATCGCCTTCAATCTCAAGACTCACAACGAGATACACCGTACAACCCAAGCAATAACATCAAAAAGACAGCACACCTCAAAGATGACAATGAGGACCTTCAACAAATGCAAAGAATCCAATCTCAAATAAGTCTCGAGTAACGCCTCGCTTATCTACCAATCCCAGATAACACCTGTGAGGGCAACATCGCCATCTCGCCCAACACGATGCCACGCCTCGCCTCTACGCAACAATGTCCCACAAGGCTAACCAATCCCGAGTGACTATTGTGTGGGGGTAACGGATGAAAGTGAAGTCAAGACCGGAGGGCATCGCCCCATCTTCAAAGACTTCAGACAAACTCTAATCCCATGCCATCGCACAACTCTCGATAACGGCATGCCATCAAAATAGGTCTTGAATACCTCAAAACGGATGCCCTGATTGCACTTCTCAAAATCCGAGAGGACATTACAAAGGCTCGAGTGCACGATTTCGAGAGACGATCCGACCGACAAAGCCGGGCCGACCTAACCCGCCTCGGTACACTCATGGCTACACCACCAGTAGTACACCTGGGGCACATTTTGCCTATAAATAAGGGCTTGGGGTGCTGATTTTTAAGAGAAAAAGACGGGAAACCTCGCACAATTTGCTCAGACTTTGCCATATGTTGTATTTTTTCTCACTTTCAAACACCGTGAGCTCATATATAGCCTCTTTGTACCCACAAAAGCCCAAGAGTTTACCCACTCTAAAGATATAGAAGCCTTTTTTATCACCACCTGTAAGCCTTTTCTCACACACTTTAGAGTCTTTTCTTCATCTTTGCACACACCCTTCTACACGCTGAGAGTCGTGTTGTTGCTTTTGCCCTTAACTTCTATCTGTGGTTTCATTTTCATATATATATATATATATATATATATATATATATATATATATATATATATATATATATTGACTAACATTATCGAAGTTATGCCTCGATTGAGCCTAGACTTTGCCCCGAGCGCTTATCGCTTTTATATATATATATATATATATATATATATATATATATATATATATATATATATATATATATATATATATATTATATGTATCATTTGATTTTGTTCGATGAGCCTAGATTTTGCCCGTGCATTTATATATATATATATATATATATATATATATATATATTAATGTGTGGTCTGACTTTGTTCGATGAGCCTGATTTTGGCCCGTGTGCATTTATTCGCTTTTATATATATATATATATATATATATATATATATATATATATATATATATATATATATATATATTAACCGTGTGTTCTGATTTTGTTCGATGAGCCTAGATTTTATATATATATATTTATATATATATATATATATATATATATATATATATATATATATATATATATGAACTGTGGTCTAACTATGTTCGATGAGCCCGGATTTTACATCTATATATATATTTATCGCTTATATATATATATATATATATATATATATATATATATATATATATATATATATTTATTTTGTCCCGCCTCGAGTTTCCTTCATGGCGCTTGATCGCTTTTATAACTTTTTTTTACATTTCGTTCCTACTCGAGTTTACTTGTGGCGTTGATCGTATTTATAGCTTTTTAATGCCTTTTATTTACATTTTCGATCCCCATGGAGGTGCTTCGTGGTTGGTGATCATGATCATATATATATATATATATATATATATATTACCGCTTTTATATATATATACCGCTTATTGCTTTTATACAAATTGCAATATTTCAGGCGCTAGGAATCATGTGATCGCTGATTCATCCCATCGATCTAGATTCTGCTCCTCGTGATGGACATTTTCATTGTAAGCTACTTTGTAAATTATTCTCGCGATGTCTCAGATTTCTCATATGGTTTCCATACCCACGAGGAAGTCAAGATTATTTTGATATATTATTTTTTCATACGGATGCCTCGTGATCCGCCAAATAAAATCAATTCAAATTATCACTTAATAAAAATGGGAGTGTAAAAGGTCTCAATTCCTATTGAGCATCGTGGTTTGAAAAACCTCTTTATAAAACATCATTGCCATATCTTGCTAAAAACTGAATTTTTACATAAATTCAAACCCTCGTGTATATAGGTTCGAAACGAGGCCTCGCACAACTTTCATATAACAAAGACATCATCCACACACACACACACACACACACACACACTCTCAGAGATAATAGTTTTTGTAACACGGAAAAGAGGCGGCCACTGTGGTAACATTTGATGTCTGGGGTGCCTAACACCTTCCCCCAAGATAACCAAGTCCCCTGACCCTAAACGAATCTTGCATTTCATCGAATTCATATATCGTTGTCACATCATCGGGTCAATGTGCAAACCTTTTCTCACCTAAAATGAGTTGGTACAACCATTTAAAAAAACCATGTGTGGCTGAAGAGGACTTAATCGCTACTACAATCCCATCATCGACATTATACATGTGAATGTGACCTTTTTCACTTGTTTTTTCAAACAAATCTCACCTAAAATGAGAACACCAAAGAACAAGTCCACACATAGCATGTCATTATACACCTTCCCTAAGGACTAAACTATGCCGGTCTTTTCATAGGAATCAATCGGACCTACTACCCCATTAAAGTCCAAAAAGGCAACAGCTACACAATCAATCATGTGTCATCATCAGACTGCGGTGAACTTAATCTAGTTTCTCGTAAAGAATTTGACGGGTTAAGCAAACCGACACATGATTTGGTCGTTTCTATTAAAAGAATTACACCATCTACATTGTGGTTAGAAAATACCAGACATCCGAGCCCTCCACACAAGGAGGAATTACGGTCATTACCATACTAGAGCTATAGTTGGATACGACCAACAAAACTCATGATGCTGCCCATTCCAATGGAGATCCAGACAATGGTGACATCAAAAAGAAAGTCCTCCAAATGGAAGAGACCCTTCGCGCTATCAAAGGAATTGGAACACACGCGAGTGTTTTATATGCTGATCTATGTATTTTTCCTGGTGTTCACTATCTAGAAAAATTTAAAACTCCTGACTTTGAAAAATATGACGGGTTAGGGGATCCTTATACACATTTAAAAGTCTTTATTGGAGAACTAGGATCCTATGCAGAGGATGAAAAACTCAGAATGAAATTATTCCAAAAGAGTCTAACTAGAGAAGCCCGTTCGTGGTACACAAGATTAGACAACTCCAAAATCCACAGCTGGGAAGAGCTAGCACATGCCTTCCTCACTCAATACAGTTTTCAAACTCAAATGGCTCTTGATCGGTATCAGATTACCAAGATCATGAAACAGTCTAACGAGTCTTTCAGAGAGTATGCCCAGAGGTGGAGACGCCTGGCTGCCCAAGTTAGTCCTGCTATGTCAGAATCAGAAATGGTCATGACATTCATAGACATACAAGAAGCTCCCTTCTATGAGAGAGTTTTAGCAGGCATCGGCAAACCATGTTCTGAAATGGTTAAACATGGGGAGATGGTGAAATAGGATTGAAGTCGAGGGAAAGATTCAAGACCTAACCACACTCAAAGTCATTGTCGATCACATCCAATCTAGAAGTTATGGGAACAACCCCGAGGGTCCATAAAAGAAAGAGGAAGATGTTTCACGATACTATAGGGGAAAAAAGGCAATCAAAGTATGCCCATTCAAAGGAGAAACTACACTCCCTTTCCAAAGACAACCGCAAACCCTCCAAAGACTCAAAAGATGGAGAAGTCAAACGCCATCGAAAGTGTTTACACCCTTAGGGGATACCCTCGAGAACATTCTTAATCTTCCGACAACACGAAGAAAATTACGATCTTCTTCCACCACCAAATCCCTAATGGACGGGGTTTCAATGCTGCTAGGAAATGTGCTTATCATGTCGGGGCACCTGGACATGATACTCAGGATTGTTGGGCCTTGAAACACAAGATCCAAGATTTAATAGACAACGGGGAGATCGTAGTCACCAAACCCGATCAACCTCATATACAAGACAACCCTCTTCCTCAACACAAAGAAGAAGAGGTCAACATGATTAATTGGAGCAATGGACAAAGTTCCAACTTCAGCTGTGATTCCTCCCAGACCATCAAAGATGGTGATGACAGATGGGATTATGCCAAGTTCCAATTCACAATGGAACGAAAGATCAAAGCTCTCGGCAAACAAGTTGAGCAATTGGTCGAACTGGTGACTTATCAACATCAAGTGACTCAACAATTAATCAGCCAGGAGCATGCCAGTCTCCTACCAATCTTCATGAATATTCCCTCATCACTTTCAGAAAATGAAATGCTGGAAGACAAAGTGACGAAGAGAGCAAATGCCAAAGCCCGTCGGGATTTCGCCAACAAACGGGAATTCACCTATTTGGGCCAACCCATGGAGGAAATCCTTCACATGTTAATCAATGAAGGAAGGATCAGTTCTCTTCTACCTCCAATCAACCCCCGTTCAGGATGGTACAACTCTGATGGAGTGTGTCAGTACCACTCCCAGTCTCGCGGTCACAACACAGAAGAATGCTGGGCACTCCGCCACCTTATTCAAAATCTAATCGACGGTGGTATCAAGCGCTGGCGATATAACGACATCGTGTTACGCAAGTGAGAATGCAGGCCCTACTAAGTGGAAAAGTGTGGTAGCAGTTATATGTACTGAAGTTGAAGGGATTAATACTTTGCTCACAACACCGATAATTCATTTCAAAGGAGGAAACAATCCTTTGAAAGTGACCGCTCCCGAGCTAATCAACTTGCTACGCAGAGCACAACATCCTATTGTTAGCTTATGCAAGGTTCCGTGGAATTATGGAGAAGGTGAAGGATCCACCTCACATACCACCGCCGCAGTTGTCGAAGGAAAATCCATTATATATTCCCCATCGGGTGATGAACCCCACCACCAAATCAAAGGGGAAAATACCCATGGAGAAGATTGAAAAATTCCTCCGCGCTGTGGGTCATAACGAAGCCTCGGTGGTTTTAAGCTTGAAGGAAGCTCCACCACAAATATCAATTTTAGACTTGGTCCTAACCTCTGAGAATCACCGGAAGGTCTTGTTAAAGGTTCTAGAAGAAGCCTATCTCCCGACATCAGTGGATACGGAAAAGTTTCAACACATGGTTGATCACATTTTCAACAACAATGTGATATCCTTCACTGATGATGACATACCATCCGAAGGGACCGGTCATTGCAAACCGTTGCACATTGCGGTCTTATCCTCCGAATATATGGTGGCTGGAGTATTAATAGATGGAGGTTCCTCTCTGAATATCTGCCCATATGCCACTTTGATGAAGATGAATATCAATCTCAACCGAATTTGGAGTAGCCATACTATCATCAAAGCTTTTGATGGAGCCCGTCGTAACTCGGTTGGAGTAATTGAGCTGCCAATCGACATTGGCCCTCATACATTCTGCGTATCCTTCCATGTGCTCAAGATAGATTTGGGATAAAACCTGCTCTTGGGACGACCATGGATCCACATGGCAGGGGCAGTCCCCTCCACCCTTCACCAACAATTGAAGTACATTATCAACGATAGCCTGGTCACAGTCAACGCTGAGCCAAAGTGTCCTCCATACGGGGATGTGCCGTTCATCAATGCAAATGCAGACGTAGAGCCAGTCAGTTTTCATGCTTTGGAAATAAGCAACACCCAATACCACTCTATTGGAGCACCATTGCCCGAACCCCACATTTCTGCTGAGGTGATGTCAGCCACTCAAGAAATGATGTCGTTGGGACATAAGCCAGGACAAGGGTTGGGTAAAGACGGCCAGGGTATCCAGTACCCCATTCGATTAACCAAGCAAGTTGGAACAGCTGGACTAGGCTATTCTGCCAGCTCTAGTCCCAGGAATCCTCATAAGCATCAACAGATTCCTTCAGCTTCAACCATGTGGCGTTCGGTTTTGCCTTCAAACTCTGAGTCCGCACAACCTCCAGTAAAGGTGCCAGCCAATGTCATGGCCATGTTATTTCCTAAGCCAAAACCGGTGGAGGAAAATAAAATCATTATTCCAAATCCCGCAATCGAAGAAGAGGAGCGGAGAATCAAGGAAAACGTTGTCCGAATAATATCGGGCATGCGCATTATCATCCATAATGAACATACCAATAGATACACCCCAGACGATGAAACCCTTGTCTATGTTTATTTTGGACAAGCTTTATGATTCATGTATCATACGCATGAATTGACGTAACAAAGAAGTCAAGGCCATTTTCTTCTGTTAGACTTAGAATATTTGTTGGATTTCATTATAATCTATGAAAATATTATTGGTATTGCTATCTTTTGCCGACTGTTTTGGTATAGATTTCAAAGGAAGACTGAGTATGAATAAACAAATGTTTTGTGGTAAAGTGACTGGCATATGAGGTTGCCAAAACTTAAACGTAGATACGTTTAATGTTGTAGTGTTGTACAACATAGAGTACTATAGGCTGATCACCTAGACGTGCTCGTAAGAAATGTCGGACTTACGGACTTTGTGTCGAGTTATCCTTTTTAAAGAAAGAAATAATGAAATGCTCAAGGTCTTTGACCAAACTAAATGTTTAACCAATGATATTCATCGCTAAACATTTTAAAGAAAAAAGGAGTGCTATTTTGAATTATCTATAGTACTTCATAACTATTGATTCAGTTATAGGTGATATATATTCATATAATTCTGGCATGTTGCTCGATTATAACTGTTATACTTACTTAGCTAGTTATGCTCACCCTTGCTTGAACCATATGAATGCAGCTAAAAATGAACGGACCGAAGGATCCAGTAAGGATAAAGGGAAGGCTAAGGCGGACAAGTAGTTATCTTTTTAATAAAATAGTATTACTTTTGTATAAATTTGATACTATGACGAAGAACATATGTAATGGTTACAAAGAACCTGGGAAGGGAAATATTATTATGTAATATATAGAAGACATATTTACTCTATTGAGGTATTTCGATGGAATGTATGTGTGAACAGTAGCACCGTGTAGCACCATCTATCGGGTTGGAAGATACAGGGATTTGGGGGCATCACAAATCTATGTTCTTTTTCCTTTTTAAGATTGTCATGATTTTCTGCTAGAGATGGTATACCTTGTAGGAACCCATACTGTCTAATCACCATGTCGGGTATTTGGTATTCTACGATATTAAAAAAGATCAAGGGGAGTCTACCAGATCCCAACAACCTTCCTTTAAAATTAAATCCATTCATACTATCATCCCACCTCATGTAAGGGCGCCAAACTACTTTCCATGAAAGCTGTACATCTAACTCTCCTCAGTAAAATTTCAAATGATGATGGGGATTCTGTCGTCTATCAGGGTAACTGTGATTTTCTGAGTATGCCCACGCTAGGGCCCTAGGTAACCATAACTCTGATTGAGGCCAAGGGCTTGACCTTCTAACTTTTAAACGCTCATAGGCCCAAAATTGTAAAAGTGTGACACAACCATATATTAATATATTTCACTAATTTCCTAGTGGCATTATATAGAGACCTATACAAATACCCTAACACAGCCGCACCCCAAGAATACATTACACAGTCTTCAGTGTTGGCAATAAAATACATATACTTAAGATGAGTTTTTTTTTTTATTTCTAGTAAGAAACAATATTACCCCACGCAACTAAAGAATGTACGCCTTTGAGCATCGACCTACGATATCCTTACTTGCTTTAGGTGGGCAATTATTAAAATTCTCATGCAGCCACAATAATGAAATAGAGCCTCATTTTTTTGATTGCTGATATTCAACGGCTACTTCACTACCAAAACATTCTTTAAAATGAACCAGAAGAGTGTCAAATAAGGGACAAGTTAAGGGTTTCCCAACCACCGACAACCCAAAAATAAAGTGGACATCCTCTAAGGTTATTGTAATTTCTCCACATTTTAGGTGAAAGCTATTAGTCTCTGGCTGCCATCACTCCACTAGGGCGGACACGGGACCAATGTCAGTTTGGTGTACAACTACCGGATAATTAAAAACCCCAAACCCACATTTTCATAGAAGATTTTTTTGAGCTTTTGTTAGTACTCATTAATCGTATTTTTTTCCAGTTAATTGACATGAGAGTAGTTTCCCCCTATCTTTCCCGTCATATACATCACCTGACATATGATTTTGTTAGTCGTAAAGAACACTTAGGTCAAATTGTCCATAATTCTAACTGTCCATATAGTACTTAAAAAATAACATAAAAGTATTTTGTAATAATTTAATAACTATGTAACCCAGTTATATCCCAATAATCAGGAAAAAAAACAATTTTATAATAATTTAAATGATTTTATTTTACAAAGTTTTCATAGTCATTATGTAAGACCACAACTTTTTATGAATAAAGATTTAATTTCCTTTAAAATTTATTTTGAATAATAAGGTGTTGATTTGATATAATGCTATAGTTATGGGTGATATGTGCAAATTTTTCAAAGTAAGCAAGTTGTCATAAAATATTCGGTTGGTTGGGGAATATTTTTTTTTGTCGAGGAATATTCGTACGACGACGCAATCATTGCACAATAGAACAACTGTTGGATATAGAAAGTGACAAAAATAACCTTTTCATAAAATAACGACAAGACTTTTACCGTTAAACTATTGAGATACCCGGTGATAAAAGTACAGTAATACGCGTTGTTGCACAGTAGCACATGGTATTGTACATTATCTCTGATTATTGATGCTTACGTAAGAAGTCACTCAGTTTTATTTAATTATTGCAATAGTAGTTGCTGCATAGTATCTCATATTATTGATTCAATTATTGTCACAATATCATCTGCATAATATTTTATATTATTAAATCAATAATTGAGATTACACAATTATTCATATTATTATTTACATTATTGACAATGTCTAGAAAGTTCTGTCGAGAAAATGAGTTAGGTTATTTAATTGCGCGCTAATAAGGAGAAATCCTTATCGGAAAGCCCTCTCTTTCCTAGGAATGATCTGGTTGTCAATATTATGAGTTATAATATTAATGATAAATAAGTGTTGAAAGATTCAAAATGGGTTGATTGCAGATAAGTGATTTGTGGTAGATATTTATGAAGCATTTAGTGTAAGTTTGACTTATTATTCCATGAACCCCTATGTACCAATTTGTCAAACCGTCGGTAGAAAATTATCTCAATTTTATTTTATTATTATTATAATAGTAATAAAACAGAATACTTTTTATAATATATATAAATTTATTTGTTTTATTAGATTATAATTAGAATATATTATATTTTATATAAAGTTTTTATTTTATTAGAATATTTTATTGCACAGTGATGAATAGTAAAATCAAATTTTCGCCGAATTCGTCCCTGAACTCTGCCCGTGAAATTTTTATTGTGCGTCCGTGATTATATTTAAATAGTGCCATGCCATTCTCCTATAAATATGATGCTTAGTTAAGAAATGAAAATCACACTAGAATCGGAGAATTCTTCTTCTATAATATTTTGTGTATTTCATTCTAATATAAGAATACTTTGAGTGTTACTAATAGTGAAAGATTTCCTCAAGAATATCTCCGCTATACCAGTTAGATTTAGTCTCCTACTAAGGTAAGAGATATTATTTTTGTACAATAATCATAAGGAATATTATTTTCTTCCATACTCTATAGTATGTAAGTGATATTATTTCGTTTCACATTCCTAAATCTACACTTACTTTGATATGTATTGCTTCTATAATCCATGAAATTAGTAGAATATCCTTGAATTTTGAGCTTCATCTAGTATCGTTTCACTGAAATATTTGTCTGAACCTTCTTTTTAAATTTTAATATTTTCAATTTGGGTTTTATTCACTGGGTGCTATTCACTCTAGGTATATGAGGACCCTGAATTTTAAACAATTCTATTTTTACGAATAAATTTTTTTATTTAAATATCGGTATTGATTACCAATATTATGCTGAGTATCTGTGTTGTGAGCAAAGCAAGATAGTCAAACTATTTATTGACAAAGAAATATGTATGAAGTTATGTTAAACAACTAATGAAAACCCTAACCCTAATTACGATTAGGGATTCGCTAGTTAATATAGTTATTATAATTATATCTATGATTATGTGTTTGTCAAGTATGGGATTAATGATCAAATAAGGTATAACCTTAGTAAATGTTGCCTCTTTTTTAAGACTAACAAAAGAGATCTAACTCATGCAAGCATACATGCGTCAACAAGTAATACAGAGCAAGTAAAGTATCGATCCCACAGAGAAAGTTGTTTAACTTAAACTACTATTCATTAATTAAATCACTATATTTATATACTCGAACTATTGATTAAACTTGGTTTGTTCTCGAGTTGCAAATAACAATTAAAACAATAATAACGATAGAATAAATGATGTTGGAACTAATGGGATTCTAACTTCATTTAATACTTCATTCAATCGCCACTATCATGCATGACTTGCTCACATATCACAAGAAAGTAGCCAAGAGCACTAAAAGAGTATTAGCCATTTTTCAATGCACTAAGACCTACTTACACAACATCCACAGATGATAGACTCTATGTAATCATCAATATAACCAAAATCATTATACGTCTATGTGAAATTGCAATTATATTGATTTTAAGTTCAAGCCCTTATTCTGACTTATACGGTGAAACAGTATATGTCTATCTGGTTTACAAAATACATAAGCCATATAACACAGCCCTATATACGTATACTATCATGATTACAGTCCATATTTGCATGTTCATTGTCAATTCCATACAAATACTAAAACGAATGGTGATCAAGCATTCATACATGCAAAACAATCATGATAGACATCCCATATGATATGCAAAATATTCCAGCATTTAAACATGCAATCAAACTACATATTAAAATCCGTTAGAATCCCATAATGGAGGTTAGTTCATGACTGAACCAAAAGCCATTATGGGATTAAATCTAAATATGATCAATAAATGACAATTGAAAGATGAAAGATGAAACTATCAAACCCAATTGCTGAATACGAATCAAAATTCAAATCCTCATACGATTCCAGGAAAAACTAATAATAATAATCCCACTCTGGTAGAAAATCCCAAGAAGGAATAGAAAGATAGAGTTGTGGCCTCCTTCTATGTTGGAATCTCCCCCGGAGAGTAAAACCCTAATTACGATCTAAAGATACGTGAAAAACTTAATAAAATGTCAAGTGATGCCCCTGACACCAGTCAGGAATCGTTTTAAATCAATTACAACCTTTAAAATTTGGAAATAAAATAAAACAAGTCAGCAGCTTCAGGCCTCACGCACGGCCGCGCGCTCCTCCAGCTTGATATTCTCGCGGCCGCGAGACTTGCAGTAGGTTTGTATGTTTGGCAGGTCTCGCGCGTGAGCGCGTGCTCCCTAGGCTTGTCCCTCTCATGGCCGGCCAAGAACTTGCGAAGAGGCTCCAAGATCGGTCCTCGAGTAATCGCATGGCGGCAAGACTCAAGGTTATTCTCGCATGTGGCCACAAGAACTTGCAATCTGCAGATCCTGACTTCTGTTATACTATTGCTGCTGCTACTTGTGCAGTCATGCTTTATCTCCTTGGTCCATTGCACCTTCATGCCATGCATATCCCATCTTTTGCCTCGTCTCAAGCATCCATTCGCTGTGTGCTCAATAACACCACTACAATAGGCCGATTCCTGCACTTATTCACCGAAAGGAGTTTTAAGTATGCGAAATGCAAATTATCATAAAATGCAGCTAAAACCTACTAAAATGTACTTGATATGGGCATAGTTCGCATGAATTGGTACTCCATAAGTAGGTATAAATCCTACTTATCAGTAAACCCTAATGTTAGACTAAAAACCCTAATATACAATTAAAAAACCCCAACGATCGATTAGAAACCCTAATTATATTTCTGGAAATCCTAATTTCCTATTCGGGAACCCTAAACCCTAATTAGCAAACCCTAACGGTAATTATTATACCTCAAGGGTTAAGATTAAAGGGAATCATGTCAAATGACTAAACTACCCTTAAAAATATGTGGTAAGACCCCAACTTATTATTAATGAAATTTAATTTTTCTATTTATTATTTTGAAATAGTAAGGGTTGATGTGATTAATGTGGATAGTTAGGGTAAAATACGCAAATATTTTAAAATAAGCAAGTGGTTATAAAATATTCATTGTTGTTGGGAATATTCGTTTGGTCGTGGAATATTCTGATCGTTTGGGAATATTCGCGATTTACACAAGCCAGCCCATGTGTGGGCCCCATAACGAAAGCGATTGGATGAAGAAAACGACAAATATAAGTTGGTTAAAAATAACACAGTAGTTATATCAAGCTAATATCGTTAAAATACTCTTTGGTTAAAACACAGAGAAGATACCAGATTGCACCAATTATCGATTCTTACGTGAAGAAGGCACTACTCAATAATGGTTACAAGAATTATCGCTCAAGATTTTATCGAGTTAATAATTGTCATATTGATATTTATATATTGTCGTTGTTTCAATAATTATCATTACACAAGAGATTTTCATTATCAAGCAATAATTCATATTATCCTAATAATATTATTAGATAACATTATTGGCAATGTCTAGAAAGTTCTCGGCCTAAGGAGAGGTTTGGTCACCTAATTGCGCGCAAGAAGAAGAGAAATTCTTATCGAAAGCCCCTCTTTCCTGAACCGCCTCGGTTGTCAATATTGTGATTCTCGTAATATTATTTGTGAATAATTAATTATTGATTCATATGATGAGGAAAATATTGATTTTATGTGGATATAGATGGAGAAAAATTTTAATGTGACAATTGTTGAAAATTGAAATTTTCTTTTTCTCGATAAAATAATTATTTAAATATATTATTATATTTTAATAATATAATAATGGTGATATTTTTACAATCTAATGTGGGATATATGAGTATACGAGGAGGAAGAGTATTTTTGTTGCAATAAATGTTTAAAACATGTTAAACATGCTCTGTGGACCCCATTTATCGATCGAAATTTGATTATAATTGTAAAATCGCCTCGCTTGTGGATTTTTGGCCAATTTCGATTGGAATTTGGAAAAACTTTCTTCAGCAAAGTTGTAGAGAATTGAATTTCCTATAAAAATCGCAAGATTCGAATTTTATGATAAAAGGGCTATTTATTATGAATTATTGAAGTTCAAGTTCAAATAATTAATTTTTGGAAGTTTTAATTATTTTTATTATGAAAAACGTTTTTTGTCATTAAAGGTGGGTCTTCACATGTGATGTAAATGCTGAATTCAGATCCTTAAAAGTGGGCGAGGAGAAATTTAATAATTAATATTAATATTTATTAAATTTTTCGCTTTGGTGTTCTAAGCATTTTCCTATAAATAGGTGCTTAGGTTAGAATTGAAAATCACAATTTAAATCAAGTTTTCTCTCTATATTATCGAGTTTATTCTTGTGAGTATTTTGAGTATAGTTTGAGTATTGCTAGATACAAGGCAAGTTCCTTCAAAGACTATACCCTAGATTCCAAATTTAGAAAGATCGATCTTTCGAGGTAAGTGGATGTTATTTTCTTCTCAAATGATATTATTTCTTCAATATCATTATGTCAAATATTGGTTGGAACTTTTTATCAAATTTGGAACTTTTTCATGCTCTGGGGTTACTTATTCATGAGTTACTATTCACGAGTTACTATTCATGAAAGTTACTATTCATTCAAAGTTACTATTCATTTAATACTATTCATTAAGCGTGAAGATGTTTTTTTGGGAAATTTCTATCTTTTGGTGTCTGAGTTACTATTCACGATATACTAAGACTATTCACGATATAATGACTATTATTCAATTAAAAATGAAAATTCTTCTTTTCGTCCAAAATATCTATTCGGATACTAGCTTTGATCAGATCCATGTTTTGATCATTCTCGAATTTTACACCACTATGATTATTTTTGAGGTATTTTTTGACGTGAATAAAACAAAGTACTAATCCTTAATCCTTAATCCTTGTCATTTTGTTTCAATCGATTCGCTTCTTTAAAAATATTTTTCATCATCTTCTACCTTAAATGATGATATTATGGAATATCTTTGGCCCAGAAAGCAAAAAGATGAATGATTTCAAGAATATCTTTCGCCAGAAAGTGCAAAGATGAACAGTGTTTAGATGAATAACGATTAATCGATGAATATCTTCGGCTCAGAAAGTAAAAGATGAATATTTGATTCCGTATGTATATCGATTGATGTTACAGGATAAAAGATAGACGATGAACTTTTAAATTCATACATGAAGATAGTAGTTTGCATTCTCTACTTAACTCTTCTAATGAATTATTATTTCATCATAATATGATTTAAAATTTGTTTGCCTATCAGATTCTATTAGATTTTTCCCTGTTGAAGACTAACGATAATTTGTCAGATATTATCTTAGTCATAATATTCTTTTATCGAAGCTAGTTGAGCTCACCCTTTTCCTTTTTGTTCCATTTTTTTTCTCAGAGGCTAGAATATAGCGATAGTATTTAGCCTGGGTATGGAATGAAGGTTCTAGAGAGAGTTGTTTAGTAGTCCTCACCATTTTTGTAAAATAATGTATCAATAAATGTGATGAGGATTTATTTGAGTATAGATATTGTCTGTAAGATAATATTTGTATTTAAACTCCAGCTTTTACGTTGTAATAATAAAGTTGTAGTTGTTTCTGCATCACGTATCGACAACTCGTAATGGGTGATGTATACCTATTTTGGGGGGCGCCACAGCTTGGTATCGAGCTTAGGATATGATCTCCATGAGATCGGGGAATAGAACTAGAGGGAGAGACGAGTAAATCCTTCGCTAGTGTGTCCTACCTAAGCTTATTTGTTAGTTGGTCAAAGATATAGGATATTATGTGATATATCGATTTCCTTAATTAACCCTTGTTTTACGACAAGATTTGAGAATGTCGATCGAGAATATTAACAATGGAAATGAGACCGTGGAGACGCTCAGTACTCACCAACGAGGAGAACGCAACAGTCGGGCAATGTTCCTCCCGTGAACAACACCACCGAAAGCGATGATGAACGAGGGATGTTTAGAAGTTTTTGCAGCTCATGCAAAATCGCACGAGGAGACTCGTGTTCAAAATAGAGGAGGAAATGATAGTAATTCACGGGTTGTCACAAAACCAAGCAGCTTCAAAGAGTTGGGACCACCGAATTTAAGGGAAAGCCGATCCGATCCGATCATGGCGGAAACATGGGTCAAACAAATTACCAAGATATTCATGTCTTGGGATGCACGGAGGAAAGAAGGTTCCATTCGCCACCTTTATGTTCCGTGGCAAAGGCGCATCATCGGTGGGAGTCTGTGAAGCTGCACTCCATCCAAACCAAGACTCAAAGATGTCTTGGGAGACGCTTTCAGAAACTATTTAATGACAAATACTTTCCCGAAAGTGTTCGCTATATACGAAGGAAGTGGAGTTCATCAGATTAGAACAAAACAACACGATTTGTCTCAAAGACGAGGCAAAGTTTGCAGAGTTATCCGTGTTTGCACCTCATTTGGTGGAGAATGAGGAACGATGACGCGGATGTTTCTTAGAGGTTTGAAACCCCAAGATACGCCAAGATCTCATTTCTCATAAATTTTTCTCTATTCAGATGACAAGTCAAAATGTGGCTCAATTATTAGAGCGAGATAACGAGTACGGCCAACCGAGGGACCACAACCAGATCGCACTGTAGATAAGCAGCCAATGTAATAATGATAACCAATGAGAAAGAAACAGACGGACAAAAATGGTAACCACTCTGTGGTAATCATGGCCATGAAAATAGAAGAAGCGAGTCGAGGAGATTTTAAAAGAGGAGATTTAACAACGACTATATGTGAGAGACGACAAAGTTACGGCAAAGAATCGGTTCTATGGAGGAGAACGACCACCCGGCCATATGCTATAAATGCGGAAAAGAGGGATATATCACCAAACCGCCCACAACAGCTTCAAGGTATGCTATAATTGTGGAAAGGAAGGACATATCGCCGAGATCAGACAAGAGAATAAAACCTAGTTCAATGGGGGACGGTGACTCAAAAGATCGTCCCGTAAAAGTCAAAGTCAACGATTCCGGAAGAGCGTTTGTTCAGGATCGGTCAAAATGCGAGGAACCCAAACGAGGTGATCACGGTAAGTTATTTATAAATTTGCGAAGTTTATACCTTACTTGATACGGTATACCCATTCATTTATCTCTCCGCTTGTGCTCAACGCTTAAACTGACCGAGAAATTAGACTTTGACCTATCTCGTGGAAACTCCGTTAGAGAAACTTTCATCACATCCATCGCTTATAAATCTTGTTTGATTCAAGTTGGCACCATTACCTTACCCGTTGACCTTATCTCTTTAAAGATACTTGCTTTTGATGTGATTTTAGGGATTGATTGGTTAACTACTCATCATGCCAAAATTGATTGTTTTCGTAAGGTTGTTAGTTTTCATATTCCTAACCAACCCGTCAGATTTAATTCAAGCAACTAAACCATTAAAATCAATCATCATCATATCTAATCATAAAGCTATTCGCTTATTGAAAAACGGATGTCAAGCTTTCTTAGCCCATGTTATGGATTTGAATAAAGACACGCCAAATTTGAATAATATTCTGTTGTTATCGACTTTCCCGACGATTTCAAGAACTTCCCCTGGCCTACCCCGTAACGTGAAGTTCAATTTTTATCGATCTTGAACCCGCACAAAGCCCATTTCTAAAACCCCATATCGAATGGCTCCTATTGAACTTCAGAGTTAAAGGTCCAACTACGTGAATTGTTGGACATCGGCTTCATTCTGCCCCAAGACATCTCCTCGGGGTGCCCTGCTTTTATTCAGTAAAGAAGAAAGACGGAGTATGCGATTTCAGTATCGACTATCGGAATTGAACCATGTCACCATCAAGAATAGGTATCCTCACCTCGATTGATGACTTGTTTGACCAATTGCAAGGGCACAATTCTTTTCAAAATCGATCTTCGCTCGATATCATCACCAAGATTAGAATCGAGGATATTCCAAAGACCGCCTTTTAACTCCCAGACGGGCATTATGAATTCTTAGTCATGTCTTTTTGATCGACTAATGCCCCCGTGGCTTTCATGGATATGATGAACCGAGTATTCAAGGAATATTTGGATCAATTCGTTGTTGTCTTTATTGATGACATCCTCATATATTCCAAAAGTCGTGAAGATCATGAGCACCATTTGAAGTCGGTACTCCAAAGGCTTCGTGAAAACAAACTATATGCCAAATTGAAGAAATGCGAAGTTCGCTTCGAGGAAGTAGCATTCCTTGGGCACGTGGTGTCAAAACATGGAGTATCCGCTGATCCGCCAAGATCAAGCAATACAAAGTGGGAGCAACCAAGTTCATGGATCAAGTACGTAGCTTTTTGGGCTTAATTGGTTATTATCGGAGATTCGTGGAAGGGTTTTCTAATCGCTACTCCATTAACTCAAATTAACCTAACTCTAAGGATACAAAATTCGCTTGGAGAGCTAAGAATGCGAGAAGAGTTTCCAAGAGCTTAAGAGGAGACTTATTTTAAGACTGTTTCTAACAATACCATCCGTTCGGATGGATTTGTTATCTACATGCCGATGCTTCGTGCAAAGGGTTAGGATGTGTTCTCATGCAACGTGGGAAAGTCATAGCCTATGCCTCGCGACAACTTAAAGAGTATGAGAGGAATTATCCTACTCATGATCTAGAGTTGGCAGCAAATGTTTTCGCTTAAAGATATGGAGGCACTATCTATATGGGGAGAAAGTGGAGATATATTCGCACCATAAAAGCCTTAAATATTTCTTCTTCAAAAAGAACTCAACACGCGGCAATGACGTTGGCTCGAGCTATTGAAAGACTACGCACCACACTATTCAATACCATCCTCGAAAAGTTAACGTGGTAGCCGACGATTGAGTAGAAGATCATATGCGGAACGAAAAGCGATGATGTCAGTATATACGACAGAGCCAACTTTAATAGAAAAAGTTAAGGTCGCTCAAGCCACCCAATCTTGAATCGATGCGTATGAAGAAGAAAGTACAAGAAGGAGCTATTCCTAAGCTTAGAATTGATGAAGAAGGAATACTTGAGTCCACTCTAGACTTTCAGGTTCCTAACGACTCGATTTGAAGTACAAGATTATGATGGAGGCACACAATACACCATTTGCAATCCATCCTCGAAGTACTAAATGTATCGTGATCTTCGACATACATTTTGGTGGAACAATACGAAGAGAGAGATTGCAAAGTTTATCTCAATGTGTTTAACTTGTCAACGGTAAAAGGCGAGCATCTAGTACCTAAGGGTCCGTCAGAACCACTGAGATTCTCGAAATGGAAGTGGGAACACATTACCATGGATTTTCACACGGGTCTTCCTACGGTTTCTCAAGGCATCAATGCTATTTGGGTTATTGTTGATAGATTAACCAAGTTCCGCTCATTTCTTGCCGACACGGAGACTTATTCCCTGAACGCCTTCACAGTATGACGTGAATGAGATTGTGAGGTTGCATGGCATGCCAAGATCCATAGTTTCGGATCGTGACCCAAGATTCACTTCAAGATTTTGGGTTAGCTTGCAAAAAGCTACGGGCACGGATTTGCGATTTAGTTCTAAGATACCATCCCCAAACGGACGGACAAATCGAGAGGACTATTCAAACTCTTGAAGATCTATTAAGACTCGTGGTCCTAGACTTCAAGGGCGCTTGGGATAAGTATTTACCATGGTGGAATTCTCCCACAACAACAGCTTATCGTGCAAGTATAGGTGTGGCTCCATTCAAGCATTATATGGACGAAAATGTCGCTTCTCCAATATGTTGGGATGAGGTGGGTGAAGCAACATTGTTGGGACCCGAAAGTTAGTACGTATGATCACTTTTAAAAGATCCAAATGATTCGACAACGATACAAACCGGCACAAGATCGACAAAAGAGTTATGCGGATCTTCATCGAAAGGACGGAATTTAGTGTGGGGATCATGTATTGTCATGAAGTCGCTCCATGGAAGGGAGTTACAAGATTTGGGAAGAGAGGAAAGCTCAATCCACGCATTTATCGGGTCCATTTCAAATTCTCGACCGAGTAGGAAATGTAGCCTATAGACTCGCAAGCTACCTCCGAAAGTATGTCTCGTGTTCATAATGTGTTTCATATATCCAGATTTCAGAATATGTGAAAGACCCAACCACGCTATAGAAGTTAGAACCTGACGAGAAATAGCCAAGACTTAACGATGAGGAGGTACCGCCAAGATTTGGATAGAAGGAGCATGTCCTACGCCAAGAAAGGTCATACCACAAGTTAAAGTTTTGTGGAGGAATCATGCTATAGAGGAAATGACGGGAATTCGAACGGAAATGAAAGCGAGGTATCCTCACCTTTCAAAACACTGTGTACGACACGCCAATTTCGAGGACTAAATTTCATAAGGAGGGAGGTGTAAGACCCCAACTTATTATTAATGAAATTTAATTTTCTATTTATTATTTTGAAATAGTAAGGGTTGATTTGATTAATGTGGATAGTTAGGGTAAAATACGCAAATATTTCAAAATAAGCAAGTGGTTATAAAATATTCATCATTGTTTGGGAATATTCGTTTGGTCGTGGAATATTCAGATCGTTTGGGAATATTCGCATTTATTTACAAGCAGCCCATGTGTGGGCCCCATAACGAAAAGCGATTGGATGAAGAAAACGACAAATATAAGTTGTTTAAAAATAACTACAGAAGTTGTTACCAAGTATAATATCGTTAAAATACCTCTTGGTTAAAACACAAGAAGATACCCAGATCGCACCAATTATCGATTCTTACGTAAGAAGGCACTACTCAATAATGGTTACAAAGAATTATCGCTCAAAGATTTTATCGAGTTAATAATTGTCATATTGATATTTTATATTGTTGTTGTTTCAATAATCATCATTACACAAGATTTTCATTATCAAGCAATAATTCATATTATCCTAATAATATTATTAGATAACATTATTGGCAATGTCTAGAAAGTTCGCGTTCTAAGGAGAGGTTTGGTCACCTAATCGCGCCAAAGAAGAAGAAATTTTATCGAAAGCCCCTCTTTCCTGAACCGCCTCGTGTCAATATTGTGATTCTCGTAATATTATTTGTGAATAATTAATTATTGATTCATATGATGAGGAAAATATTGATTTTATGTGGATATAGATGGAGAAAATTTTAATGTGACAATTGTTGAAAATTGAAATTTTATCTTTTTCTCGATAAAATAATTATTTAAATATATTATTATATTTTAATAATATAATAATGGTGATATTTTTACAACTAATGTGGGATATATGAGTATACGAGGAGGAAGAGTATTTTTGTTGCAATAAATGTTTAAAACATGTTAAACATGCTCATGGACCCCATTTATCGATCGAAATTTGATTATAAATTGTAAAATCGCCCGCTTGTGGATTTTTGGCCAATTTTTATTTGGAATTGGAAAAACTTTCTTCAAAGTTGTAGAGAATTGAATTTCCTATAAAAACTCGCGAGATTCGAATTTTATGATAAAAGGGCTATTTATTATATGAATTATCAAGTTCAAGTTCAAATAATTAATTTTTGGAAGTTTTAATTATTTTTATTATAAAAAAACGTTTTTTGTTATTAAAGGTGGGTCTTACATGTGATGTAAATGCTGAATTCAGATCCTTAAAAGTGGGAGAGAATTTGTAATATTAATATTATATATTTATTAAATTTTTTTCGCTTGTGTTCTAAGCATTTTCCTATAAATAGGTGCTTAGGTTAGAATTGAAAATCACACCGTAAATCAAGTTTTCTCTCTATATTATCGAGTTTATTCTTGTGAGTATTTTGAGTATACTTTGAGTATTGCTAGACTAAGCAAGTTCCTTCAAAGACTATATCCTAGATTCCAAATGAAGTATCGATCTTTCGAGGTAAGTGGATGTTATTTTCTTCTCAAATGATATTATTTCTTCAATATCATTATGTCAAATATTGGTTGGAACTTTTTATCAAATTTGGAACTTTTTCATTGGGGTTACTTATTCATGAGTTACTATTCACGAAGTTACTATTCACGAGTTACTATTCACGAGTTACTATTCACGAAGTTACTATTCACGAGTACTATTCATGAAGTTGTTGAAGATGTTTTTTGGGAAATTTCTATCTTTTTGGTGTTTGAGTTACTATTCACGATGCTATTCACTATTCACGATACCAAGACTATTCATCTAAAAATAAAAATTCTTCTTTTCGTCTAAAATATCTATTCGGATACTAGCTTTGATCAGATCCATGTTTTGATCATTCTCGAATTTTACACCACTATGATTATTTTTGAGGTATTTTTTTCGACATGGATAAAACAAAGTACTAATCCTTAATCCTTAATCTCTTGTCATTTTGTTTCAATCGATTCGCTTTCTTTAAAAAAATATTTTCATCATCTTCGCCTTAAATGATGATATTATGGAATATCTTTGGCCCAGAAAGCAAAAAGATGAATGATTTTCAAGAATATCTTTCGCCCGTCAGAAGCAAAAGATGAATGTGTGTTTAGATGAATACGACTAATCGATGAATATCTTCGGCTCAGAGTGTAAAAGATGAATATTTGATTCCGTATGTATATCGATTGATGTTACAGGATAAAAGATAGACGATGAACTTTTAAATTCATACATAAGATAGTAGTTTGCATTCTCTACTTAACTCTTCTAATGAATTATTATTTTCATGTAATATTGATTTAAAATTTGTTGTCTATCAGATTCTATTAGATTTTTCCCGTGAAGACTAACGATAATTTGTCAGATATTATCTTAGTCATAATATTTTTATCGAGCTAGTTGAGCTCACCCTTTTCCTTTTTGTTCCATTTTTCTCGTGAGGCTAGAATATAAATAGTATTTAGCCCTGGTATGGAATGAAGGTTCTAGAGAGAGTTGTTTAGTAGTCCTCACCATTTTTGTAAAATAATGTATCAATAAATGTGATGAGGATTTATTTTGAGTATAGATATTGTCTGTAAGATAATATTTGTATTCAAACTCACGCTTTTATCGGTTGTAATAATAAAGTTGTAGTTGTTTCGCACTCATGTATCGACAACTCGTAATGGGTGATGTATACCTATTTTGGGGGGGCCACAGTTGGTATCGTAGCTTAGGGATATGATCTCCATGAGATCGGGAATAGAAACTCAGAGGGAGAGACGAGTAAATCCTTCGCTAAGGTGTCCTACCTAAGCTTATTTGTTAGTTGGTCAAGATATAGGATATTATGTGATATATTGATTTCCTTAATTAACCCTTGTTTTACGACAAGATTTGAGAATGTCGATCGAGAATATTAACAATGGAAATGAGACCGTGGAGACGCTCAGACTCACCAACGAGGAGAACGTGCAAACAGTCGGGCAATGTTCCTCCCGTGAACAACACCATCGAAAGCGTGATGATGAACGAGGGATGTTTAGAAGTTTTTTGCAGCTCATGCAAAATCGCATTTAGGAGACTCGTGTTCAAAATATGAGGAGGAAATGATAGCAATTCACAAGTTGTCACAAGCCCAAGCGCTTCAAAGAGTTGGGACCACCGTAATTTAAGGGAAAGCCGATCCGATCACGGCATGAAACACGGGTCAAACAAATTACCAAGATATTCATGTCTCTGGGATGCACGGAGGAATGAAGGTTCCATTCGCCACCTTTATGTTCCGTGGCAGGCAGATCATCGGTGGGAGTCTGTGTTGCACTCCATCCAAACCAAGCACTCAAAGATGTCTGGGAGACGCTTTCAGAACTATTTAATGACAAATACTTTCCGAAAGTGTTCGCTATACGAAGGAAGTGGAGTTCATCGATTGGAACAAAACAACATGATTTGTCTCAAAGACGAGGCAAAGTTTGCAGAGTTATCTGTGTTTGCACCTCATTTGGTGGAGAATGAGGAACGATGACGCGGATGTTTCTTAGAGGTTTGAAACCCAAGATACGCCAAGATCTCATTTCTCATAAATTTTCTCTATTCGGGAGATGTTGTAAAATGTGGCTCAATTATTAGAAAGCGAGATAACGAGTACGGCCAACCGAGGGACCACAACCAGATCGCATCGTAGATAAAGCAGCCAATGTAATAATGATAACCAAATGGAGAAAGAAACAGACGGACAAAAATGGTAACCACTCGTGGTGGTAATCATGGCCATGAAAATAGAAGAAGCGAAATGAGGAGATTTTAAAAGAGGAGATTTAACAACGACTATATGAAGACGACAAAGGCACGGCAAAGAATCGGTTCTAAGGGAGGAGAACCACCACCCGGCCATATGCTACAAATGCGAAAAGAGGGACATATCACCAAACCGCCCACAACAGCTCAAGGTATGCTATAATTGTGGAAAGGAAGGACATATCGCCGAGATCAGACAAAGAATAAAACCTAGTTCAATGGGGACGGTGACTCAAAAGATCGTCCCCGTAAAAGTCAAAGTCAACGATTCCGGAAGAGCGCTTTGTCAGGATCGGTCAAAATGCGAGGAACCCAAACGAGGTGATCACGGTAAGCTATTTATAAATTCTTGCTAAGTTTATACCTTACTTGATACCGGCATACCCATTCATTTATCTCTCCCGCTTGTGCTCAACGCTTAAACTTGACCGAGAAATTAGACTTTGACCTATCTGTGGAAACTCCGTTAGAGAAACTTTCATCACATCCATCGCTTATAAATCTTGTTTGATTCAAGTTGGCACCATTACCTTACCCGTTGACCTTATCTCTTTAAAGATACTTGCTTTTGATGTGATTTTAGGATTGATTGGTTAACTACTCATCATGCCAAAATTGATTGTTTTCGTAAGGTTGTTAGTTTTCATATTCCTAACCAACCCGTTGTATTTAATTCAAGCAACTAAACCATTAAAATCAATCATCGCTCATATCTAATCATAAAGCTATTCGCTTATTGAAAAACGGATGTCAAGCTTTCTTAGCCCATGTTATGGATTTGAATAAAGACACGCCAAATTTGAATAATATTCCCGTTGTTATCGATTTTCCCGACGATTTCAAGAACTTCCCTTGCCTACCCCCGTAACGTGAAGTCAATTCTTTATTGATCTTGAACCCGCACAAAGCCCATTTCTAAAACCCCATATCGAATGGCTCCTATTGAACTTTCAGAGTTAAAGGTCCAACTACGTGAATTGTTGGACATCGGTTTCATCTGGCCCCAAGACATCTCCTCGGGGTGCTCCTGCTTTATTCAAAGAAGAAAGAGACGGAGTATGCGATTTTGTATCGACTATCTGGAATCGAACCATGTCACCATCAAGAATAGGTATCCTCACCTCGATTGATGACTTGTTTGACCAACAGTAAGGGGCACAATTCTTTTCAAAAATCGATCTTCGCTCGATATCATCACCAAGATTAGAATCGAGGATATTCCAAAGACCGCCTTTAGTAACCCCAGACGGGCATTATGAATTCTTAGTCATGTCTTCTTTGATCGACTAATGCTCCCCATGGCTTTCATGGATATGATGAACCGAGTATTCAAGGAATATTTGGATCAATTCGTTGTTGTTTTTTTATTGATGACATCCTCATATATTCCAAAAGTCGTGAAGATCATGAGCACCATTTGAAGTCGGTACTCCAAAGGCTTCGTGAAAACAAACTATATGCCAAATTGAAGAAATGCGAAGTTCGCTTCGAGGAAGTAGCATTCCTTGGGCACGTGGTGTCGAAACATGGAGTATCCGTTGATCCGGCCAAGATCAAGCAATACAAAGTTGGGAGCAACCAAGTTTCATGGATCAAGTACGTAGCTTTTTGGGCTTACCGGTTATTATCTGAGATTCGTGGAAGGGTTTTTTTCTAATCGCTACTCCATTAACTCGCCTAACTCGAAAGGATACAAAATTGCTTTGGAGCGTAAGAATGCGAGAAGAGTTTCCAAGAGCTTAAGAGGAGACTTATTTCTAAGACTGTTTCTAACAATACCATCCGTTCGGATGGATTTGTTATCTACACAACGATGCTTCGTGCAAAGGGTTAGGATGTGTTCTCATGCAACGGGAAAGTCATAGCCTATGCCTCGCGACAACTTAAAGAGTATGAGAGGAATTATCCTACTCATGATCTAGAGTCAAGCAGCAATAAGTTGCAAGCGCTAAAGATATGGAGGCACTATCTATATGGGGAGAAAGTGGAGATATATTCGCACCATAAAAGCCTTAAATATTTCTTCACTCAAAAAGAACTCAACACGCGGCAAATGACGCTGGCTCGAACTATTGAAAGACTACGACCACACTATTCAATACCATCCCCGAAAAGTTTAACGTGGTAGCCGACGCGCTGAGTAGAAGATCATATGCGGAACGAAAAGCGATGATGTCAAGTATACGACAGAGCCAACTTTAATAGAAAAGTTAAGGTCGCTCAAGCCACCAATCTTGAAATGATGCGTATGAAGAAGAAAGTACAAGAAGGAGCTATTCTAAGCTTAGAATTGATGAAGAAGGAATACTTTGAGTCCACTCTAGACTTTGTGTTCCTAACGACTCGATTTGAAGTACAAGATTATGATGGAGGCACACAATACACCATTTGCAATCCATCCTCGAAGTACTAAAATGTATCGTGATCTTCACATACATTTTGGTGGAACAATATGAAGAGAGAGATTGCAAAGTTTATCTCAATGTGTTTAACTTGTCAACGGTAAAGTGAGCATCTAGTACCTAAGGGTCCGCTCAGAACCACTTGAGATTCCAAATGGAAGTGGGAACACATTACCATGGATTTCAAGCACGGGTCTTCCTACGCTTTTCAAGGCATCAATGCTATTTGGGTTATTGTTGATAGATTAACCAAGTCCGCTCATTTTTTGCCGACACGGAGACTTATTCCTTGAACGCCTTGCTAGTATGTACGTGAATGAGATTGTGAGGTTGCATGGCATGCCAAGATCCATAGTTTTGGATCGTGACCCAAGATTCACTTCAAGATTTTGGGTTAGCTTGCAAAAAGCTATGGGCACGGATTTGCGATTTAGTTCGCATACCATCCCCAAACGGACGGACAATCGTAGAGAGGACTATTCAAACTCTTCAAGATCTATTAAGACTCGTGGTCCTAGACTTCAAGGGCGCTTGGGATAAGTATTTACCATGGTGGAATTCTCCTACAACAACAGCTTATCGTGCAAGTATAGGTGTGGCTCCATTCAAGCATTATATGGACGAAAATGTCGTTCTCCAATATGTTGGGATGAGGTGGGTGAAGCAACATTGTTGGGACCCCGAAGTTAGTAGTACGTATGACTCACCGAAAAGATCCAAATGATTCGACAACGATACAAACCAAGACAAGATCGACAAAAGAGTTATGCGGATCTTCATCGAAAGGACGTGGAATTTAGTGTGGGGATCATGTATTGTCATGCGAGTTGCTCCATGGAAGGGAGTTACAAGATTTGGGAAGAGAGGAAAGCTCAATCCACGCATTTATGGTCCATTTCAAATTCTTGACCGAGTAGGAAATGTAGCCTATAGACTCGCTGCTACTTCTCCGAGTATGTCTCGTGTTCATAATGTGTTTCACATATCCGCATTTCGTAAATATGTGAAAGACCCAACCACGTTATAGAATTAGAACTGATTTAAAATAAGCCAAGACTTAACGATGAGGAGGAGGTACCGCCAAGATCTTGGATAGAAGGAGCATGTCCCACGCAAGAAAGGTCATACCACAAGTTAAAGTTTTGTGGAGGAATCATGCTATAGAGGAAATGACCGGGAATTGAAACGGAAATGAAAGCGAGGTATCCTCACCTTTTCAAACACTGTGTACGTGACGCCAATTTCGAGGACTTAAATTTCATAAGGAGGGAGGTTGTAAGACCCCAACTTATTATTAATGAAATTTAATTTTCTATTTATTATTTTGAAATAGTAAGGGTTGATGTGATTAATGTGGATAGTTAGGGTAAAATACGCAAATATTTCAAAATAAGCAAGTGGTTATAAAATATTCATTGTTGTTTGGGAATATTCGTTTGGTCGTGGAATATTCTGACTGCTTGGGAATATTCATCGACGACCTGCCAAGCAACCATGTGTGGGCCCCATAACGGAAAGTTTATTGGATGAAGAAAACGACAAATATAAGTTGATTTAAAATAACTACAGTAGTTGTTATCAAGTAATATCGTTAAAATACTCTATTGGTTAAAACACAAGAAAGATTACCAGATTGCACCAATTATTGATTTTTACGTAAGAAGAAGGCACTACTCAATAATGGTTACAAAGAATTATCGCTCAAAGATTTTATCGAGTTAATAATTGTCATATTGATATTTATATATTGTTGTTTCAATAATTATCATTATTACAAGATTTTTCATTATCAAAGCAATAATTCATATTATCTCAATAATATTATTAGATAACATTATTGGCAATGTCTAGAAAGTTCTCGCTCTAAGGAGAGGTTTGGTCACCTAATCAAGCGCCAAGAAGAAGAAATTTTATCGAAAGCCCCTCTTTCCGGAACCGCCCTGGTCACAATATTGTGATTTCGTAATATTATTTGTGAATAATTAATTATTGATTCATATGATGAGGAAAATATTGATTTTTTATGTGGATATAGATGGAGAAAATTTTAATGTGACAATTGTTGAAAATTGAAATTTTATATCGATAAAATAAGATTTAAATATATTATTATATTTTAATAATATAATAATGGTGATATTTTTACAACGTAATGTGGGATATATGAGTATACGAGGAGGAAGAGTATTTTTGTTGCAATAAATGTTTAAAACATGTTAAACATGTCTGGTGGACCCCATTTATCGATCGAAATTTGATTATATAATTTGTAAAATCGCCTCGCTTGTGGATTTTTTGGCCAATTTCTAATTGGAATTTGGAAAAACTTTCTTCTCGTAAAGTTGTAGAGAATTGAATTTCCTATAAAACTCGCAAGATTCGAATTTTATGATAAAAGGGCTATTTATTATGAATTATTGAAGTTCAAGTTCAAATAATTAATTTTGGAAGTTTTAATTATTTTTATTATGAAAACGTTTTTTTCATTAAAGGTGGGTCTTGCATGTGATGTAAATGCTGAATTCAGATCCTTAAAAGTGGGCGAGGAATTTGTAATATTAATATTAATATTTATTAAATTTTCTTTGGTGTTCTAAGCATTTTCCTATAAATAGGTGCTTAGGTTAGAATTGAAAATCACACCGTAAATCAAGTTTTCTCTCTATATTATCGAGTTTATTCTTGTGAGTATTTTGAGTATACTTTTGAGTATTGCTAGACGGCAGTAAGTTCCTTCAAAGACTATACCCAGATTCCAAATTAGAAGTATCGATCTTTCGAGGGTGGATGTTATTTTCTTCTCAAATGATATTATTTCTTCAATATCATTATGTCAAATATTGGTTGGAACTTTTTATCAAATTTGGAACTTTTTCATGCTCTGGGTTACTTATTCATGAGTTACTATTCACGAAGTTACTATTCATGAGTTACTATTCACGAGTTACTATTCACGAATACTATTCATGAAGCGTGAAGATGTTTTTTTGGGAAATTTCTATCTTTTGGTGTTTGAGTTACTATTCACGATATAAGACTATTCATGATACTCAAGACTATTCATCGAAAAAAAAAAATTCTTCTTTTCGTCCAAAATATCTATTCGGATACTAGCTTTGATTGTATCCATGTTTTGATCATTCTTGAATTTTACACCACTATGATTATTTTTGAGGTATTTTTCGACGTGAATAAAACAAAGTACTAATCCTTAATCCTTAATCCTTGTCATTTTGTTTCACGGATTCGGTTCTTTAAAAATATTTTTCATCATCTTCGCCTTAAATGATGATATTATGGAATATCTTTGGCCTCAGAAAGAAAAAGATGAATGATTTTCAAGAATATCTTTGGCTCAGAAGTGCAAAAAAGATGAACAGTGTTTAGTGAATACATGACTAATCGATGAATATCTTTCGGCTCAGAGTGCAAAGATGAATATTTGATTCCAGATGTATATTGATTGATGTTACAGGATAAAAGATAGACGATGAACTTTTAAATTCATACATAGAAGATAGTAGTTTGCATTCTCTACTTAACTCTTCTAATGAATTATTATTTCATCATAATATTGATTTAAAATTTGTTGTCTATCAGATTCTATTAGATTTTTCTCGCTGAAGACTAACGATAATTTGTTGTATATTATCTTAGTCATAATATTCTTTATCGAGCTAGTTGAGCTCACCCTTTTCCTTTTTGTTCCATTTTTTTCTCTGGAGGCTAGAATATAATAGTATTTAGCCTGGGAATGGAATGAAGGTTCTAGAGAGAGTCGTTTAGTAGTCCTCACCATTTTTGTAAAATAATGTATCAATAAATGTGATGAGGATTTATTTGAGTATAGATATTGTCTAGAAGATAATATTTGTATTTAAACTCACAGTTTTACTGTTGTAATAATAAAGTTGTAGTTGTTTCGTACTCATGTATTGACAACTCGTAATGGGTGATGTATACCTATTTTGGGGTGCTAAGAATTTTTTTGTATTGTTGTGTTTATTTATGTGTTATATGATGTTATTTAGTGATCTATGATGATACATCATGGATCCATAACATCTAAGTGCTTGAAAATGAGGTTTTCAAAACTGTCAAGAACCCTAGATATATGGCCTGACAGTCAAATGTCAGAGGCCATAGATCCAGATCTGTTAATTATTAGACTTGTTGTCGACGTCGGGATTTTTATTTGTCCCTTTTCGTTACATGTTCTTTGGTGTTCTCATGTTAGGTGAGATTTGTTTGAAAAAAACAAGTGAAAAAGGTTCGAAATGTATAATGTCGACGATGGAATGTTAAGAGTCGCCAGTTGGTTTTTTATATGGTTGTACCAACACAACTGAGAAAAGGTTTGCACATTGACCCAGTGATATGACACTGCTAAACAGGACGTTGAAACCGAGATTCATTAAGGTACGAGGACTTGATTATGCGGAGGGAAGGTGTTAGGCACCCCCCGACATCCGTATTACCATGGTGACCTCCTCTTTTCAAGAAACTATTATATGAATGTGTGTGTGTGGATCAATGTGCAATTATTTGGAAGTAGTGCGAGGCCTCGTTCACACCTATATACACAGGGATTGAATTTGTGTAAAAATTCTGTTTAAAACAAGATATGGCAGTGATGTCTTGTAAGAAAAATGTTTTTCAAACCCTTGTGCTCAATAGTAATTGAGACCTCTTACACTTCCATTTTTTATTAAATGTTTGGCTTCATTGATTTTAATTTTCGAGATGCGAAGCATATTCGAGAAAATAATGTACAAAATAGTGTCGAACTCCTCGTGGGTATGAAAACCATCTGAGGAAATTCGAACACTGTGAATAAATTTACAAGCTGCTTACAGCTGAAAATGTCCATCACGGGAACCAAATCTAGATCCAGTAGACTGAATCTATGATCACATGATTCCTAGGCTCACATGATGCAGCAATTGATAATAAAGCAATAAGTAGATATATATATATATATATATATATATATATATATAAGATGTATATATATATATATACAAACATGATCAGCTACCACCAAGCACCTCTATGGGGGATTAGATATGTAAATAAAGTTGTAAAATCAATCAACCGCCACGGAGTAAACTCAAAGTGACTTAAAAAGTAAATAAAGTCAGAAGAGGCGGCCAACCGCCACGAAAGTAAACTCAAAGTGGATTTGAATGTAAAATATATATATATATATATATATATATATATATAGATCGAGATCAGATCATATACCTTATCTTACTCACTATACTTACCCCCTTTAGCGATAGGTTTGGCCATACAATAAATGCGTCTATACTTTTAGCGACGCTATATGTTGTCCGTCGCTAAAAGTATGTACGCCGATTCTATGTATGATTAAACCGCCGCTCTAAAGGGAAAAAAGTACGGTGAGTAAGATAAGGGAAATGCACTTGATCCGATCAGATATATATATATATATATATATATATATATATATATAAAAATGTAAACGCATTCATGGATGTAAAATCCAAAGCTCATCAAAAGCGAGTTCGACTTTACAATATATATATATAAATATATATATATATATATATTAAAGCGAAGAACGCGCTCAGGATGTAAAATTCGAGGCTCATCGAATGTTTCACACACGATTCATATATATATATATATATATATATATATATATATATATATATATATATATATATACGAAAACATATAAACGCTCGGGCGCAAAGTTCAGGCTCAATCGAGGAATAACTCGATAATTTTAGTCTATATATATAGTAAATATATATATAAGTATATATATATACAAACTGAAATGAAACCACGGACCGAAGTCTGGGCAAACACACGCAACACGACTCTCAACGTGAAGAAAAGTGTGTGCAAAGATGAAGAGAAAGGCTTTAAAGTGTGTAAGAAGGCTTACAGTGGACTGCCAAAGAAGACTTTTATAACTTTAAGTGGATGAACACTTGGCTCCCGCTGGTAAAAATATGACAGAATATAAGCTCAGAAGTGTTTAAAATGAGAAAGCACTCAGTTTATAGTGTGTACAGAACAAATTGGACAGGGCTTCCTCGCCGTTTCTCTTTCAAATATGGCCACCCCAAGCCCTCTATTTATAGAGGGGGGGAGTAGCAAGTATACCTGCAGATAACAAAGGTGTACTGCATGGCTGCCCGGGTGCCCCGCAAATGTGGGTCTCATTGTCTCGATGTTCGTGCACGTGCACTAACAACCATTACGATTCATTCTAACCTTCATATCTTTTAATTCGAGAGTCCGATGGAAGCGTGCCATACCATTCCGAAAAGCTCTTTCTGAGAGCTACGTGGTGACATAGGATTTTCCCTTTTTTTATTCTAGGAAGATGGGTCTATAACCGAAATGGAATTTCTAGGTTTTCGTCAGGTAGTCCGTTGATCCGTTTTGCGTAGTTTACGCTCGAAAGTTAAGATATGGTTCTTGTGGGACTTCTATTGAAGTATTTTGAGGTGAAATGTGTGTATTTGATTTGAGTTGAAGTTGAGTTATCAAAATGACCATTTGCCCCTCTCGGGGTTATCTCCAGTTTTCGCGCTGTTGTAGCAGTCTTTTCTGAGGTTTATCTCTGAGGTTTACTTGATATTGACTTTGACTGTCCTCAGGGTTATCTGTGAGGTTGGCTTGAACTCCTGGGGTTATCTCCAAGCTTTGAACTTAATCCCCCGGGGCTATCTCTAGGGTTGAAACTTACTTTCCCGGGGTTATCTCCGGGGTTGGAAACTGTTTTCCCAGGGTTATCTCCGGGGTTTTAAACTGGATCTCCCGTGGCTATCTCCGGGGTTAAAATTGATGTTGTGGTCCTCCAGGGTTATCTCTGGAGTGTAAAAAAGATGTTTTTGCCCTCCTGCATAGTTAGTGACAGGAAAAGAAAATTTTGAGTGTCTACAGATGCCCCTCTTTATCATATTCATGCAATGCAATGGAATGGACATGATAAAGATTAGTAGATACTTGAAATATGATAAGGTATTTCTAATGATGCAAATCGCAATGTAATGAATGTTTATGATGAATGTTAAAATGTTTTCGCAAATCGCAGTTCGTAAATCGCACATCACATTTCGCACTTCGCTTTTCGCATTTGGCCAAATCGCACTTCGCAACTCACACATCGCAATTCGCATATCACATTTCTCATATCGCATTTCGCATATCATAAATCGTAAATCGCAATGTAACGAATGTTAAAATGTTTTCGCAAATTGCTTTACCTTTACCGATCATTGCTGATGCCTATGCTGGTGTTGACTCCATCGGTTTGGCTTTTAATCGCTGATGCTTGTTTGATGAAGATAAGTTGAGATGTTTTCTACATCTCTGACGGGGATGACATTTTGAAATCACCAGACCTTCCCGATGTATACGCTGGTAGTTTGCAATGGTGCCTACCCTGTTGATCGCCAAACTATTTTGGTTCCCACTCGAATGGTGGCATACGAAGCTTTCATCGCTGAACTGTCTTGATGTTGCGATGGATGCCAATGGTTTAGAATACCAGATCTTCCGATACCTTCGCTGAAGTAATATTCCATGGAATACTTCAGTATACTTCGCCTGATGTTACGCTAGATTGATGACAACCACCAGATGTCTCACCCTTTTTGAGGTGATTTGAAGTTTCCTTTCGTTGTTGGGTGCTTGTGCTCCCTTTTCTTGAGCGTTTAATTCGCAAGCTGGCTGAACTGATGATCTAAGTGACACTAACATCCCTGGAGGGTGCATCCCGTTCTTTCGCTGCCCAAATTTGCACTTCGGTGTAGAGGCCTCAACTTGTGAGGACTTGACGCATGTTGATGGTGAAGTTTTCATTCGCTAGACCTTTCGTCATTGACCTTCTATTTTTAAGGACTTTTTAAAGAATTTTCCCCTTCTTTTGATGAGAGGCTTTATCTCGCCTTAAACTCCTTCCCTTTCTGGGAATCGAAAAATGCCCCAGTCCTATTGTAAGGTTTCCAATATCGGGTTGTCGCTAATTTTGAAATTTCCCCAGCGTTGCTTGTGGTCTGGGATAGTTGCTTTGACAGATGAGTTGATAAGACGCCAAGATCGCAAGAGGCTTTTACTTCTGTACCATATGGTGAATAGGTAGTGTATGTGGGCATTGATGTTGACAGCGCTTTCTAGTACAGATGTTGCTCTGTTAGAGAGATGACACTCTAACTCATAGGAATACCACTATTACTGAGCGGGATGACGCTATATCTACCCAAGATATCGCCTGCAATTGGCTGTAGATTTGTTGGCTCGTGTAGAAACCCTTGAGCAGGAGATCACATCGTTACCTCCTTCTTTCGAGAGGGATGCCATGTTGGACTTGATAGCCCGCATATACACTGACTTGTAGATGGGCTTATATTTTCCTGCACAGACTAGCTTAGCCCTTTTGTCATGTATAGTACACATTGTATATATCAAACATCATTATATATGGCAGGGAAATATATGTTGATTCACTTCCCTTTTAGTTGTGCCTTGTTACTTGCTTGATATTTGCTTGTTTCTCTAGGGCTTTGTGATCTGGATGTATTCTGAACTCCTCCTTGATGGATGGACAGTGAGATGTCTCAGGATTTTTAGAATGGATCATTGATCTGTGTGTATTCCCTACCATCTTTGGTGTCTTGGGACTAGTTTCTGTATGTGGTTATGGATAGGAGTGTTTTTTTTTGTTTTTCCTATGGTGAGACCGGACCATATAACATGGCTGGCTACATACTCCTGTGTATTGGGGAGATCAGGTCGGCGTAGTTCGGCTATGTATAGGGTGGATTGCAGGTGAAAAGTTTAATCCCATGTACATGATAAATTGAAGGTGTGAAAGGTTTAATCCCTGGTGGGATAACCGAAGTGGTATGAAATGAAGTGAAACCAGGCTACTGGTTTGAAAAGTGTGTTTTTCCCTAAGGGGCGGATGGGTAAAAAGGAAAGGCTGTATGTAGTGAGGGTTAAAGAACCTGAAATGACTGGTGATCTGATGATCCAAAACCAGGATGTTCGCTTGATGGTAACCTTTAGACATAGTACCATTTCACGGTGTCCGAATTGATGAGTTGTGGAAATTCACCGCCGTCCATTTCCTGTAATCTGAGAGCGCCTCCTGTCAATACCTCCTTGACAACAAACGGGCCTTCCCAGTTAGGAGCGAATTTTCCCTTGGATTGATCTTGGTTGTCAATGATCTTCTTCAAAACCAAGTCGTGTTGTTTGAACTGCCATAGTTGAACTTTTCTGTTATAGGATCTTCTTTACAAGTAGATGGTTGCTCATGTGTGGGCCACATACTCCCCCATGGATTTCATCCATGAGCCTCTGAGCTTGGTCCTTGTCCATATATCTGAGGAGACCTAGTTCTGCATCTCTTTTGTAGAGTGCACCTCCGCTCAGGTAGAATTTCATAGCCAGTCGATGGATCCGCCTTCTTTAAGTCGGGCTCACCTCAGCGAGTGTGGATCTATCTGGTAAGTGCTCATTGATATGCTGATATCAAGGGTGCTGGATGGGAGGTAGCTCATCCGATACTTCTCTAATGTAATTCCCATAGGCTGGAACCTTTTATTGGGCAAATGTGAGGGTTGGCATGTCTTCCTTGTCATGTATGTTGATTAAGGAGGCCAAGGTTGCTAGCGCATCCGCAAAATCATTCATATTTCGAGGAATGTGGAGGAAGGATTTTTTTTTTCAAACTCTGAAGCCATCTGTAGAACCTGCCGATGGTAAGGCAGCAACTGTAGAACCTGTTGAAGAGCTTTTTCTTTTTCTTTTTTCTTCTTTTTTTTATTCTTACATTTTTTTTCATTTTTTATGCATTAAATCATGGAAAAGATCCATATGGCTTACTGTTAGGTAGCTCCGGCATCGATGAGGCCGAATGACAATCGTCTGTAGCAAAAGGTTCCCCAAGGAGTGATGAAAATCATTTTCTCATGATCCTTTTTAGCAACCATGATTTGTTGGTACCCCGCAAAGTAATTCGCAAAGGAGTATATGTCATACTAAGTCGTATTATCAATGAGTATGTGGATGAATGAGACGGAAAAGCTATCTTTGAGACAAGCTTTATTCAGATCACTGTAATCCACGCAAACTTGCACCTCTCCTCTGGGTTTCGTCACGAGGACTATGTTGGATAGCCATTAAGAGTATGTTGACACCTTGATGATGTCGGCTTGAAATTGTTTCATAATTTCTTCTTTAACTTTTAACCTCCACTCAGGTTTTAATCGCCTGAGCTTCTGCCTGACCGGTTTGAATCCTCCTTTGATAGGAAGGTGATGACTGAAAATGTCAGTGGATACCTGACTATGTCTTCGTGAGACCATGCAAACACATCCTGAAATAGGGTCAATAGAGTAACCATGTCATTCCTTTAGTTTAGAGTGAGGTCTATACCAATTTGGATTTGTTTGGGGTTTTCTAAGGTTCTGAGGTTTAAAAGAGGTGGTTTGATCAAGATTTGGCTTGGGTTTGTCTTTGACCCATTCTTTGATCTCCTGAGGTATCTCATAGTCCTCTTATATTTCCATCAAGTCTGAGTCCAACTTTACATCAATGTTATAGTCCTTGTGGAGAATAGGCACCTCATCAGTAAGTCTAGGCACATCTAATTTTAGAGTCCTGAAACAAAAAGCTTTCACTTAATATATACAACTGTTCAATCACACAAAGTGTTAGCATGTAATGACAAAAGTAACTTCTAATATTGTACAGAAAAAGTAAGCAGTTATTGCTATCGACAGGGAAGAATGAGTTTCTACCTGTTTTACCCTTGTCGACCAATGCAAGGAGTGCTGCTCCAATTGTCGAGGGCAAAGTCCTGGTGGACTGCAGTGATGGAGGGGCTGTCATCGTCCTCCTTTTCTCGAATGATAACCATTATGTCTGAGAAATCATCGTCTGGGGTGTATCTGTTTGTGTGTCCATCATGGACAATGATGCATACGTTGGACATCATTCTGACGATGTCTTATTTAATTCTTCGTTCCTCTTCTTCCATTGCGAGATCTGGAACGAGTATTTCTTTCTCCTTCATCGGTATCAGTTTAGGAAATAACATAGTCATTACATGGGCAGACACCTTTACTGGAGATTGTATAGGCTCAGGAACTATAGGTGGAGATAATCGCTGTGTGGCTGTGGCTGAAGGAATCTGTCTATACTTATGAGGATTCCTGCGACTGGAACTAGCACTATCCGGACTTTGGGTTCCTCCTTGTGCGGAGGATTCAGCATGTACGGGAATCCTCGTACCCTGAGTAGACTGGTGTAGTTCTTTAAGCAGAACAACTAAATTCGTGATTTGTGTACTTAATTCGTTGAATTCTTCGCGAGAAACTGGATTAAGATTAGTCTGGTCAGATGAAGACATAATTGGATGTAGGCTCATGGCCTTTTTGGATTTTGACCGGGTTACTGGACCAATTATATCCCTACAAAAAAGACTTATGTAGTTTAGTCTTAGTGAATGTAGTAATATTACGTAATGTGTTCGTTTAGGAGTATCGTCCTGCGAAACGGATGTCAGTTTGACAAGATAACATTTTAGGTTTTGATATAAAGGGAAGGCATGTACACATATTCCTTCATATTTTCCATTACATTGAGATTTACATGGAAATGAAGTTACAAGTAATTGAATTTACAAGTAATTGAAATGTGAAAGTATGAAGAGACTTTCCTCTGCATTTGGTTTATTAGAGGCTGACCTATCTTAGGTTACTCTCGCGGTTTTTCGACATGAAGGTTCTCAAATCATCACAATTTACTTGACGGGAAATTAATCCGGTCTTTCAACTAGAGCGAATTTGGGTGGTGCCTTTCCTGAGCCTCGTTGGAATTAGTCTTCCTACGAGTCCAGTAATCAAACACCGGTCTTTCACATGTCTCACTGTATGAAAATGATGACATGTGCGAAGCACTAATATCACAAGCATATATGGTGCGAAGCACTAAGTGCAATAAGTAAATGCATTCGTACACATTCATTCAAATGTAAATGCAACATCCACACATAAGCATATAATAGTTTTAAAAAGATTGTAATAGAGGCATAAGTCCTCTTACTGGTGTCCCCAGCAGAGTCACCACCTGTCGACGTCGGGATTTTTATTTGTCCATTTTCGTTACTTGTTCTTTGGTGTTCTCATGTTAGGTGAGATTTGTTTGAAAAAAACATGTGAAAAAGCTTCGACATGTATAATGTCGATGATGGACTATTAAGAGTCGCCAGTTGATTTTTTATATGGTTGTACCAACACAACCGAGAAAAGGTTTGCACATTGACCCAGTGATATGACACTGCTAAACGGGTCGGTGAAATTGAGATTCATTAAGTTTTGGGGACTTGATTATGTGGAGGGAAGGTGTTAGGCACCCCCCGACATCTGTGTTACCATGGTGACTGCCTCTTTTCAAGAAACTGTTATGTGAATGTGTGTGTGTGTGTGTGTGTGGATCAATGTGCAATTATTTTGAAGTAGTGCGAGGCCTCGTTCACACATATATACACAGGGTTTGAATTTGTGTAAAAATTCATTTTTAAACAAGATATGGCAGTGATGTCTTGTAAGAAAAAGATTTTTCAAACCCTTGTGCTCAATAGTAATTGAGACCTTTTACACTTCCATTTTTTATTCAATGTTTGGCTTCATTGATTTTAATTTTCGAGATGCGAAGCATCTTCGAGAAAATAATGTACAAAATAGTGCTGAACTCCTCGTGGGTATGAAAACCATCTAAGGAAATTCGAACACCGTGAATAAATTTACAAGCTGCTTACAGCTGAAAATGTCCATCACGGGAACCGAATCTAGATCCAGTAGACTGAATATGTGATCACATGATTCCTAGGCTCACATGATGTCGCAATTGATAATAAAGCAATAAACAGATATATATATATATATATATAAGCTGTAAATATATATATACAGACATGATCAGCCACCACGAAGCACCTCCTTGGGGGATCAGAAATATAAATAAAGTTGTAAAAGCAATCAACCGCCACAGAGTAAACTCCAGGTAGAACGAAAAGTAAATAAAGCTGTAAAGACGGTCAACCGCCACGAAGTAAACTCCAGGCAGGACTGAATGTAAATATATATATATATATATATATATATATTAAAGAAGTAAATGCTCTGGATGTAAATATATATATATATATATATATATATATATGAAAACAAATAAATGCTCCAGACCGAAGTCTAGGCTCAATCGAGGCATAACTCGATAACGTTAGTCCATATATATAGTATATATATATACAAACTGAAATGAAACCACGGACCGAAGTCCAGGCAAACACACGCAACACGACTCTCAACGTGAAGAAAAGTGTGTGCAAAGATGAAGAGAAAGGCTTTAAAGTGTGTAAGAAGGCTTACAGTAGACTGCCCAAGAAGACTTCTATAACTTTAAGTGGATGAACACTCGGCTCCCGCCGGTAAAAATATGACAGAATATAAGCTCAGAAGTGTTTAAAATGAGAAAGCACTTAGTTTATAGTGTGTACAGAACAAATTGGACAGGGCTTCCTCGTCGTTTCTCTTTCAAATATGGCCACCCCAAGCCCTCTATTTATAGAGGGGGAGCCGCAGGTGTACCTGTGGCTAGTAGCAGGTGTACTTGTGGCTAGCAGTAGGTGTGCCTACGGCTGCCCAGGGTGCCTGGGATAGTGTGAGGCTGTCTCGACGTTCGTGCACTCGGACAACGCGCAATTCGCTCGAACCTTCATAACTTTCAATTCGGGAGTTCGATGGAAGCGTGCCATACCATTCCGGAAAGCTCTTTCTGAGAGCTACGTGATGACATAGGATTTTCCCTTTTTTGATTCTAGGAAGATGGGTCCATGACTGAAATGGCATTTCTGGGTTTCCGTCAAGCAGTCCGTTGAGTCGTTTTGCGTAGTATGCGCTCGAAAGTTAAGATATGGTTCTTGTGGGACTTCTATTGAAGTATTTTGAGTTCAAATGTGTGTATTTGATGTGAGTTGAAGTTGAGTTGGCAAAATGACCATTTTGCCCCTCTCGGGGTTATCTCCAGTTTTCGCGTTATTGTAGCAGTCTTTTCTCAGGGTTATCTCTGAGGTTGACTTGATGTTGACTTTGACTATCCTCAAGGTTATCTGTGAGGTTGGCTTGACCTCCTGGGGTTATCTCCAGGCTTTGAACTTAATCCTTCGGGGCTATCTCCAGGGTTGAAACTGACTTTCTCGGGGTTATCTCCGGGGTTGGAAACTGTTTTCCCGGGGTTATCTCCGGGGTTGGAAACTGGATCTCCCGTGGCTATCTTCGGGGTTAAAATTGATGTTGTGGTCCTCCAGGGTTATCTCTAGAGTGTGAAAAAGATGTTTTTGCCCTCCTGCATAGTTAGTAACAGGAAAAGAAAATTTCAAGTGTCTACACTTGTTAGATGTATTAGTGTTGTAGTATGCTATGAGGCGAGTAATCTGGAAGTCGAATCATGTTCATATCATGTCCAGATTCCATGTTATTAATGGTCAAAGTAGGTTGACCAGTCATGACTTTACATTTTTGGGTAACCTAGAAAATCCCCAGATTGGTCTGACAGCCTTTTGTTGGGCTTAGATCTTGCATATGTTTTGCTTCTGTAAATGTATCATTGTTATACCCCTGATACATGGACTGTAGAACCATGACATTAGAACACATAATCAATCAACATAATCAAAGTTATTACCAGTCAAAGTAGGTTGACCAAGCACAGTTTGGGTTTTTTGGAATTTTCAAAAAACTGATGAACAAGTTTTCTGACAAGGTTTGACCAAGCCAGATCTTTCTATTGTGATGTAGTTAAGCTACCTAAGTGTCGTACTTTTGTTCTTTGACATGTGATCTACAAGAGTGTAACACTCTAACACCCAAACAATGTCCACAAATTAAGTTATTGAAGCCACAAAGTAGCTATTCTGAATCGACGGGTTTCAGGTAACCCGAAAACCCGTAATGTGTCCCGTGACCACTTTGAGCCTTTAGATCTTCATGATGAGTAGTAGTTAGACCATGAAATTGGTTTGTACTTGTAGTTTTACACCAGTACAACATCATGATTAACATCTTAAGCCCAGAATCATGACCAACGAAGAATTAACCATGGTCAAACTAGCCCCCAGGACATTGACCATGTCTGTTCTTCAGTGATGAAGAACACCAATAGCGACAGTTTGTGTCACTAAAGCCTATAACGATAGTTTTATTAAAATTAATTAAATTAATTTCCAATAAATCAATAAAAATAGAAGATAATTCCTAAAAATTCAAAAATGAGTTTTAAAAATTATTATAAGTTATAAAAATTAACTTTTGATAATTTGACAATATTTTCATTAATATTTTAAATATTAATTGTAGACACTCAAAATTTTCTGTACTACTATCACTAACATTGTAGGAGGACAGATTCATCTTTTAAGAGGGAACCCTGAAAGACAATCCATATATATACCAGATACTACCGGAAGTTCAGCATCAACCCCGGAGCCCACTTTGGGAGTAACAATTCCAACCTAGGATATAACCCCGAGGCCTGCAGATCCAATACCGGAACACACACCGGAGAAGACCGATTAATCTTGGAGATAACCCCGAGGTATCTAGTCTCAGTCCCAACCATGGGAATAGCCACCAACCTTGGTGATAACCCCAAGGAATGCAGTTTTGGCGATAACCCCAGAAATGCTTGTTTCAAATGCGACCACCTTCAATCTCGGTGCTCATAACGAGATACACTGTACCAACCCAGTAATAACATCGGGAAGACAGACACACCTCAAAGGTGACAATGAGGACCTTCAACAAATTGCAGCAGTCCAATCTCAGCGAAGCCTGAGCAACGTCTGCTTTATCAGCCCAATCCGGCGATAACACTGGTGAGGGGCAACATCGTCATCTCGTCAACACGATGCCACGCCACATCGTCTCAACATCTCTATGCAACGATGTCCCACAAGACTAACCAATCCCGAGTGACTATTGTGCGGGGTAACGGATGAAAGTTGAAGCTTGAAGACCAGAGGGCATCGTCCCATCTTCAATGACTTCGTACAAACTCTAATCCCATGCCATCGTACAACTCTAGACAACGGCGGTCCGAAATAGGTCCTGTATACCTCAAACGGATGCCCGGATTACACTTCTTAAAGTTCGAGTGAACATTACAGTGCCCGAGTGCAAGTACTTCAAGACGACCCGACCCGAAAAACTCGGGCCCACCCAGGTTGCCTCTGGTACACCTGCGGCTAAATTGCCTATAAATAGAGGGCTTGGGCAGCCCATTTTGAAAGAAAAAAAGGCGAGGAAGCCCTGCCCAATTTGCTCTGCACTCACCCCATGTAGTGTACTTTCTCTTTTTAAACACATGTGAGCTCATATATAGCCTCTTTTGTACCTACAAAAGCCAGTGTTTACCCACTCTAAAGATATAGAAGTCTTCTTTGGCAGTCAGCTGTAAGCCTTCTCCCACACTTTAGAATCTTTCTCATCATCTCTGCACACACCCTTCTACACGTTGAGAGTCGTGTTGCTTTGCTTTTGCCGGACTTGATTCAGTGGTTTCATTCGATCTGTATATATATATATATATATATATATATATATATATATATATATATATTTATATATATATTGACTAACATTATCGAGTTATGCCTCGATTGAGCCTGAACTTGATGCGGAGCGTTTATTTGCTTTATATATATATATATATATATATATATATATACATTTATATATATTAATCTATGTGAACTTTGTTCGATGAGCCTGAACTTGATGCAGTGCGTTTATTGCTTTAATATATACATTTAAATATATTAAGCGTGTGTCGAACTTTGTTCGATGAGCCTGAACTTGATGCAGTGCGTTTATTGCTTTAATATATATATATATATATATATATATATATATATATATATACATTTATATATATTAATTGTGTGTTGGACTACATTCAATTAGCTTTGGATTTTATATCCAAATGCGTTAACTACTTTATATATATATATATATATATATATATATATATACATTTATATATATTAACTGTATGTGGGACTACATTCGATGAGCACGGATTTTATATCCAATATCGCTTTTATATATATATATATATATATATATATATATATATATATATATATATATATACATTTATATATATGAAGCGTGGTCGAACTCTGTTTGATGAGCACGGATTTTACATCCTGAGTGCGTTTATTGCTTATATATATATATATATATATATATATATATATATATATATATATTGTGTCCCACACGGAGTTTACTTCGTGGTTGTTGATCTCTTTTACAGCTTTCTTTATGTTTCGTCTTGCTTGGAGTTTACTTCGTGGCAATTGATCATTTTGTACAGCTTTATTTACATTTTGTCCTGGCTGGAGTTTCCTTCGTGGCGGTTGACCGTATTTATAGTTTTATTTACGTTTTGTCCCGCCTAGAGTTTCCTCCGTGGCGGTTGATAGCTTTTAACAGCTTTATTTACATTTCTTATCCCCCATGGAGGTGCTTCGTGGTTGGTGATCATGTCTGTATATATATATTTATAGCTTTTATATATATATATCTACTTATTGCTTTCATACAAATTGCAGTATTCTATGCACCTAGGAATCATGTGATCACAGATTCATCCCATTGAATCTAGATTCGGTTCCCGTGATGGACATTTTCAGCTGTAAGCAGCTTGAAAATTATTCTGCGTTGTCTGAATTTCCTCAGATGGTTTCCATACCCACGAGGAAGTCGGCATTATTTTGTATATTATTTTCGTACGGATGCCTCGCATCTCTCAGATAAAATTAATTAAGCCGAATACTTAATAAAATGGGAGTGTAAAAGGTCTCAATTACTATTGAGCATCAGGGTTTGAAAAACCTCTTTTATAAAACATCACTGCCATATCTTGCTTAAAATTAAATTTTTACATAAATTCAAACCCTATGTATATAAGTGCTAACGAGGTCTCGCACTACTTCCAAATAAACAGCACATTGACCCACACACACACACATTCAGATAATAGTTTCTTGAAAAGAGGCGGTCACCGTGGTAACACGGATGTCGGGGGGTGCCTAACACCTTCCCTCCGCATAACCAAGTCCCCGAACCCTAAATGAATCTTGGTTTCACCGACCCGTTTAGCAGTGTCACATCACTGGGTCAATGTGCAAACCTTTTCTTGGTTGTGTTGGTACAACCATTTAAAAAATCAACTGGCGACTCTTAGCGGTCCATAAATCGACATTATACACGTATGGGACCTTTTTCACTTGTTTTTTCAAACAAATCTCACCTAAAATGAGAACACCAAAGAACAAGTAACGGAAAGGGACATCCAAAAATCCCAACGTCGACATTAATGATATTAAATTTATTTAATAATTATATTAAATACATTAATTAAAAGTGATTATAATAGTTTAAAAATCAGTTTAAATGATAATAAAGTGTTAAAAAATATTTTAGGTTATAAATGATGACTTTTAATATTTTGAGATAAACTTCATTAATAATTTAATATTAATGATAATAAATTTATTTAATAATTATATTAAATAAATGATTTAAAATGATATAAATGATTTAAAAATATTTTAAGTTATAATAAATGACTATTAGTATTTTGATGAGAAATACATTAATATTTAAATATTAATTTTAATTATTTAAAAATGATTTTAAATATTTTAAAAATCATTTAAGGGTAATATTAGTGTTTTAAAATATTTTTGAGTTATTATAAATAACTTTAATATTTTGACAAGGATTTCATTAATATTTTGAAATTATTTAAATATTAATGATAATGGGATTATTCCGTATTTAAATCATTTAAAAATGATAATGAGTGTTTGAAAAATCATTATAAAATATAATAATTATTTGAAAATTATTATGAGCTTCCAAAAAAATTTTTATAAAGGATAATTAAATTATCTAAAATAATATTGAAGCTTTGGAATAGAGTTTTATTAAAAATAAACTCGTTAATTATCTGACATGGCAATCGAAACACTGTATTGATACTGAAGTTCAACCAGACTGAACTAGTTTGACCTGATAAGTATTATTATAGGTTTTAAACATTGTTGTGACTACATGATTATGTGTCTAAGTTATATAGTAACTTTAAATAGCAGTATTAAGTGTTATGATGTATTACGCTAATTACGAGACCAACATTATTGATGATAGGTCTTTTAAATGCAGTTAAATTAGATTGTGTAGCAGTAGTCAACGACAAAGGCAAGTTTACTCAATCTCGAGTTATTATTTTTCAAGCATAGTAGTGGGTAATAATTGCTGATAATTCCACATCTGAGATTATTATTGAGCATTCGCAATTATTGCAAGTTTATTAACTCCAATTGAGTTTAAATTTCAAACGCATGATCGGTGGATAACTATTGTAGGTTATTCATATCTATGGTGATTATAGTGCAATTAATTTATGTCTGTTATAGAACAGTTTATTAACTATGTCTCAGCTAATTGTTTTGGTGAGACTAATATTTGTTGAAACTAGATACGTTCTAGTATTTGAACTAAGTTGTTATTGAAAGATCAATGCCACTTATTCCGGCTAGATCGATATAGATATTATATATTAAAATCATAGTATTTCTTTGATAGCAATCCCAACAATATTGTTGTGGTATGAACTCTTGATGTAAGACTGAGATGAACAACCCTTATATAAAGGGAACTTTGTGGTCGAATATCCGACTATTGTGCTATTTTTGAGTATTATGCATAATATAGGGTACAATGAAGCTGATCACTTTATGTACTTACGGAGGTGTATGATTTAATCTTTATGGTTATCTGATATGCCTGGGGTAATTCAGCATTGAATATCTGATAATTACTCGATTTGTTCAAGATCCATTGTGATCACTTTGCATGAAATCTAGAAATATTCCACTTTGTTATTGCAGTAGTATTATCTCTTGTTAATCAATTGAACATTGTTGAATCTTCGAAAGAGTTATACTCTTTCCTCATTTTATTGTTGTTTAGCCTGTAATTCGATAAAGTCTTGTTATTGAAAAATAATTTATTTAGCTACTTCAAAGTCCTTTGAACTTTATTGAAATTCTATCAAATCTAGAAATCTTATATTCTTGATTCATATCTTTTTATGTATTTTTTTACTTGCGGAGTAAACTCGTTACTCACCCTTGCTTAAATATAACATTTTAGTTAAGAACAAAGTAGCAGGAGGGTCAGAGAAAGACAAGGGCAAAGGCAAAGTGTAACGCCCCCAAAATAGGTCCATTCCATCCAACCCATTCTGAGTCGCCAAATATATGGTACGAAAAACAACTACAACTTTATTACAACAATTGTCGTACAAAATACAACAACACATATGCTGTGAGTTTGGATACAAATATATACCAACTGTAGCACGTCACAATGACACCTTACATAAAGGTATAGTCAAAAACTGTTTTAGAAATTAGAATCTTTGGGAAGTGCTCAAGGAAACCTTCGTACATTGGAGGCCATGCTTTTAGGTTATGGTAGATATCATATGGCCACGTAATTATCCTTGGTTGACACAATAGACCCCAAAGAAAACGCAGAAGATTACTATCATATTCTTCCCAATGGTGAGTCTTCTCTTGACATATCATTATCTCCACATTTGTCTCTAATTGGGTATTATACTCCAAACAAACACCAAGATTATATAGGTAGTGCTTGTAAATATACTCAACAAGTGGATGAGCACAACCATGTCTTATGATAACACGAAGTTTGTATGTCATTAGACATCTTGTATGATAGTGACAAAACACCCTTCCAAAGTTGGGTTCGCTTTCACCCTATTTAATTCACCAAAAATAACTATTAAATGATGTATAAAATACAACACACTAAAGTCCTCAATAAAATTATTTCCATACTCTTTGGGAGAACCTCAACAACTATAGACCACCGTTCTATTCCCTTGTATATCCCCTCAACCCCAGACTACACTTTTATTACCGAAAGGAATTGTGAAACAAAAGGGTGAGCACAACTAGCTCGAAGAAAGAATATTATAACTAAAGATACATAAATTATCAATAGTCTTCATCAATAATAAATCAGAGATTTAGAACATATGGTAGATGATAAAACTTTTCAACCATAGTTGCAGCTGAACGAGCAATCCATTAAAAGAGTCAAATAGACTATAAAGTCTATTGTCTTCTCCACGTTAAAAGTCCACCAACAATATTTTATCCCTGTAACATCAATCAACAGTTCCTTTCCACAATCATATGAATAACTCATAATCATAATTGTGATTCTAAATTCCTCTTCTCATCCAGGACGAAGATAATTTTCATCACTTTGTCTTTACGAAACATCAAATATCATGGTTATACCAAATCACAGTTCCTGTTCATAATCATACTAATAAATTCATCTTTGTACCACGGGCCAAAGATATTCATCAACAGTTCATCTTTACACTACATGCTAAAGATATTCAATAACAGGTCATCTTTGCATTACGAGCCAAAGATATTCATCAATAATTCATCTTTGCACTACAGGCTAAAGATATTCAACAACAGGTCATCTTTGCATTACGAGCCAAAGATATTCATCAATAATTCATCTTTGCACTACAGGCTAAAGATATTCATATATCAAAGAAATACATAATCATTTCAGAAGTTGTATAACAATAATTATAACCATTTTGATCAATTCACCTTTGCACTTAAGCTAAAAATATTCAATTGTAAATTCAATGGTCATGATCATACCAGTCAACAATTCAACTTTTGCACTACTGGCCAAAGAGAACCTATAGTCACGATCATACCAATAATCTACTCATCTTTACATTCAAGTCAAAGAGAAATATCATCATTAGGGTTATAAGAATGTTATATAAAAACAATATAATCAAAACATGGTTTTAATTTCAAGAGTAAGATTCATAAATCAACGATAATTTGGTCAAAGAAGAAACCAATTTGTCGTGAATAGTACCCGTATTAAATACATAAAACCGTATACATGCATAGTAACCTCGACACCTAAAAGATAAAGTTTCATAATAAAATTCATATCCATATTTATAACACCTTAATCCAAATGTTATAAATCACTTAGAAATATCATAATCTAATATTATTTGTGACGCCCCCAAAATTAGGTATACGTCACCCATCTTGGGTCGCCACTTACATGGTATGTGTAAATTCAAATACAAACTTAATTATACATCCGTCGTGTAACATACGACAATACATAAAGCGAGAGTTCTAATAGGAATATTGTCATTTAGACAATATCCATACTCAAGGAGTCCTCATTACATTTATTGTCACACTATTTAACAGAATAGTGAGGACTACTAATGCTATCTTGGGACCATCACTCTTTTCCCGACTTGTCCCGGCTATATTCTCATTTTCACGAAGAAACGGTGAAAGAAAGGGTGAGCTCAACTAACTAGCCCGAAGAAATATTATAACTAAGATAATGCGTAGAATAAATTATCAATAGTCTTCAACAATGTTAAACCGATAAAATACAATAGACAACCGGTTTAATTGCGGTGAATATGCAATCCATTAAAAAGTCAAGTAGAAAATAAAATCTACTATCTTTTAGGTTTTAAAAAGTTTTCATCAATTTTTTATCACTAAGACTCGGTTTAATGAATAAACCACAATATCTAATCATCCCGTACCCACGATCAAGGATTTTCATCAAATTATCAATGGTCATGACTATACCGAATCACCCCTGGTCATAATCATACCAAAGACTATCCATCATCGCATTACAAAGCCATCGAGGACTTTTATCACATCATTTATATCAAGCCATGATTATACCGAATGATCCCTGGTCATAATCATACTAAGTTCATCTATGCACGTAAGCCAAAGATAACATAATATAACATGAGGATGATGACAATGACATAATAATTCAATAAAACAAGTTCACGAATTAATTTATTCAGGAACTAATAACGTCCAAATTGTCAACATGATACTGCTTTGTAGAGTAAAATTCAAGAATACTCAGAAAAATATTTTTATTAAAAATACTGGATGAAGCGCAAATATTAAGGACATTCCACTAAATTCATGGAGTATAGAAGTCAAAATTTTAACCAACTGAGTATAATAGCGAATGAAATAACAAAAGAAATCACCATGCATGCGATTGCCAAGCATGTATACGAGTTATTCAAGCGAGAATAATAAATACTGAGAATAATAAAAAGCGAAAACCGAGTCCGGGTGTAAAAACACACGATGCAGGATATTCCAATAGAATAATAAAGAGAATAATAAAAACAGAACCGAGTAAATTGTAAAACACACGACGAGGATATTCAATAGAATAATAAAGAAGAGAATAATAAAAAGGCGGAACCGAGTCGGCGTAAAAGCGAGACAGGATGTTCCAGCGGAATAATAAAATAATAGAAGAATGTCACCAAGTATAGGGGATTCGCATATACAAAAGTTATTCAATGAGAATAAATAAGAATGGAATAATATAAGGATTTCACCAAGTATAGGGTATTAGCATATCTGGAGGTCATGTATAGGGTATGCCACTTTTACTGAGTTATTCCAACAGAATAACAAGAATGGAATAACAACAGTTCTCTTCATGAATAAGAAAGAATAACAACCCCTTACGAGTACAACAAATAATATTCCCTACCTTAGAAGATTTGAATATTGGAATAGTGAAGTAGCAAAATACTTTTCTTCTTTCTCTCTATAGTTTCTCTCTCAGAGTTTCGGTGAATTAAGTAAGAAATAATGAAGGAATGAGCTTTCTATTTATAGAAAAAGCGAGGGTGGCTCTTGGTCTTAACGAAGGGTCAAAATGACTCTTGGTAATATTGAAGAGACAACTACTATTTCATGAAGGGTAATTAACCCTTGAAACATCAGAAGAGGCGGTTAGCTCTTGGTAATATTGAAGGACAACTACTATTTACTGAAGGGGTAATTACTATTGATGAAGGTAATTACTATTGACGGAAGGTAATTACTATTGAAGAAGGTAATTACTATTGTGAAGGTAAATACTATTGACGGAAGGTAATTACTATTAACAAAGGTAATTACTATTCACAAAGGTAATTACTATAAGCGAAGGTAAATACTATCGACGAAGGTAATTACTATTCACAAAGGTAATTACTATTCACAAAGGTAATTACTATTGATTTGAAGGGACTCTTAGATGATGACATATGGGCCCCCATAAAATAATCAAACTTACCACAAAGCGTCTCATAATAGACTCTTTATATACATCGAGGATTGAATAAATATTACCAAAATTATTTTATTTTTAATCAACACATATTTAATCTTTCAACAATTATTAATCATTTATAACTTGTAAAGTCTCAATTAATAATTTAATACTATAACATATTATACGATGATAATTGTGACAATAATTGAATCAATAATATAAGAGATATGATGCAAACAATTATTTGTAGCAATAATTGAGCATATTGAGTGACTTCTCACGTAAGCATCAATAATCAATATCGTGCTCTACTACACAACTGACGGCGTATTCTTTGTACTTTTTACTACTGGGGTAGTTCAGCGGTTTTAACAGTAACACCTCTGTAGTTATTTTTATAGAAAAATAATTTTGTCATTTTTAACTACGACAATACTTCCGATTTGTAGGGTCCACCTAATGATTGAGCCGTCGTGCGAATATTCCCAAACAAAAAGAATATTCCCAGACCAAACGAATATTTTATAACAACTTGCTTACTTTGCAAAATTTATAAATATTACCCACAACTATAACATTATATCAAATTTATTCCATAATATTCAAAAATAATATTTATAAAAAAATCCATCTTTATTTATAAAAATTTGGGGTCTTACAACCTCCCTTCTTATGAAATTTTCCCTCGAAATTAGAATGCGATGCACGATATGATAAAGAGGTGAGGATACCTGAATACCTTTATCGTTAAAAATATTAAATTCATCTTCGTAATTCTACCAAAGATATTCATTAACAATTCATCTTTGCACTCTGAGCCAAAAGATATACAATTCGTAAAACCAATAATCTTTGAGGCCAGCGACTTAATAGTATCACGACCACGAATTATCCATGCACTTCTTTGGCGAGGATATTCGTGTTTTCAATTCTGGTCATGATTATCTAGAATAATCCTTTGGTCATAATCATACCAAGTCTATCAATGCACTACTGACCAAAGATGACTTTTACCACATCCATGAATTAATATTTCATTCTTGAGACTCATTTCGATAATTAATCCATATCATCGAATCATCCCCGCACTACTGAGCCGAGGATATTCATTAGTATCACGACCACAAATTATCCATGCACTACTGACCAAAGATAATCGTGTATTCATTAGTATCACGACCACAAATTATCCATGCACTACTGACCAAAGATAATCGTGTATTCATTAGTATCACGACCACAAATTATCCATACACTACGACAAAGATAATCGTGTATTCATTAGTATCACGACCACAAATTATCCATGCACTACGACCAAAGATAATCGTATTTTCAATTACGGTTATGATTATACCGAACAATCCACAGTCATAATCATACCAAGTTCATCTATTCACGTAAGCCATGAGATGACTTTCAACACAATATAAGCATGAGGATAATGATATAAAGAAGAATCAAATGAGATAAAGGATAAATATTAAACATTTATAATATAATTTATCCGAGATTCAAGAATATCCCCATGTTATCAATCACTTAATAATCTCATAATCTAATATCATTAATATTATAACAATATTTTAATAACTTCTTAAATTTATAAACAATTTATCTCAATTGTTTACGCTTTACCATATAATGCATTTAATCATTCAAAATGCCATACTCATAAGATATCATCACCAATTATCAAATCCTCATCAAAAAAAAATGTATATACTCTATATAGGATTCTCTAGCCATAAAATCCTATTTTCAACTTTGTTACTTCACATAACATATTTAACTCATATGTTCAGTAACTAAACTATTTTCATGAAAATACCAAATCAGTCCCAAAAATATTTCTTTTCTGGGATTTAGCATAATGTAGTCCCATAATGAAAATATATTTTTCTCGGAATTTTTAAAATTCATTTACTATTTTTCAAAAATCAATTTCTAATTAATTTCTTAAGAAATTAGCTACCTCAAGTTTAACTCCAAAAATTCCCAAATCCTGACAGGACCTTACACATGTTAATGTGAGCCTCCAGTTTAAATTTCATGGTCATCGGAGTTATAGAACTCCAGTTATAGCATTTTTCGTCAAAAAAACCTAAATATTGAAATGGTCATAACTTGTTCATTTTAAGTCAGAATGAGCTCATTTTTGGTCAGGAGGTACTTTATAACATATATTTTCATGTCCCAAAAGGCCAGAATTTTTCACAGAAATTTAGTGGCCAAAACAGCCCCTTAAAGTTTCTGGGCAGTAACGTTTTTGTAATTTGCAGCTTTGGACTCTTTTGCTAAATTCAGTCCACACGAAAATTTACATCACCTTTTCCAGTGATTCCACTTGGATAAGCTACAAAACTCATAGATCTAACTCTAGGACTTGACCACACTCAAAAATTCAAAATATAATAGGAGATATGGTCAATTGAATTTCATATTACGTTTTACCAAAAAATCGATTTTTAACCCTTTGTGATTTCTAAGAAACTTTCATGTTTTCACATAATAACCACATAACTCATCATAACACTTACTAATACTTCATATACCCATGATTTTCATTAGTCCAATGCTTTTATTATGACTTTCATCATAATCCTCGTAAACAGATCCTTTTAGTTGAAGAAATATTTGAGGGTTTAAGAAATGGGTTTTTGTACTGGGGTCAATACAAAATTCGATTTCATGCTCTAGGGTAGGCTAGGAAATCTTCAAGAATACGTCAAGAAATTTATTAATGATAGAAATATCATTCAAAACTGCTACTCTTATCCAAGACTTGGATAGTACGTTACATTGATACCAACTGTGACTTCTATCCTTTAACCTAGATAGCACCTCACAATGATACCTATCAACTTGTCATCGTCATTCACGACGTCGCCTACAGAAAGTCTAGCTTCGGTGCATTCCACACAAGGAAGTCAACAACGAAAGGATCGGGGCTCTTTACTTATGGCTTGATATAACAGTGATTAACTTTAGGGTTTGGTTACTTTGAATTCGTATAATAGGTTGGTTAGGAATATGAAAGCTAACAACCTTACAAAAAGAATAATAAGTAGTTAATCAATCGTTTTCAAAAATTACCTCAAAGGCAAGTATTTTCAAAGAGATAAGATCGTGAAAGTGTTTATTTGAAACAACAAGATTAATAATAAGCGTGGAGGTAACGAAGGTTTCTCCCAACGAAGTTTCGATAGATAAATCAAAGTCTAATTTTCCTGAGTCAAATTTAAACATTGAACACAACTAGGTAGAATAAAAGAGTGGGTAGAACTTGTATTGAATAGAGTATAGACTTCGCAATAATTTATAATTAATTTACCAAGTAATAACCGTTCGGGTTTTCTCGACAAACGCTCTCGCTTAAATTACCGAAGTTTGACTTTACTATAGGGTACATTCCACCCTTAAGTGCTTCTTCACATTCACGATCCATGATTTGAATCATTATTCTCGATCCATATCGAATTCGGGTTGACCACTATGCAGGGGTAATTCGAATTCGATGTTGGTTTCTCCAATTCTTGTCCAAAAGCAAAGTCCATTTCATCTATTTTGGCTTTATTGGATCGGACGTCTTTTCTACACTATCAATGCGTTGTGCAGCTTTTACCCATGCATCGTCTATTCTCCTTCGTTCAGTTGTTTCTTCTTTCAGCTGATCTTTGATTTTTAAATTCTCAGATTCCAACTTTAATATCTTACACCCTGCCAAAGCGTGATTTTGTTCGAGCATCACATATCGGGTAACCCAATTTTGAATTATTGTATCCCTTTGTTCCACGACCGTTTGCCGTTCTTCAACCTGTTCTTCTAGCTCACGAACATGATTTTGTAATTCTAAGTTTTGATCATAAATTTCTTCTAACCAATTCTCCTCGGGTTCTCTTCTTCTCTCCTCTTCTTCTTCTCTCTCACTCATTTGCTACCTCTGCAACTAGCTCGGGTGCAACAATTAGTTCTTCATTCACTACGTGGATATCTCTAATTTGTTCCTCGTCTGACACTGCATTAACCTGATTAGTGATTAAAGGTGTCACAACGGTCACATTCACTCCATTGTGAATATTTTCAATTTGCCATTTCAAACAACGCACAACACGAGGGTTAATTAATATATCAAATATTATCCCTATACTACGAACGACCAATTAAATAACAAATAAACTTAGGTAGGTCATACTAGCGAAGAAGGAATTCCCGTCTCTCCCTCCTAGTTCTTATCTAGCATCTTAGCGGGATCATATCCTAAGCTCGATACCTGTTGTGGCGCCCCCAAAATTAGGTATCGTCACCCATCTTGGGTCGCCACTTGCATGGTACATAAATTCAAATACAAACTTAATTATACATCGCAGTGTAACATCAAATACATAAAGCGAGAGTTCTAATAGGAATATTGTCATTTAGACAATATCCATACTCAAGGAGTCCTCATTGAAAGTAGTATGCACACAAGCCAATCATGTTTGATGATAAAGCATATACTTTGTAACAATCTTATTCATTTATTAATAAAAAGTATTAATTTATTAAAGGCTTTTAATTATCTACATGATCTTTATTTTATAATATGTGATAAACCCATAGTTTTAAGCAATGCTTTTAGAATAATGATGATGATCATTCTAATGAGATCTAAATTCTTAGAAAGCTTAAAACTAAAATAGTTCCCAATCGTTGGATTACTAAATTGGGGATTAGTGAATCCGGATAGATTGGTACATACGCTTGCTTGCTCGTTGGATAAGGATGATTGATCTCATGATCATTTGTGTGGAAACACTAAAGCAAGTATGTAGGTGCTTATTAGAGAATAAGTTCTTTGAACACGTGGCTCGCTAAGGAATACCTAATGGAGTTTAATTTGCCTGTCGATAGGAATTCTGTAGTGATAGTAGTACAAGTAATCCTTGGACTTGAGATCATCATAGTATCTTGTGTATGATGAGTTATACTTTGACTTATTCCTTAAGACCCTTAGGGTATATCAAAGGGTATGCTTGGGTATAATAAGTTGTACATGGAGATAATGTATGATCGATAAAGAATCTACCACTTCTAATAAAAGAAGAGAAATGTCTATGTGATTCGATAAATGACAACCCAGTGAGTCCTTGGCAAGCGCGAATGAAATTAGAAAGGAGTTTCTAATTTGCATTATTTGAGTTGTGCATTTAAGGATCGAAAATACATATAATTAAATAAAATAAGACTTGTGAAATTCCATGTCTTATATTTAATTGGGACATTGTATGGTGGAAGGATTGAATTATACGGTAACTATTTACTCAAAGGTTCTTTAATGATTAATGTTGAAATCTATATTATACGGAAAGTCGTTGATCGCTAGGGAGGCTTATCCCTATTGTAGAATAAATATTATTTATTTAAATAAATTAATTGTTTAATTTAATTATTTAAATAAGATTAGAATTATTCTAATTGATTTATTCACAATAGGTTTAATATGGAGAACCTAAAGGGTCACACCATAAAAGGAAGAATAATTATTTAAGAAGTTAATGGCATAATCGTAATAATATGTTAAGTATATTTAATTTAATCTATGGTGATAGAATAAATTAAATAGCTTAATATTATTATTTAATATTTTAGAAATATTAAATATAAATTAATAAGAGGAGTCTTATTAATATTATTACAATTATTATTATTTTAATTTCTAAAAGAGTTTAGGAATTAATTTAATATAAGTACTCTCTTTTATTCCTAATAGGATTAGGAGGAAAATTAGTTAAATGAGTTTAATTAATTATCCCTAATAAGATTAGGGAGCTTAATTAATTAAAAGAATTTAATTAATTAAATAAAACTCAATTCCTTAATTGTTAAGGTGGGTTGCCCACATCTATTAATAAGAGAGTCTTATTATGGGTGTTGGGGTTGTTGATTTTTCAACATACGTAATAATTCAATTGTTGGGAGAGTACACCTTTCTATATAGAGATAGAAAAACTAGGGTTTAGCCAACCACCCTTTTTCTTGAATTTTCTTCTTTCTTCCTTGGTGGATCACCTCTCAGAGGCCAAACGCTTGGGTGGCTAATGTTGATCAAAGGAAGGAACCAAACCCGGTGGATTCAAGTTGAGCGAAAAGGATTGGAGGTGAACTTGTACACGAGGAAGCTTCGATCTTCAAGGGTATGATTTTATTCTTTATCTTTTCGTTTAATTAATAATTGTGCATAAAGGGTGATCGGGTATATGGTTTGTAAAATTTTAAACTCGATTTTCACGTTTAAGCTTAATTTTGTGCAATTTGATTGCGTTATGAATATTACAAAACCTAACAGTGGCATCAGAGCCAAACCTTTATGCGAATTATTAATTGTTTTGATTTGATATGTATATTGATATGTGTTTAGAACAATTTAATTGGGCATAATTTTATTGTATATTAAATTTAAAAAATAAAAAAAAAAAAAAAAAAAAATTTGTTTTTCTATTACGTGAAATAAAGGCGTTTTGAACATTCCTATTTTAAAAGCTTATATATATAATATCATATATATATATATATATATAATATCAAATTTAAGGTTAGCACAAGGAAATAAAGTGACGTGCTTGGAGTAATCAAGTGACGTGCTTGGAGTTACATGATTTAAAAGTTACATGAGTAATCAAAAAAAAAAGCGGGATCATCAACTCTTTTAGGAACTTTCGTTTTATATATATATATATATATATATATATATATATATATATATATATATATAAGAAATATATATACTATATATATATTCTTAATTATTTTATAATTAAAATAAAAAGTTTATTTTAATTTTAAAATAAAGATGTTATTTTAATTTTAAAATTAAAATTTAAATGTTAACTAATTAGAGTTGGAATTGGATTCCATGATAACTAATTGGAGTTGAAATTGTATTCCATCTTTCCTTAAATAAAGGAGTTTATTTAGATATGAAATTAGATTTCATATTATTCAAAATAAAAGAGTTTATTTGTGAATTGGAAAAAGAATCCTAATTTTCTTAAATAAAGGAGTTTATTTAAATATGGAATAAGATTTCATATTATTCAAAATAAAGGAGTTTATTTGTGAATAGGAAAGAATATCCGTGTTTCCTTTAATATTTTTTTTTTACATAGAATTGGATTCCATAATTAATTAAAATAAAAGAGTTTATTTTAATTAAAGATTTTTTATTACATGGAATTGGATTCCATAATTAATTAAAATAAAGGAGTTTATTTTGATTAAAATTTTGATTAAAATAAAATAGTTTATTTTATTCAAAATTGGATAAATTAAAATAAAATAGTTTTATTTTGATTTAAATTTGGATTAAAATAAAGGAGTTTATTTTGATTCAAAAATAGATTTTATACTAACTAAATTTGCCCATTAAATGATATCAATATATATATTAAATGTTTATTATTCATATGATGAATGTTATTTATTGATGCATATGGTGATGTGTATGATAATAAATGGGATTGATTATGGACTATTGACCGATATGATTGGATTTTATTTTAGTTGGATGCATAAATGTATGGGTTTTATTAAATGGGAATTCTGCGTACCTCGTTTTCTCTAATTTTTACGAATGTAAATTCTATCTCCTCTATGTACTTCCCCTTATTTGGCGATCAAGGTTTCTATTTATTTTAAATAGTTTTGTAATAGAAATATTTAGAATTATTTTGAAGAATTAGAGATCGAGGAGAAAAAGCGTTTGAAGACCCGTTTGTAATGGAGCTTGGGGTTTAAATGTAATAGTTATATTTAAATATTATTTCTTGCACCCCTAGGGTTTGACCTTTTGGTTCACTTGGTGGCTCTAGTGAACCAAACTAGAATAAAAGTCCATAATCAATCCAGGGTAGAATATAGTATTCTATATGTGCATGCTTATACTATATATATTATATATTATGCAAACATGCTTCGCATGTTCATTAATATGACGCGTATTTTATATATATATATGTAAATAAATGCAGCTAAACAAGATGAGACAAATTAATAACAAACCCCTCAATTTTTTTATATATTAAGTCCTAAGCGTTCAAAGATATTTGGAATATCGAGCGTAAGCCTTCTAGCATGATAAAATTAATAGAGTATTAAATATTTAATATGAGTTTGTTGTGTCACCACAAGGCAAGTATTAAGTATTTAAGATGTTAATTTATCACATTTGATGCTTATAAAGAAAATTGAACAATATTGTTTTGTTGTGTCACCACAAGGATGATATTTTCTTTTTTGAATATATGGAGTGCTAGGTCGGACTTAACTTGGATAATTTTGATTCGGATGTGCCACCACTTGATCAAAATAATCTAAGAGGCAAAAATAAAAGGAGTTGCATAGTTGATGTAATTGACAAAAGTTGTCTACCTATTTATTTATATATAGTTTGTTGTGTCACCACAAGGCTATATACATTTGAAATGGGATCCTTATTCTCACTAGCAAATCTTTAATTAGATTTTTAGAACTATATAAGTGAGGTAATATAGTTTGAAGAAAATAGTGGGAGATACCAATTTAAAACAAGACCTAATTTATTTTGGTAATTAATAAAAGAATGTATGCTAAAATGTTGTTAATTACAAATTCATTTCTGAAATTTTACAATGTCTAAATTACTATCCTTTGCGAAGCATATTAGATGCTAAATTAACTTGGACCTAATTAAGCGGATTGGTTAAGGAATTTGAGAATAGTTCTCATAGCTGAAAAGCTATCTTATGTCCTTAATACACCTATCCCTGCAATGGTTGCAGACAATGCCTCTGAGAAAAGAGATTGCTACTTTTAGAAAGTGGCGAGATGATGCCTGATTGGCTCGATGCATCATGCTCGCATCCATGAGTAACGAGCATGGCGTCGGCATAAAACTATGGATGCTCCTACTATATTCACTGCACATCAAGTAGTTGATGGTGTGGAAAGTGGGGCCCGATAGATATCGAGATATCTAAGGAGCTCTTAGATCTAGAATGGCCAATGGCACTATAATGCAGACAAAAAGTTCTTAACATAATCAATTTGATTGATCGATTAGGACAACAAGTTTTGTCATGGATGGATAGTTGAGCCAAGATTTGATCTTGCACTCACTCCGGACTCCTTTCACAATTGTTGTGAATTTTCATATGAACAAGCTAGATATCGGCCTCGTTGATTTGCTTAACATATTGAAAAATGTTGAGAGTCACTTTCAACCAAGAAAGATCAAGTCTTCTTGGTAGGGGCCAAAGGATCTTACGAAAAGAAGAACGATTCAAAGAAGGTAAATAGAAAGGCATAAACAAAGGATAATAAGAATAAAAGCGATCACGGATAGCAAAGGAGTTTGCTTCCTTGCAATAAGCTTTGGACACTAGAAAGAAGCTGTGAGAAGTATATTGCGAGAGGCTAACCAAAGAAGCTTAGTGAAGTTTTGGTTATAAATACAATTTTGTTCATGGTTGAAATAAATTTTTCTTTAAGTCGATGTTTACTTGGGTATTGGATCTACAAGCTTTGGTTATCATAAATATAGATTTATGAAGGACCAAGCGAAGTAGAAAGCTAAACAAATATAAGTAATCTATGTGTGGAAAATGAAGCAAAGGTCTTTGCATTAGCCATAGAAACTTATAGTTTAGCAATGCCCTACGGAAAATCTATTAAGTCGATAAGTTGTTATTGTATTCCGATTCTTGTTTAAAATATTATTTCCATTTTATTGTTGGACAATGAAAACTTTGGTATTATAATTAAGAACAATTGTTGTTCTATTTATAATAATAATGTTTTGTATAGAATCGGAATATTACTTAATGGATTTTGTATACTTGACTTACGTGAAAAAATTATTTTGTAAATTGAACAAACTAGTATAAAAAAGGAGATGATCATTCAAAGAGTTGAATGTATGTATTTGTTGAAATACAAGTGTGAATTATTTGAAAGGTTCAAAGAATTGAAGTGAAACAAATTGGCAAAGTATTAAGATTCTTTGATTAGATCAAGGAATAAATACTTGTGCTTGATAAGTTTCTAGATCATCTCAAATGGTTTTCTCATAATGGACACCTCTCGATCTGTAATAATTGATTGATGTATCTGAAAAAAAAAATCGTACCTTGTTGGACATGAGTGCGGTCCATAATGATTTTACCGAGCATTCCGGTATCCTTTTGGGATAATGTCCTAAAATGGCTACATATCTCTGAAAATGGTAACCTCAAAATCCCATTTGAAGACTCCATAAAAGTTATGGACGGGGAGGATTCTAATCTTAAGTTTGTTAAGATAAGGGGTTGTCAACTTATGTGAAAATGTTTCAAAGGATAAGCTTGGGACAAGATTTGACAAGTGTCGATTTGTGGAACATCCTAAAGTAAGTTTAGGATATATGTTCTATAATTCTACTTAGCAAAAGGTGTTTTGTTGAAAAAACGCGCCTTCTAAGATAAAGGTGTTTATCATTGAAGGGGCTAGTGGGAGGATAATAGATCTTGAAGAGTTCAAGAACCACAAAACACTATAAGTCAAATAAGAGGAACACGTAGATAGACTATTGTACTATAAATATGTAGAATCGTAAATGCGGAATAGTACCGAAGATACCTAGGAGGTATGGATTCATCATAGATGATGATGATGAGGTACGCATCATAGAAGATGATGATCCAGAGTTACATACGATGAGATAAGAGTTCTACTGCGTACAAAAGGGTCGGTGGGAGCGTCTTGAAATTTCTAGTATTATATGTTGATATACTACGGATAAGGAATGACATACCAATGCTACAATCAGTAAAGATAAAGTTGTCTAAACATTCCTCCATGAATGATTTGGAAGAGTATCTTAATTGGGGATATAAATCTATATAGATAGATTTAAAAGGATGCTCAACTTAACCCGAGGAGCGTATATTCATTTTATGCTAAAAGTCGTTTAGCATGGCAAACTCAAGAGATGTCTCATGTCGATGAGCTATGGAGTGTATCTCTTTTAATAGTCCCCACAGAGACTCACGAAAAGAGAGGTCGCATGAGTGACAATCATGTATGCAATGAAATATACTGAGACACGATGTTGATCGGTCATATATGGAGAAGTTCACTATGAGTCGGTGAAAAACATCTTAAAGTGCTTGGCCAAGCACTAAGGATGTGATCATATTCATGGTGGGTCTAAATTAAAACTAGAGGGCTTATGAGACTCAAGTTTTCAGACATGACCAAGATGACGAGAAAATCCACTTTAAGGTAAAGCGTTATCTTGAGCGATTGGTGCGATGAATTGGAAAGGTTCCAAACAATGAAAGAGTTCTTTGGTTTAGTGATAAAGACAAAGTATATAGCTATAAATAAAAGCTACAAGTTGATTGTTTGGATGAAAAGTTCATTCTGAGAACTAGGAATAGTTCTAAGTCTCATCTTGGATCTAAACATGTGTTGTGGCACTTTCATTTGATTATAAGAATCATTGAAAGATGGGAAATCACTATAGAGATAGTGGACTCTCATAAACAACATTACATATCCATTAACTAAAGCTTATCCAATGAGGAGGATAATCGTCACTTAGAGAAGAAGAGTATGAGTTACCATGACGATTGGCTTTAGTGCAAGTGGGAGATTGAAAGTAGTATGCACACAAGCTGATCATGTTTGATGATAAAGCATATACTTTGTAACAATCTTATTCATTTATTAATAAAAAGTATTAATTTATTAAAGGCTTTTAATTATCTACATGATCTTTGTTTTATAATATGTGATAAACCCATAGTTTTAAGCAATGCTTTTAGAATAATGATGATGATCATTCTAATGAGATCTAAATTCTTAGAAAGCTTAAAACTAAAATAGTTCCCAATCGTTGGATTACTAAATTGGGGATTAGTGAATCCGGATAGATTGGTACATCGTTGCTTGCTCATTGGATGAGGATGATTGATCTCATGATCATTTGTGTGGAGACACTAAAGCAAGTATGTAGGTGCTTATTAGAGAATAAGTTCCTTTGAGCGTGGCTCGCTAAGGAATACCTAATGGAGTTTTATTTGCTGTCGATAGGAATTCTGTAGTGATAGTAGTCAAGTAATCCTTGGACTTGAGATCATCATAGTATCTTGTGTATGATGAGTTATACTTTGACTTATTCCTTAAGACCCTTAGGGTATATCAAAGGGTATGCTTGGGTATAATAAGTTGTACATGGAGATAATGTATGATCGATAAAGAATCTACCACTTCTAATAAAAGAAGAGAAATGTCTATGTGATTCGATAAATGACAACCCGGTAGTCCTTGGTTAAAAGGCGAATGAAATTAGAAAGGAGTTTCTAATTTACATTATTTGGAGTTGTGCATTTAAGGATCGAAATACATATAATTAAATAAAATAAGACTTGTGAAATTCCATGTCTTATATTTAATTGGGACATTGTATGGTGGAAGGATTGAATTATACGGTAACTATTTACTCGAAAGGTTCTTTAATGATTAATGTTGAAATCTATATTATCCGAAAAGTCGTTGATCATTTAGGAGGCTTATCCTATTGTAGAATAAATATTATTTATTTAAATAAATTAATTATTTAATTTAATTATTTAAATAAGATTAGAATTATTCTAATTGATTTATTCTGTAGGTTTAATATGGAGAACCTAAAGGGTCACACCATAAAAGGAAGAATAATTATTTAAGAAGTTAATGGCATAATCGTAATAATATGTTAAGTATATTTAATTTAATCTATGGTGATAGAATAAATTAAATAGCTTAATATTATTATTTAATATTTTAGAAATATTAAATATAAATTAATAAGAGAGTCTTATTAATATTATTACAATTATTATTATTTTAATTTCTAAAAGAGTTTAGGAATTAATTTAATATAAGTACTCTCATTTATTCCTAATAGGATTAGGAGGGAAAATTAGTTAAATGAGTTTAATTAATTATCCCTAATAAGATTAGGGAGCTTAATTAATTAAAAGAATTTAATTAATTAAATAAAACCCAATTCCTTAATTGTTAAGGTGGGTTGCCCACATCTATTAATAAGAGGAGTCTTATTATGGGTGTTGGGGGTTGTTGATTTTTCAACATACGTAATAATTCCAATTGTTGGGAGAGTACACCCTTTCTATAGAGATAGAAAAACTAGGGTTTAGCCAACCACCCTTCTTCTTGAATTTTCTTCTTCCTTGGTGGATCACCTCTAGAGGCCAAACGCTTGGGTGGCTAATGTTGATCAAAGGAAGGAACCAAACCCGGTGGATTCAAGTTGAACGCGAAAAGGATTGGAGGTGAACTTGTACCTGAGGAAGCTCGATCTTCAAGGGTATGATTTTATTCTTTATCTTTTCGTTTAATTAATAATTGTGCATAAAGGGTGATCCGGGTATATGGTTTGTAAAATTTTAAACTCTGATTTTCACGCTTCCGCTTAATTTTGTGCAATTTGATTGCGTTATGAATATTACAAAACCTAACACTCATTACATTTATTGTCACACTATTTAACAGAATAGTGAGGACTACTAATGCTATCTTCGGGACCATCACTCTTTTCCTCGACTCGTCCCAGCTATATTCTCATTTCCTGAAGAGAACAGTGAAAGAAAGGGTGAGCTCAACTAGCCCAGTAAGAAATATTATAACTAAGATAATGCAGAATAAATTATCAATAGTCTTCAACAATGTTAAAGCGATAAAATACAATAGACAAACCGGTTTAAGCTGCGGTGAATATCTGATCCATTAAAAGAGTCAAGTAGAAAATAAAATCTACTATCTTTTAGGTTTTAAAAGTTTTCATCAATTTTTATCACTAAGACTCGGTTTAATGAATAAACCACAATATCTAATCATCGCATACCCACGGTCAAGGATTTTCATCAAATTATCAATGGTCGTGACTATACCGAATCACCCACGGTCATAATCATACCAAAGACTATCCATCAACGTATTACGAGACCCTTTGAGGACTTTTGTCACATCATTTATATCAAGCCATGATTATACCGAATGATCCCTGGTCATAATCATACTAAGTTCATCTATGCACGTAAGCCAAAGATAACATAATATAACATGAGGATGATGACAATGACATAATAATTCAATAAAACAAGTTCACGAATTAATTTATTCAGGAACTAATAACGTCCAAATTGTCAACATGATACTGCTTTGTAGAGTAAAATTCAAGAATGCTCAGAAAAATATTTTCATTAAAAATACTGGATGAAGCGCAAATATCAAGGACATTCCACTAAATTCATGGAGTATAGAAGTCAAAATTTTAACCAACTGAGTATAATAGCGAATGAAATAACAAAAGAAATCACCATGCATGCGGTACTTCGATGTAGGCGAGTTATTCAATGCGAATAATAAATATAGAATAATAAAAAGCGGAACCGGTCCGGTGTAAACACACGACAGGATATTCCAATAGAATAATAAAGACGAGAATAATAAAAAGGCGGAACCGAGTCGGTGTAAAACACATGACAGGATATTCAATAGAATAATAAAGATAGAATAATAAAAGGCGGAACCGGTCGGGAGTAAAAAAGCATGACAGGATGTTCCAAGCGGAATAATAAAATAATAGAAGAATGTCACCAAGTATAGGGGATTCGCATATCTGAGTTATTCAATAGAATAAATAAGAATGGAATAATATAAGGATTTCACCAAGTATAGGGTATTCCGCATATCAAAAGTCGTGTATAGGGTATGCCACTTTTACAAAGTTATTCCAATGAGAATAACAAGCAATGGAATAACAGAGTTCTCTTCATGAATAAGAAAGAATAACACCCCTTACGAGTACAACAAATAATATTCCCTACCTAGAAGAAATTTGAATATTGGAAAAGTGAAGTAGCAAAATACTTTTCTTCTTTCTCTCTATAGTTTCTCTCTCAGAGTTCAAATTGAATTAAGTAAGAAATAATGAAGGAATGAGCTTTCTATTTATAGAAAAAGCGAGGGTGGCTCTTGAGTCTTAACGAAGGGTCAAAATGACTCTTGGTAATATTGAAGAGACAACTACTATTTCATGAAGGGTAATTAACCCTTGGAAACAAGAAGCGCTTATTAACTCTTGGTAATATTGAAGGGACAACTACTATTTGTGAAGGGGTAATTACTACGATTGAAGGTAATTACTATTGTGAAGGTAATTACAATTGAAGAAGGTAATTACTATTGACGAAGGTAAATACTATTGGCGAAGGTAATTACTATTCACAAAGGTAATTACTATTCACAAAGGTAATTACTTTTGTGAAGGTAAATACTATTGACGAAGGTAATTACTATTCACAAAGGTAATTACTATTCACAAAGATAATTACTATTGTGAAGGACTCCTAGATGATGACATATGGGCCCCCCATAAAATAATCAAACTTACCACAAACGTCTCATAACAAACTCTTTATATACATCAAGGATTGAATAAATATTACCACAAATCATTTTATTTTTAATCAACACATATTTAATCTTTCAACAATTATTAATCATTTATAACTTGTCGTCTCAATTAATAATTTAATACTATAACATATTATACGAGATGATAATCTTGTGACAATAATTGAATCCATAATATAAGAGATATGATGCCGTAATTACTGTAGCAATAATTGAGCATAGCTGAGTGACTTCTCACGTAAGCATCAATAATCAATATCGTGTGCTACTACACAACTACGCGTATTACTGTACTTTTCTTCTTAGGGTAGTTCAACGGTTTTTGCCAGTAACACCTCTCTGTAGTTATTTTTTATAGAAAAATAATTTTGTCGTTTTCTAAATACGACAATAATACTTCCGTTAATGGGGGTCCATTAATAATTGAGCAAGTCGTATTTAATATTCCCCGACAAAAAGAATATTCTCCACCAAATGAATATTTTATAACAACTTGCTTACTTTGCAAAATTTATTTATATTACCCACAACTATAACATTATATCAAATTTATTCCATAATATTCAAAAATAATATTTATAAAAAAAAAAAAATCATCTTTATTTAGAAAAAGTGGGTCTTACATTATTAATATTACAATAATATTTTAATCATTTCTAAAACGTATAAACAATTTAATTAAATTGTTTACACTTTACTAATTAATGCATTTAATCATCATAAAATGCCAAACTCATAAGATTTCATCACCAATAACCAAAACCCTCATCAAAATCTGCATATACCTCATATATATGATTCTCAAGCCATAAAATCATATTTTCCAATTTTCTTACTTCACATAACATATTTAATTCATTTACTCATAACTAGAATATTTTCATGAAAATACCAAATCAGTTCCAAAAATATTTCTTTTTCTGGGATTTAGCATAACATAGTCCCATATTGAACATATATTTTTCTCAAAATTTTAAAATTCATTTACTATTTTTCGTATGGCCAAAACCACCGAATATTTAAACATTTATCATAAATTATACTTTTATCCAAAATTCTGAAATTTACACGGTATACTGATATTATATAGATGTACTCCCAATAAAAATTTCATCAATTTTGGAGTTAATCACAAGAAGTTATAAATAGTTACTTTTAAAATAGTCTTTTCTCATAAAATTCATAACTCTAATCTATACATCCAAAAATTTCCATTTTGGACACACTCTAAAATTCATCAAAATATCATTTCAAATTTTTTCCAGAATTTTGAAGGTTAAAAAATTTCGAAACTAAAAAACATAATAACCCTTAAAATCCCTTACTATCCCTTACCTCAAAAGAGCAAGTATTTAATTAGAATAATATTTGAACGAACTTGCCGTGATAGCAACACTCAAAGTATACTCAAAATACTCACAAGAATAAACTCGATAATATAGAGAGAAAACTTCAGTTTCGGTGTGATTTTTAATTCTAACCTAAGCACCCTATTTATAAGAAAATGCTTAGAACACCAAAGCAGAAAATTTATTAAATATTATTATATTTTTTCCAAAACTTCATACGCATGTTTTACCATCTGAACTCAGCCCCTATCACATGTTAAATGAGGAAAACAAAATGAAAAACACGTTTTTGTAAATAAAAATAATTAAAACTTTCAAAAATTAATTATTTCAGAACTTCAGAACTTCAATAATTCATAATAAATAGCCCTTTTATCAGAAAATTCGAATCGCACGAGTTTTTATAGGAAATTCAATTATCTACAACTTTACAGAAGAAAGTTTTTCCAAATTCCAATCAAAAATTGACCAGAATCCACAAACGGGCGATTTTACAAGCTATAATCAAATTTCAGTCAATAAATGGGGTCCACCGACAAGTTTAACATGTTTTAAACATTTATTGCAACAAAAATACTCTTCCTCCTCGTATACTCATATATCCCACATTCGTTGTAAAAATATCACCGTTAATATATTATTAAAATAATATATTTAAATAAATTATTTTATCAGAAAAAGACAAAATATTAATTTTCAACAATTGTCACATTAAAAATTTTCTCCATCTATGTCCACATAAAATAAATATTTTCCTCATCATAAAAATCAATAATTAATTATTCACAAATAATATTACATAATCACAATATTGACAACGAGGCGGGTTCCCAAGAAGAGGGCTTTCAATAAGGATCTCTCTCTTCTTGTGTATGATTAGGTGACCAAACCTCTCCTTAGATGTAACTTTCTAGACATTGCCAATAATGTTATCCAATAATATTATTAGGATAATATGAATTATTGCTCAGATAATGGAAAATCTTGTGTAATGACAATTCTTGAAACAACAAGTAATATAAAATATCAACGCAAACAATTATTGAATCAATAAAATATAATATTGATAAAGATAATTACCTGTAACAATTATTGAGTAGTGCTTTCTTAAGTAAGAATCAATAATTCAAAAATAATCGTGCAATACCGTGTTCTCTCTGCATAACAACGCCGTATTACTTTACTTTACCCAAGGGTATTCCAATGATGTTAAAGGTAACAATTACGCTTATTATTTATAAAACTCCCTTTTGTCGCGTTTTCTTCATCCGGCAGCTTATTCTATTATGGGGCCCATTAAATGGTCGCTATTTGTCGCATTTAATATTCCCCGACGAAAAAGAATATTCCACGACCAAACGAATATTCCCAAGCAATAATGAGTATTTTATAACCACTTGCTTATTTTGAAAAAATTATATATATCACCCTTAACTTTAACTTTTATCAATTTAACCATTTCTTGAATAGTAATTATAAGAAAAATTGAATACTTTTATTTCATAAAATTCGGGGCCTTACAATCTCCCCTCCTTATGAAATTTCGTCCCCAAATTTACGCACTCGGTATTTCAAAGAGTTGAGAATACCTTGCTTTCATTTTGATTCTATCTCCCCCGTCATCATGATTTCTCCATTGCTCATCTCTCCGTATTTGAGGATATCATTCTAGAATCTGACTTCAAAACAAGGTTAATTTAACAAATTAACATATCACATAATATCCCGATATTATGGTCGACCAACAAATAAGCTTAGGTAGGACACACTAGCGAAGGATTTACTCATCTCTCCTCCTAGTTCTAATCCCGATCTCCGCCAGAGATCATATCCCTAAGCTCGACGATACCAAATGTAACGCCCCCAAAATAGGTCCATTCCATCCAACCCATTCTGAGTCGCCAAATATATGGTACGAAAAACAACTACAACTTTATTACAACAATTGTCGTAAAATACAACAACACATATGATGTGAGTTTGGATACAAATATATACCAATCAGAAGACGTCACAATGACACCTTACATAAAGGTATAGTCAAAAGCATTTTAGAAATTAGAATCTTTGGGAAGTGCTCAAGGAAACCTTCGTACATGGGAGGCAATGCTTTTAGGTTATGGTAGATATCATATGGCCACGGAATTATCCTTGGTTGACCCAATAGACCCCAAAGAAAAACAAGAAGATTACTATCATATTCTTCCCAATGGTGAGTCTTCTCTTGACATATCATTATCTCCACTGTCTCTAATTGGGTATTATACTCCAAACAAACACCAAGATTATATAGGTAGTGCTTGTAAATATACTCGATGAAGTGGATGAGCACAACCATGTCTTATGATAACACGAGTTTGTATGTCATTAGACATCTTGTATGATAGTGACAAAACACCCTTCCAAAGTTGGGTTCGCCTCACCCTATTTAATTCACCAAAATAACTATTAAATGATGTATAAAATACAACACACTAAAGTCCTCAATAAAATTATTTCCATACTCTTTTAGGGAGAACCTCAACAACTATAGACCATAGTTCTATTCCTTGTTATCCCCTTTCAACCCAGCTACACTTTTATTACACGAAAGGAATTGTGAAATAAAAGGGTGAGCACAACTAACTTCAAGAAAGAATATTATAACTAAAGATACATAAATTATCAATAGTCTTCATCAATAATAAATCAGAGATTTAAAACATATGGTAGATGATAAAACTTTTCAACCATAGTTGCAGCGGAACGAGCAATCCATTAAAAGAGTCAAGTAGACTATAAATTCTATTGTCTTCTCCACGTTAAAAGTCTACCAACAATATTTTATCCCTGTAACATCAATCAACAGTTCCTTTCCACAATCATATGAATAACTCATAATCATAATTGTGATTCTAAATTCCTCTTCTCATCCAGGATGAAGATAATTTTCATCACCTGTCTTTACCTGAAACATCAAATATCATGGTTATACCAAATCACAGTTCCTGTTCATAATCATACTAATAAATTCATCTTTGCACCACGGGCCAAAGATATTCATCAACAGTTCATCTTTTACACTACAAAGCTAAAGATATTCAACAACAGTCATCTTTGCATTACGAGCCAAAGATATTCATCAATAATTCATCTTTGCACTACAGGCTAAAGATATTCAACAACAGGTCATCTTTGCATTACGAGCCAAAGATATTCATCAATAATTCATCTTCACTACAGGCTAAAGATATTCATATATCAAAGAAATACATAATCATTTCAGAAGTTATATAACAATAATTATAACCATGTTGATCAATTCACCTTTGCACTTAAGCTAAAAATATTCAATTGTAAATTCAATGGTCATGATCATATCAGTCAACAATTCAACTTTTGCACTACTGCCCAAAGAGAACCTATAGTCACGATCATACCAATAATCTACTCATCTTTACACTCAAGTCAAAGAGAAATATCATCATTAGGGTTATAAGAATGTTATATAAAAACAATATAATCAAAACATGGTTTTAATTTCAAGAGTAAGATTCATAAATCAACGATAATTTGGTCAAAGAAGAAACCAATTTGTCGTGAATAGTACCCCATATTCGTACATAGTACCGCATACGTGCATAGTAACCTCGACACGAAAAGATAAAGTTTCATAATAAAATTCATATCCATATTTATAACACCTTAATTCAAATGTTATAAATCACTTAGAAATCTCATAATCTAATATTATTAATATTACAATAATATTTTAATCATTTCTAAAACTTATAAACAATTTAATTAAATTGTTTACACTTTACTAATTAATGCATTTAATCATCATAAAATGCCAAACTCATAAGATTTCATCACCAATAACCAAAACTCTCATCAAAAATCTGCATATACCTCATATATGATTCTCAAGCCATAAAATCATATTTTCCAATTTTCTTACTTCACATAACATATTTAATTCATTTACTCATAACTAGAATATTTTCATAAAAAATACCAAATCAGTTCCAAAAATATTTCTTTTCTGGGATTTAGCATAACATAGTCCCATATTGAACATATATTTTCTCAAAATTTTAAAAATTCATTTACTACTTTTTTCATATGGCCAAAACCACCAAATATTTAAACATTTATCATAAATTATACTTTTATCCAAAAATTCTAAAATTTACACGGTATACTGATATTATATAGATGTACTCTCAATAAAAATTTCATCAATTTTGGAGTTAATCACAAGGAGTTATAAATAGTTACTTTTAAAATAGTCTTTTCTCATAAAATCCATAACTCCTAATCTATACATCTAAAATTGCCATTTTGGACACACTCTACAAAACTCATCAAAATATCATTTCAAATTTTTTCCAGAATTTTGAAGGTTCAAAAAATTTTGAAACTAAAAATATAATAACCCTTAAAATCCCTTACTATCCCTTACCTCAAAAGAGCAAACTTCTAATTAGAATAATCAATTTGAGCGAACTTGCACCGTAGTATAGCAACACTCAAAGTATACTCAAAATACTCACAAGAATACGCCGATAATATAGAGAGAGAAAACTTGAGTTTCGGTGTGATTTTCAATTCTAACCTAAGCACCCTATTTATAGGAAAATACTTAGAAACAAAGCGTAAAATTTATTAAATATTATTATATTTTTTCCAAAACTTCATACGCATGTTTTACCATCTGAACTCAGCCCCTATCACATGTTAAATGAGGAAAAAAAAATGAAAAACACGTTTTTGTAAATAAAAATAATTAAAACTTTCAAAAATCAATTATTTCGGAACTTCAGAACTTCAATAATTCATAATAAATAGCCCTTTTATCAGAAAATTCGAATCTCGCGAGTTTTTATAGGAAATTCAATTCTCAACAACTTTACAGAAGAAAGTTTTTCCAAATTCCAAACAAAAATTGACCAGAATCCACAAACGGGTGATTTTACAGGCTATAATCAAATTTCAATCAATAAATGGGGTCCACCGACATATTTAACATGTTTTAAATATTTATTGCAACAAAAATACTCTTCCTCCTCGTAAACTCATATATTCCACATTCGTTGTAAAAATATCACCGTTAATATATTATTAAAATAATATATTTAAATAAATTATTTTATCAGAAAAAGACAAAATATTAATTTTCAACAATTGTCACATTAAAAAATTTCTCCATCTATGTCCACATAAAATAAATATCTTCCTCATCATAAAAATCAATAATTAATTATTCACAAATAATATTACATAATCACAATATTGACAACCAAGCAGTTCCCAGGAAAGAGGGGCTTTCAATAAGGATTTCTCTTCTTCGGGTGATGCATGATTAAGTGACCAAACCTCTCCTTAAGATGAACTTTCTAGACATTGCCAATAATGTTATCCAATAATATTATTCAGATAATATGAATTATTGCTCGATAATGAAAATCTTGTGTAATGACAATTCTTGAAACAACGGTAATATAAAATATCAACGCAAAGAATTATTGAATCAATAAAATATAATATTGAAGCGATAATTACTGTAACAATTATTGAGTAGTGCTTTCTTATGTAAGAATCAATAATTCAAAATCTTTAATGCAATCTGGTGTTCTCTTGTGCAACAATAGCGTATTACTTTACTTTACCCACCGGGTATTCCAAATGATGTTAAAGGTAACAATTACTGTTATTATTTATAAAACTCCCTTTTTCATCCGGCGGTTATTTTGTTATGGGGCCCATAAATGGCTCGCGCAGTGCGTCGTCATTTAATATTCCCCAAGCGTAAAGAATATTCCACGACCAAACGAATATTCCCAACAAATAATGAGTATTTTATAACCACTTGCTTATTTTGAAAAAATTATATATATCACCCTTAACTTTAACTTTTATCAATTTAACCATTTCTTGAATAGTAATTATAAGAAAATTGAATACTTTTATTTCATAAAATTCGGGGCCTTACACAAAGTGCAGGATTAGCTATTATAAACTTTACTTATTGTGTTATTATATGTAAACCTTTTTGTATAACTAAAGGTATGTAAATTATGTTAAGGTTAGATAACTTGTGTTAATGTTATAAAGATATTAATTAATGGTGTGTATGATGATATTCATAAATGAATGGGTAGCTAGATGTTATTTATATGATGGATCGTGAGCGCCAAACCCGGGGTTAGGTAACCTGGATTTGGCAGCGTCACAGGGTACTATTCATAGGGTACTATTCGCGATAAAATTGGTTTCTTTTCTGTCCAAATTATTTTTGATACATGAATATCATTTTTGAATTTTACTCCACAATTGGTGATCATGTTAACAATTTGGACTTTCTTGAACTCTGGATAAATTGAATTATAAATATCTAATATTTATCATTGATCTCACTTTTATATCATTGTCATCACCCTCATGTTTATATTGTGCTGAAAGTCATCATTAGCCCGTAGTGCAAAGATGGACTGTCGATTGGTATGATTATGACCAAGAATTGTGTATTGGTATAATCATGACCTTTAATGTTGCATATAAAGGTTTGTGGTGAAAGTCCTCTTTGGCCTGTAGTGCATAGATGGATAGGTATTTGGCATGATCATGGCCACTTGTGATGTTAACGATTATCTTTGGTCCGTAGTGCATAGATAATTCGTTCATTGGAAATAATTATTGATCGGTGTTACAAGAATAAAATATTGATGATGGACTTTTAAATCATACAAGATCATAGACATCATGCTCTACTTGACTCTTCTAATGGATTGCTATTTCTGCTGCAGTTGCTGATCTAAAACTTGTTGTCTATTGTATTCTATCAGATTTTTCACTGTTGAGAACTAAGGATAATGTATTCTGCATTATCTTTGTCATAATATTCTTTACTGGACTAGTTGTGTAACAACCCGATATTTTCTATATAAATAAATTAGAAATTTATGCGTATAAATTATTTATTTATTTATTTATTTTAAGGATGAGGATTTAAACAAGATAATGTGTATATGTATTTATGTGGCAAATAAAAATATATTTATTACATGAATATTTACAAATAATTTTATTTTAGAATTATTGATTATTATAAAGTTTATTCTTTTAATATTTAATTTTATAGTACAAATGTTTTTATTATTTATTTTCCATGAAAATATAATTATATATTATTTAAATAATATATAAAAAGGTTATTAGAATTATTATAATAATTAATCTATTTTATTTATATGAATTTATGTGAGATTAATTAAGTTAATTATTTTAATTTAATTAATAATGTTATATATGAAGAATAAATCAGATATGGAATCCAAACCCTAATTTTGGATTTTTATCAATGGATAAGAATAATAATATAATAATATTATATTTTGATTTTTCAGTGCTATAAATATGTACTGTATGTTTGTGGACTGACAATGGTTGGTCAATTATGGTGTATTATGACCAAACCCTAGTGTTACTGATAAACCCTAGTTTTGCAGTCAAATAAGACTTTAAAATCTGTTAAGTCACTGTGTTATATGAATAATGACATGTATTATTAGAATTTAATTTTAATTAGGAAAACCCTAATTATTATGTGAAAAACCCTAATTAATAATTTAAAATCCTAATTTCTAAAAGTTAGAAACCCTAATTTAAAACTCAATTTGAGTTCAAGACTGTTATATAATTATGTTATATGATTTAAGTGGTGTATTATAGAATTTAATGTTAATTAGAGAAATCCTAATTAATATTTGAAATCCTCATTTTAGAAACCCTAATATTTAAATTATAAAACTTAATTGAATTAAAACCCTAATTCGAAGGCCATTTACGACTCTATGAATTTGTTAAGTCGTTATGTAATCATGATAATGTTTATAATGACCGGTATTAAAGATATTAACCCTAGATAGGGTGAATCTTAGTTGTTTTGAAAACCCTAATTTTTTTAAAGGGTATAAATCCTTATTATTAATTTTTCTAAATTATAAACCCTAAATTTGCTAATTGTAAACCCTAATTGGTAATTAGGCACGCTTAATGATAATTAGTAAAACATAAACCTAATTATCAAGTCTATGTGATTAGGAAACCTAATTAATTAAGAAACCTTAATTTTGTATTTTAGAAACTAAAATTTTATTATTATTATTTTTTTTACAAACCCTAAATTGGAAATTCTAGAAATTATTTTTAAACCCTAAAATGGTTCAAACCCTAAACCCTAACCCAAACCCTAAACCCTAAGGGTTTGACAAGTTTACAAGATTGCCATTCAAATTATATTACAAAAGACCAAAATGCCCTTTTGCATTTATTTATTTAGATAACTTGCAAATCCTACCAAATGTGGAGTTGGTAACCTAACATGTTGACATTGTAACTTCAATAATACCAGCAATCAGTCCATTATCAGCTAATTCATGCATCCTAGACTTGTATAAATAGATCTAGGAGAGAGAAATATCAATGGTTAGCTCATTTTTGCACAACTCTCCTCCATGACCCTCTCTCTCTAAAATCACGAAAATTATAAGTATATCAGTCACATAATCAAGCCCCACGATTTCCTTTAACAGATCAGAAGCCTAGAATCCAAAATTTTCAAAGTAAGGTATAAACCCTAAACTAGAAATCTGATCTTGATCAATGAGTTAGATGTTATGATTAAGTGTTAAAATGTGTTGTATGTAGTGTAAAATGATGATTTGGGTTGCTAGATATTAGATCCATAACATCTAGAGGCTCGGATTTGAAGATTTCAAAAATCTGGAAAAAATTTATTTTGTGTCTGACAGTCAAATGTCAGTCCTCTTAGATCTTTGGTTGTTATGAGTTTTTGTTGTTTAAATGTTTTATCTTGTTGTATGTTGTGACATCTGTGATCTGGAACTTGTATCAGGACCAGATCATGCTTATATTGTCAGATATTAGTGGTCAAAATGGGTTGACCGAGCATGACCGTAACTTTCTAGGTAACCCAGAAAGTGTGAATCAGAGCCTGACAAGATCTTTAAGCCTCCAGATCTGTCAGGTTTATGTTGTGATGTTCTTGTTATTGCATTCATGTTGTAGTATGGTATATGCACTCTAGATTCATGTCTATAGACCCTTCATAACATGAATATATCGATCAGAGTAGCTGGTCAAAGTAGAGCACTCGTCACTGATTGAGCGTTTCTGGAAAACCCAGAAACCATAAGCACAATATTTTCTGACAACCTTTGACCAAGCTGTATCTGATGATTTGGATGTTATTGGGCTGTTATCTTGGTTTATATATGTTCCTTGTAATTATTACTACATGTTAGAATCATTAGATCAACCATTTAATGACCAGAACATTGAGAAATTTGAGCTAGCAAATGGCACCATGAGACTGTCTGGGTTTCTGGGTTGCCCAGAAAACCCAGGAACATTCTGACAGAGACTTTGAACGCTCAGATCTTTTTATTGTGTTATAGTATGGCTTAGTTTGTTAGTGTGATTTGTAGTCCTACATGTATACTACAAGATCAATGTTTTATCTTGCCTAGAAACATCATAGAATAAAAGTTATCACTGGTCAAAGTAGTTCACTCGAGACTACCTTATGAATGCTCAAGAACACGAAGAACACCTATAGCGACAGTTATGTCGCTATAGGCACCCTTTTGCGACAGATAAATTAATAAATTAATTATTTTAATTAAATAAATAGAAAAAAGTAGTTTTTAATTATTAAAAATACCAAATAAATTATTAAAATTTATTTTAAAATTCGAAAATTTGTTATTAATTATTTTGAATATATTTCATAAATATTTAATATTTTGGAATATTAAAAGTATTTAATTTATTTAATTATAATATTAAATAAATTATTTAAAAATAATTTTAATACATGAAAAATCATTTAAAATTATATTAAGGTATAAGAAAATAATTTAAGTTATTTTTGATAACTTTTAATATTTTGTGATGAAATTTCATTAATAAATTAATATTAATGATATTTAGGTTATTTAATAAATGTATTAAATAAATTATAAAAATAGAATTAATGATTTAAAAATTATATAAAGGATTATAAAAATATTTTAAGTTATAAAATATAACTTTTGATATTTTATCATGAAAAATATTAATAATTTAATATTAATGATATTAGATTTATTTAATACTTATATTAAATAAATTAGTTTAAAATGATTTTAATATTAGAAAAATCATTTTAAATGAAAATAAAGATTTTAAAAGTATTTTAAGTTATAAAATATAACTTTCAATATTTAAAGATAAAACTCATTAATTATTTACTATTAATAATGTTAAAGTTATTTAATAATTATATTAAATAAATTAGTTTAAAAATGATTTTAATATTATAAAAATAATTTAAAATGAAAATAAAGTGTTTAAAGATATTTTAAGTTATAAAATATAACTTTTAATATTTAAAGGATAATTTCATTAATAAATGATATTAATTTAATATTAATGATATTAGATTTATTTAATAGTTATATTAAATAAATAGTTTAAAATGGTTTTATTTATTTAAAAATCATTTAAAAAGGATATAAATGAATTAAAAATATTTTAAGTTATGATTAAGGACTTTTAATATTTTGATAAGTAATACATTAATACTTTAATATTAATGATAATTATTTAAAATGATTTTAATTCTTTTAAAAATCATTTAAGGGTAATATTAATACTTTAAAAGTATTTTGAGTTATTATAAATAACTTTAATCTTTTGGCAATAGTTTCATTAATAGCTTAATATTAATTAAATATTAATGATAATAGAATTATTTAATATTTAAATCATTTAATAAATGATTCTCGTGTTTGAAAATTAATGATAAATTATAATATATGTTTAAAATTATCATAAGTCGTTAAAAATAATATATAGTGATACTTACGGATATTGAACTACTGAGGATAGAGTCTTAGACTCGATAATTACTCGATAAAGCCGCTTGGATAATAATACATGTTTTAAAAATTGATCTGGACTTAGATAATTTGATTAAATATGTATTTATTTGTGATTCAATGGCTGTGGAACATATGTGACAATGTGATTAGGTTATGTACAATCGTAATAAATAAAGGTCTTTGTGTGTTATAGTATGTTGTTCTAATCGATCAAATGATCTTATTAATGATAGGTTTCGATATAAAGATAGAACTAAGTTACTGAATCGTAGTGGCGATCGCAAGTATCTTTACCTTTGCATTTCCTTTATGCAATGGACATGAGTAAGAAGTTTCAGAATTATATTATTATTATGCTATATTATTAACCCTATTGTGATATATTCTATATCCGATCATTGTTTATCAACATGTTAGTATATGGTAATTCAGATATATATTCTGTTTGTTAATTTCTAAACATGGTTACACAAGTGTCCCCACTTGGATAATCATTGTATTTAATCACATGTTGATATATATATATACACGCACTACTACAAAACAGTAAATAGACAACGCGAAAAAAACGTTGTGATTTCATTCAGCAAAACGTCGTGGTTAAAGGTGTCATCTATTTGACACCCTTACACAACGTTTTTAAAACGTTGTAATTAAGCACATTAGACGACGTTTTTTAAGAAAAAAACGTTGTAGATTTATTTTCCATAAATTAACAGATGCTTGAAAACGTTGTAGAAAGTATAATTCCACAACGTTTTCTAGCTAAAAATGTTGTAGTTTAATGTATTAGACAACGTTTAAGCACATTTACACAACTTTTTTAAAATGTTGTAGATAAAAAAAAAAAGAAAAAAAAATTATGGTACACCTACATTACCAATGCACCTGCAATATGCTAATGCCATTATATATAGCTAAAAGGTCTAAATTCTCATTTAAATTTAAAGCCAAAATGTATCAACCATTCAAAATACATCCCAATAATACCATTCGTTTATAGTTTCAAATTACTATATCCACAAAATATATACCAAACTATCCATTTATACATCTCAAATACACTTTTCAATCCACAAAATAAACTACAAAATAAACCAAACTATCAATTTGCCCACTCTTCTTAGTTGAGCAACATATTCAGAGATCTTCTTGATGGCTTCCACCTTGATAAAGGCAAAGAAAATATGTAATTTGTATATCAATTTTATGGGATCCAAAGCCCATTATGGTAAAGCAAAAAACACATAACAGAAGTAACAACCACTTCCAGGTGGAATCATGTGTTAATTTTTATATTACTTGCTCAGTCAGAAACTCGCTTTCAAGAAAATCAGCCAATTGGACATCATTGTTACGACTCGCCACCTATTGTCATAAGTTGGAATATGTCAACAAAAATTCAATCGCAAGATGTTTTAGGCAGGACTGAACCTCAAATACTGGATACCAATTTATGTAAAGGAATTATGTTTACAGGAATGATATTCCATAGCAGCCTTGACCTTTAGAGAATAACAAAAAACTATAAATAATGACTAGATTAACATTCTTAGGAACTTCAACTGACTGCCAGCAATGCATGCCCAATTTTATAAACTGTGGTAAAAAAATTGGAATATACATAGGGTAGCTGTCAAGTACCTCAGCAGTATCAGGATTAAAATCCCAGCCTGAATCTGCATCATAGTGAGTGTCAAATGAACCCCAAGCTGGTTCATCAAAACGTCTAAAAGGGAAGACTCTCTCCCTTTCTACATCTATACATCAAAAGAAAATCTGGAAGAAGAAAAAAAAATATTACTCCTAATTAAAATAGAGAAAAGAGAGTTTTTTTATTTTAAATATATAAAGGAAAGGAAAGGAAAGGAAAGGAAAGGAAAGTTGGTCAACAGTATGACTCATGGTTTTCACGAGGTCGAGGGTTCAATAGCAACATTTGACGCAACCTAATTCCAAATCATTACCAACAGTCGCGCAATATGTAGAAGCTAAATTAAAGTCAAAATCCTTGTATAGTGGTTATTTCCAAATAATTCATTGCACTATATCCTAAGTACAAAATTCTAGTTGTTGACAAGTTTAACAAGACAGGTAAAAATTGTAGCCGTAATAAGCCAACTTGCCCAGACATATAAGTTTACTAGCTAAACTGGCATAGTAAGATTTGTCTATGTACTCTAAAAGTAAGTAGGAAAACAATATTATACAGATTGAAGGTCCTCACAGTATCTGGAGAGAGGCAAGATTTGAGAAACTTCCTGGAATTGTTCCATTAAGAAGGTTAAATGACAGGACACTGCATAGAAGAAATCAAACCTAAAGCAGCCAGAGCTTGAACTTCCATCAAAGCTTTACACCTGCAAAAGTAATTGCTTTAGCAAGCTACTCAATAGAGGGTATGAATATCTTCAACTTTAGCTGCCAAAAATGTTGAATGGTACCTTTCTGTGTCCAATTGTAGTTGTCTCATGCTATGTTTTACTGCATACATGCAACCATCAATTCTTTTAAAGACTGAAAACGTGACTAAAGTTTCCATAACCAATTTGCTGAAACCAAAAATATTTTATGATTTGTCACAAAAAACATAAGCACCAGAACGTGAATAAATTATATGAATGAAATAGATTTGATTAAGAAATCAAGACCTTTTTCGGAGGCCAAAAACATACCTCTATTTCATGGAAATCTGTCCGATAGCGGGAAAGACCATCACCACTAATAGCTGAAGGAAAAAGACCTGCAGGTTGCATATCACATGATCAAAATCTTAACAAAAACAAAATTCAGACTCCACTGCTGTCTGGCCATCACTCAAACAACAGACATCAGATGGTAGGTCTATGTCTATTGCTGCTGATGCTCGTGGGTAGCAACACCAACCAGTAATTCACACCATTTTTGCATGAGTGATCAAAGAGCAGCCCAGCCAGATATACATATAAACATTATCTCTAAGCAAAGCAGCAGAAGATAATCCATAAACACACACCAACATTAAGAGGACAAAGACAAAATGCAAACATAGAAAAATATAGAAGGAAAATGTACCTGCAAATTGCCACTATTACATTGAACAAAGTGGGGAGTGGAAACAGCGTATGTTCATCCCCAAGTGGGGAGTAGAAACAACGTATCTTGGCCTCTTCCATTTCACCAACCCTTAGGATTTGGGATTTCACAATCTACCAGAAGCAACTTTTAGTATTTTCCAGATGTTCAAAAGCTTAAAATAAAATTTAGGAGTGTACTCACTATTTAAATTATTTAAGCATATCCTTGTGTATTCGAGTGCAGAAGTCCCCAAAAGTTCTCCTCTTTGATGACAGGATTACTGGGTCTTCATAGTCCGGATTCATCCCCTTGGGCTTTGTGTATATAAGAGTTTAACATATATATTCCCATATCTTCTCCAAAAGACCATCAAGATTCCATTCCAAGTGAGCACTGCAGTAAGTCACAAGAATTAATAGAAATATAAATGCATACCACTAATAATTAGTAGGTAAAAACAAATCAAAGGGAAAATTAGCCTACATTGAACTTTTCTGGACAATCCACTCAAATTCTATCTCACTTGGTGTTATAGTGAAACAAGGCATTAAACTACGGAGCAGTTCTTTTATTAAAAACTGTTAATGTACCCATAATCTGAAAATGGTGATAAACTAGGATAAGGAAAATAAAGATTTTAGAGAAGTTTTCATATCTTCAATAGTAAAATGCAGTTAACCACCTGGGCTTACCCAAAATCCAAACTGACTCCCTGTGATCCTAAAACCTATACGACACTTTTTGAGATTAAGTGGAACAGGCCAATAAATCTCGACTCCTTTCAACATAGTAAGAAATGACTATAATACCTTTTCCTCTTTTCTTGAGGCCAAGACCGGAGACGGCTGGTGGCTAAGGCTACAACCGGAGACGGCTTCCATTCAACAGAGCTGCTGCGAACGCCATAATAGACGCGCTCCAGATCCTGATTCACCGGCGTTCGCGGCCATTCACCGGCGGCGGCTGAACTTGATCCCGATTCTCCATATGCAGAAGTTCTACTCCATCGCTGATGTGTCGCTGGAGCTTAGAGCGGTGGCGGCGAAGAAATTGAAAGATTTTGTGTGAAAAATGGGAAGGAGCGAATATCAGATCGGGGGAAAATTAGGGGAAAAGTAAGGAGGGAATGAAATTAAAGTATAGGAAACGTTTTAATCTCCGTGTTTTCACTTCCACATTTTTTTAAGCTCCGTGTTTTGTCTGATAGACAACGATTTTAAATAAAAACGTTATCTAGTTAAAATAAAAAAAATGTACTTTTAAATAAATAACGTTTTTGCATATATATCTACAACGTTTTTTTTAAAAACGTTGTGAAAAAAATTTGTAGTAGTGACGACCAAGCTAATTGACCAGCTAGACACAAATTTCAAAATATCGTTGAATATGATAAAACTTTTTTGTATCCAATCAAATCGTTTTGGTTCGTATTCCAGATTAAGTATGAACATCCCGATTACAGGAAAACTTTTATGCGCCTAAGGCGGACAGTGTGAACGATCATATCGTTCTTGAAATGTAGTATTGATCAATACAGGGCCCATAGGAAGTACAACCTAATGCCTGTAAGTTATGACGATTTTGCTTGAGATGAAGTTCGCTAAACCCAATAAAACTAAAAATAATGTTCATAGTATGTCAACTACCCTATATATATAGTCAATACGTAGTTTCAAAAATTTGAGATAGAATTGTTATGTTGTTATTATCGGTTCAGTTTACTTCACAACTATAAATTCATTGTAGAAGTGATGTACAAAGAAAACATTTATTTATTTCAGCTAATTATATTTCTAATTGTTATTACTTGCTGGGCACCCAAATGCTCATCTTTGCTTAAATTTAAATGTTTTCAGCTAGGCTGAACAACTCGAAGGTTCAGATAAGAACAAGTGAAAAGGAAAGCAAACATAATATGTTTAATGGTATCTTTTGTAATAGTTAGACAATATATAGACAATGATATGTATTATATATCATGTAAAGAATTATAGTAAAGGTTACGTAATTGGGATTAGACTATGATAAATGTAAGATAAGTTTGATATTTATATTATTGTTATTATTATTAGTATTATTCCGCTCATAGAAATGGTATCGTGAAGCACCGAGTTCGGGTTTCAAGTACCCGAGTTTGGGGGCTTTACAAGTTGGTATGAGAGCTCAGGGTTAAAAACCTTAGGTGGGTTAGACCTTAGGCTATAACCTTGAAACAGAGAGAAACATTGAAAATACAATTAACTCATATAGAGTTTAAAAAGGAGATGAATTGAATTAGTTCATCGTCAAGATGATTAGGACTAGTCGGGGAATGGAGTGATGGTCCAAGATGGTTGCAATAGTAGTCCTCACTATTCTATAAAATAGTGTGATAATAATTATAATGAAGACTTTATTTGAGTTTGGATATTGTATATGAGACAATATTTGTATTAAAACTCACATCTTATATTTTGTCGTATTTTACACGACAGTTAATAATTGTATAAATGAAGTTTATATTTAAATTATGTACCATGTATTTGGCAACTCAGAATGGATTGTATGAACCTATTTTTGGGGCGTCACACATTATTAGTCCTAATACATCATTACATGCATATAATGTCCCCAACACATAATTCAAAATTTTCAGTTAATTAAATAATACTCCCTATATATTATTATGCACAACCATTTAACAAATGCATGAAGACAAAATCATAACTCACTTTATTTTGCCACAATAAACATTCATAATAAAACAATAATCTCTTCCAATTATTATGTAAAACTATTTAACAATAAGTCGGTCAAAAATATTAATTACTTCACCACATAGTTATATAATTGCCCAAATACATAAATCACAAATTATCCCTAAAATTCACAAGCATATATGTATACATAGTCATGGTTGTTAATTTCCCCTAAAAGTTTAAACTTCTATTTTACCATAATTTTTTTTTAAAAAAAGTAATGATAATATTTATTTATTTAAGTTGAAAATTGGTAAAATAAATTTTACAAAAGTGAGACTTGGATCTGAAAACTTGTTTATGAATATGATTAGACACTTGACGGGGGTAGGTAGTAGAAATGGACCTGAACGAGAGAAGTAGGGCCAAGCCAAAATGGTCCGAGTTTTGGTGGGCTGATAATGTGAGGCTCGTGGCCCGGGTTGGCCCGGCCCGCGGGCTTCTTCCTTTAATTTTTTTTTTTTTGCAAAATCTTGCTACACCAGAAATAGTAATAATAATAAATATTAAAAATAATAAAATAATTTATAATAAACAATAATTCAAATGTATTACGATTAATTAATTACCTACATTAACTACATATCTCAATTAATTAAAAATTTAATATTATTATAAATTAGTATTATTAATTAATTAACTACATATAATTACTGCACATAAAACCTAATAGCGCCTAATTAATTAGTATTATTAATTAATTAATTATCTTTATGAGGACATAACAGAACATGTACAAGACTATCAGTATTATTAATTAATTAATTAGAATTCCATTTTTTACTGAACTATCAGATTTTGTCAATCCTAAGGTATTTTATATGCATGGAAGATCGAAAATATAGTTGGATCCACAGGCAAAAATATTTTACATAATTTTTGCCGACCTCGAAAATATGTCTTACATATACATATAACATAAGGATTACATAGGTTGCCCCTTTGATTAGCAAGATTTTCTTACATGGCTTTTTGATATTTTATATGTAGTTAATATGTATTGTAATTAATAATACTAATTTATATGTAGTTAATTAATTAGTATTATTAATTAATTAACTACATATAATTATTATTAATAATACATATAACTACATATAATTAATTAGTATTATTTTTTGAATAATAGTAATGCTCATAAATATTATAAATTAGGCACGATTTAGGTTTTACTTTTTAAGAATAGTAAAATTTGTACAAAAGTAAAGAAACAATATGTGAGGAATAAGCATGTGAATGATATTCTTATTTACATATGATTTGATTATGATATATATATGAATGAATAATTTGCAAGTATTCTTGCATTAAGAAAAGCTGTAAAGTCCTTTGATAGATAATAGAAACATGTGTACAAGGAATTGGAATGAATTGATCAAGTATGTTAGGTTGATCCTATATAAGCAAAACAGCTTTGTAAAGTCCTTAAAAAGAAATGATGTACACGGACTATAAATATAGAAAGATCAAGCATGTTAGGTTGATCTTATGATGTAATAGATAAAGCATGTCGATCGTCGAAAGCATCGCACTGTAGATTGTAGTCTGCCAGGAGAGTCAAGGATAACTCGAGAGCTATCGAGGCATAATCGTAGTCTGCAAGATAGTAGATCTCGGAGTTCGTAGACTGCCAGGAGAAACGATGAAGGATCGTGGTATATCGAGAAGAGCTTCCTCGGGATCGTAGTGTGCTGAGAAAGTCATGTTCAGAATCGTAGAGACAGCCTGCCTACGAGCCGACCGAACATCTGTCGAAGCCAAGTCAAAAACGTAGACTACACTCGGAGTCGTAGAGTCTACCGATGCCGAAGCCAAGTTAAGGATCGTAGACTACACTCGAGATCGTAGAGTCTACTGATGCCAAAGCCATGCCAAGGATCGTAGACTACACTCTGAGTTCGTAGAGTCTATTGATTACATGCAGAGATCGTAGTCGAGCAAGATCAGATGAAGACAACAAGCACAAGGAAGAAACCGTAGTGTGTCAAGATCTGATCTCAGGATCGTAGTGTCAGCACAGCCAAAGCTGAATCGTAGAGTGCAGAACTATGACCTCAACAGAAGTGCTCACAATGCATAGGCAGAATCGTAGAGCAAGTACGATTCTCAACTAATGAGTACTCCCAGAATATCCAAAAGAACAAAGCCTCTGGTTGGCAATGCAAAGATACATCCTACCTAAAGAGAACCATAGAGCACTCAATGAATGGCATGCAAGCTAACAAGAGATCTAAGCACCAACCCAATCAGCATCAAGATTGAGTTGTAAAGCCATTCGAGATGAAGTCTTCCACAAGATGTTCATAAGAAGACTTCAGTAACTGACTAAGGAAAGTCAGCAAGTGCAGTAGCTATCAAGTGAACAGAAGACAATGATCTTGGAAGCAACCAAGATCGTAGTGTTTGCCAAACAAAGAAAGAACTGATGGAAGTGAAGACTACTGAAAGAGGTAGATATTTAAATAGCCTTCAACGGCTACTTTCCAATGAAAGGATTGGGAAGGAGTATAAAATAGGAAGAGCTTCAAAGATCGAGGGTTGTTGGAGTTGCCGAGTTTGGAGAGAAGGTGGACTGTTCTAAACCACGTAAGATAGTGAGTCCGAAGGCTCACTCTACGATCCACCAAGAACACTCAGATACATACAAAGGAAGAAGTAGAAGTGAGAGTTCTACTATGTAGAAGTGAGAGTTCTACTACAAGAAGAGAGTTCTGAACTGCCGAGAGAAAGAAGAGCATCATGTCATCTTGATGTCCATCATGGGAAGACTCTAAGTACAATAGAGAAGAGCTCACAGTCATCTTAGCAAGTCCATCATGAGAAGACATCAAGTATCAAAAAGGGAGATCACAAATGTCATCATGGTGGCAAACATGAGAAAGTTTCTAAGTACCAAACAGAAGAACTTACAATCATCTTGGAAACCTATCATGTACAGCCATCATGTATCAAGAGAAAGATCTTCAAGGCAGTTCATCAAGGGATCATCTAAACAGGTTGAGTAACTGAAGAAGCTGAGCATCATGCAACACTCAACAACACTTCAAGGATGATCACGCCAAGCTGCTAAGTATAGAAGATGTTCAGAGCATGAAGACATCTTAGCAGCTCAGCACCAACTCCAACAAACCAACAAACAAACAACAAAAGCCAGGGCCTAAGGGGTCCTTGTACGAAGGGACTAAATGAAGCTATGGGCTGAGGGGTCCTTGTCCGGAGGGACTAAACGAAGTTCCAAGCCTGCTGGGCTTGAAGAGTTCCTAGGGAACTAGAGGAGTCCCAAGGCTGCTAGCCTTGAAGAGTTCTTAGTAAACTGGAGTCCCAAGGCTCTCGGCCTCAAGAGTTCTTAGTGAATCAAGTCCCAAGGTCAGCCGGCCTCAAGGAATCTTTTATGATCTGAGGTGCCGCCCTTCCTTAGTGGAAATCCTGCTAGTTGAAAGCAGAAAAGTGGATTAGGAGCTTGAGTCTCTGAACCACTTAAAACCCCTTGTGTCTTTTATATTATGTCATTTACATTATGTACTATAATCTGCTATGTATGTTTTAACGCCATAACTAAACTTACTCTACTTAACAATGTATGTATGATTATGAATATATCCATGAAGGGGATCTTTTACTTATTCCACTGTGCTTGAAAAGATTCTTATGTTTGTCAAATGCTAATTTAATAGCTATACAAAATAATAGAGAAAAGTATTTGAATTAAAAAGTTTCTATTCAACCCCCCCCTTCTAGATCTATTGTGCCTACTAGGAACTAACAATTGGTATCAAAGCAGGTTTTCATGCTATATTCAAAAGCTAATCGCTTTGAGTCTGATCCCACGCATAAACATTGTTCTAAACTTAGTTTAGTAGTAAGTAACTTGTTATATGCAGATGAGCTCACACGTTGGAAATACTGTGTATAGGTAAATGTGTATATACACCTGAAGCTGCTCAGATTGGTCCATGTTCTTGATTGCTACATCAACAAGACCAATCCTTGCCTGCAGTCAATCTTGTAGTCTGAAGATCAGACAAAAGAGCTCAAGAGACATCAATGACAAAGAGTCAAACATCTACCAGTCTGAAAGATGAAGAGGCTATACATGCTAAGAAATGCTTATCAAGAGAAGAAAGAAGATCTTCTCAAACTTATGGCTGGCCAACCAGCAGCTGGGTGCAAACTTTGTAAACTAAAGGATGTCAAAGATTTTAATGCAGAGATTTTCTTGGCCTACATCTTCAAGACCACGACTGATTGATTAAAGGCCAACACGGGCAATAAGCTGTCAGGAGCAAAAGTGAAGCTATGCACATCAATGCCTAAACTGAGTATATCTAAGATAAATGACTATTAAGAGACTGACAGTAAAAAGGTACGGATCCTCACTATTACATGTGTTCATCACAAAAGCACCCTCTTATGAACCATAACAGTATTCCGTCAAGAAGTCATAATCTACCTAAAAAGGTGAAGAGAGAAAGTACCTTATGGATGGAAACTCAAATGTCTATAAACTTTCTCTCCATCCAAGTTTTAGGTTGAAGATGACATCTTGAAGGAAATCTAAAATGGGTCATAAGAGCATCACATGTCAAATGAATTCTATGTGAAGTAATCTTTGCTGGTGGGTTAGTATGTATGTACAAATCCTTGTTCTGAGTGTTTGATAACACACAGAGTATGATCATTTGTACAAGAGTATCTTGATGATGTGTAGAAACTGATCACCTCCATGAATCAACTAGATACTCTTAAATCGTAGAGTTGATTCTCACTCTGTGAACACTTAAACATTATGAACATAACCCAGCAAAATGATGAAACCATCAAAGATAAAGAGTGTGTTATTAAATGTCAAATCTTACACACACTCACCTTCATGCATATCAAAATGTATTATCTAAAACTAGTCTTATGCATGAATATGATGTTGGTGATAAATGTGATGATTATCCAAATAAGAGGAACAGGGGTTTAGAAAACTAACCTAGCAGGACCCATTTAATTATGGGTACCAAAAATAGAAATATATTTAAACCTGCAGGTACTTGGTCAGTCTGACCACACTAAGGAATGCTGAAGCAGAAGACTTCAGTCAAGAAGACTCAACCAGCAGAAGGCTAAGGACTGTTCAGAGATGATTCTGATAAAGTTCCTATATGTCCAAGCCTATCCTTGAAGACCCTCTGAGCTAACCAGAATGGAGCTCACATGGTTGCTAATCTGTGTATGGAAGCAGGCCAGTCAACTAAAGGATCCTATGTGCTCAAGAGCAAGAAAAGAATGCTATATGAGAAGAATTCTCAAGGAATCTCACAACAAAGGTTCATCGAGCATCAGTCTAGAGGAACTCATCGTGGAAACAGAACTTCACAAACACAAGACTATAAAAGGAGACTACGATCGTAGTGCTGTCAAAAGATCGAAGAATGATCAGTCCTGAAAATATCCATGCCTACGATACAAGGAGATTTAAGTGATAATGATGATTCTAGTCTGAAGGAGATATGCAGGGCTGCCTTCAAATGAATCTAAAGTAAATGGAATCACATCTATCTAGGAAGACAGTTTCAACCATGGGGAGCAGTGATCTATTGAGAAACAACAGCACTGAGTTATACTATGAGGAAATATTCCAGCTACAAAGTCCCAAAACTTTGTGGCTGATGAACCAAATAAAGATCCATAGTCAGTAGGAACGTCTCAAAACTTACTACTGATAACCTTTCAGCCACCCAACTCAAAATCGCGGAGTGCCTACGATAAAACATCTGATCGCAGTGTAGAAGAAGGAGGACACCATGATTACAGCAAATGCAATTGTCCAAAGTTGGTAGAGGACCTCCCCATCAGAAAAGGTCGAATGAGATGTCATTGCAAATTACTTCTATAGCATTTCATCTGGAAAGTGCCTCAGGGACAAACCTGACCCTTGGCGCACTCTAAGAGGTTGGCCTTTCCTAAGCTACCTTGTCCCAGAAAAATTGCTCGATCAAATTCATCTCAAGGACCAAGTCAGTCAACGATCGTAGAGTCGAGGTTGAAGAGAACTCTACGATCGCAGTGCAACCTCAATGATCGTAGAAGATAACTCGATGATCGTAGTTCTACCAAAGGGTACTCTTGTTCACAAGGAGCTTGGAAAATGAGACAATTGCTCAACCATTCAAAATGAGGAGATAAGTTCAAGGAAATCAGTGATCAAACTATGCTGCTTCATAATGAGGGTAGAAGTCAAAGCCATCCACTGCAGCATCTCTCAAAAGTTGATCGTTGAGTCAACAAAGGAAATTGTAGAGTCCATAGCTGCCTTACCATGCTACTCTACAAATCAAAAGGTCAACAGTCAAAGCCACGTCGTCTAAACTCTTACTCCTCTAAAAGGAAATATCTAACTGAAAAGTTATGGGGAGTTACATCTCATTACTGGGCATCATTCAACCAATGGTCGGTTAACACATCACTGGTTATGCAGAGTTAGAAGGAACTGCCATCAAGACAATTTTAAATCTGCAGACAGTTATCAAAAGCTATCAAACCTTTCTCCCTCCCATTTTTCAAACCCTAAAATCCTCTCAAGAGCCAGAACAGATTAACACTCCAAGAGCTTTATCAACTCACAATCAGCCATCTCTTATAAACCTCTCCGAATCAAATACCCACATTCTTCGAACTGCTCAAATGGAAAACTGGTGAGTAATCACTGGCATTCAGCTCGGAACCAAGTCATTCGAGAAATCTGAAAAGAAGTTCAGAGACATTCTCGAACTTGTGAGGAAAGCTGAATTCTCAGAATATCTTGAGGCTAGCACTCAAGTATACGTAGACCTGGTAAAAGAGTTCTACTCAAACGCCTCCATAAACTCCGGAACCCTCTCTACCAAGGTCAAAGGTCAGTATCTAAAGTTGAAATCTTCTGACCTCAATCAATGCCTAGGTTTTCCTAACCAAGGGCTAAAGAACCTTGATGATGTCAATACTGAACAAGCAAAAGAGGTCATGGGGTACAAAAGAAACCCTAGTCTGAAAGATATGATGAAGGAGTTACCTGAAGAGTACGAGTTCCTTACTGAAATAGTTGGAAAATGCATACTATGCAAGGACACTGCACATGACACAGTGCTTGACTAACAGTTAAAGATAATGTCAACAATAGTTCTGAAGAAACAAATCAACTTTGGATCTATCTTGTTCGATCAATCTCCAAGTGGGTAGAGAATGCTAAGGTGAAGAAGTCCACCGAAAAACCCCTAACTAAGGTGTTTCATGGTAGACTACTGAGTATTGTGATGAAGAAAAAGCTAGGAGGGAAAATCAAGGATGATGAAGGAGAGCCTTTGAATGTTCACGAAGTGATGTCTTCATAATTATTTGTGAACTGGAAGAAGAACCCTAAGGAGAACCAAAGGCTAACAACCGGGAGTAGCAATAGAGCCTCTGTAAAGAAGAGGAAAACAGAAGAGGCAGAGCTCTCGAGTCGATGACTCAGACAAAGAAAAAAATCACACCAAATGTAAAGAAATCCAAAGGTGTGAAGAAAGCTGGTGTTGTGAAGAAAGCTCAGACCCCATCAAGGAGTCTCTCCATCAAAGACAAGGTTGAAAAAGAAAGAGCCCTAACTATTAAAACAACAAAGAGGAAAAGCAACAGGCTACTTCAAGGGCCAGTCAGCAAGAATGCTAAGGTGGAAAACAAACCAGCCTCTGCTTCCCAAAATAGTACATCTGCTGAAGAGAAGGACGTATAGTCAGCAGAAGAAAATGAGACTGATGTTAAGGCTGAGTCCTCTAAAACCAAATCCAGCAGTGAGGGTGAAGCTGGATTAATGAATGAAAATTCAGCATCTGCTGATAAAGAAGAAGAATGCACAAGCCCCATGGCTAATTCTCAGAGTAGTCACTCTGCAAATGAAGAAGAGATTCAAGATGACCAAACTCCATCCCCAAATGCAACTGCCCCAACAAGCCCAGATAATGGGTCAGACAATGCTGTCTCAAAGGAAGAAGAACATGCCCCTGCAAAGTTTATCTACAACACAGGAAACAGTAGAACATGAAGATTATCCAGTTTTCTCACCAGCGAAGTTTAACAGAAGAATAGTGGTGGAAGTCTCAAATGAACTACCAGATGCTCCACCAGAGAGATAGGTGAACTATGGAAATGAGCATCTCAAGGTAGTAAGAATGACTACCTTTGACATAGCTAAAAACTGGAACAACATGGAGCTAGACTGCTCAACCATTCTCTACAATCCTGATGACTTGCTGATGAGATGGTTCTTCTAGTGGATGCCATGGCTAAAGGCCCATACTGAAGGAAATGGAAGCTATCTTAGCTGGTGCTTCTCTTACTTTCCAAGCATGAAGCTGGTGGCTCAGAACTTCCCAAGGGTAAAGAAGTTTGCAACCAAAACGATTAAAGACCAGACTCACTTCAAAGTCTATCGATAGTCTGGAAATCACTATATCCAAGCTTCCAACAGCCCAGTCACTGATCTCTGACACTCCCTCATCCTCAACTAACAATTGGTACTCAATGATTGTTCAAATTTTTCAAGCTTTCAAAAATCTGTCCAAGAATGAAAATCGAAGAGTCCAATCCAATGCTCAACCCGAAGTTGTCCAGCAAGAGGATCAAACTATTTTGGAGCAGGAACTATTGAAGAGTTCTGATGAACTAAGTGAGAAAATATCTCTACTCACTGAAGAGTCATAGAAGCTGACAGCAAAAGGTGATAATTCACTTCAGAACAAACTTCAGGCTACTATGGATGATGTATCTCTCAAACTCCAAGAGAGAGATAACATCTATCAAAAGGCCATACAAGATCAAAAGGCAGAAGCTCTACGAGTTCAGAAGGCCAATGAAGAGCATATTCAAGCCCTCTCTGACAAGATTGACGACTTGAAGTAGTCTTTCTCAGTGCAACTTGAGCTAGGCCAACAGGAACTCAAGTTTGAAATTGCCAACTCCTCCTACCTAATGGAGCAGCTTATGTCCAACATGGAGCAGCTCTTTCAAATGATTAATGACAAAAAGGGGGAGAAAAAGAGGCATAGAAAGAAGAGGAGCAAGAGGCACTCAAAGAAGAGCAGAGGGATAAGAGAGAAGAAGTCAAAGAAGAAAATAACAGTTGCAGAAAAAGAATCATCATCTGAGGGGGAGCAAAAAGATGATGATCACATGATCGCAGAGTCTGAGGGGGAGCATGTTCAGAAAGATGCTGAAGGGGAGCTAAGCAAAGACAGAAGGTCATCTTCCTAGGGGGAGCAAGAGCAAGAAGAACAAACAAATGAGTAGTTGATCATCAGACATCCTGGAAACATACATGGAGCCAAAGAGGTACATTTCTAACTAGTTAGGTGTTTTCTGGATCCAGAATGTAAAGTGTCTTTATGTATAATTTGCCACATCTTTATAAATGACATTCATGATTATCTGTTTTAGAAATACAGCTACTCACTGTATATAAGATTCATTTATAACATGCATATGCACTTATTGTTTTTGTCATAATCAAATAGGGGGAGATTGTCAGGAATAAGCATGTGAATGATATTCCTATTTACATATTGTAGACACTCGAAATTTTCTGTACTACTATCACTAACATTGCAGGAGGATAGATTCATCTTTTAAGAGGGAACCCTGAAAGACAATCCATATCCATACCGGATACTACCAGAAGTTCAACATCAACCCTAGATCACTCTGGGAGTAACAAATCCAACCTCGGAGATAACCCCGAGGCGTGCAGATACAATACCGGAAGACACGCCGGAGAAGACCGATTAATCTTGGAGATAACCCTGAGGTATCCAGTCCTAGTCCCAACTATGGGAATAGCCACCAACCTTGGTGATAACCCCAAGGAATGCAGTTTCGGCGATAACACCAGAAATGCTTGTTTCAAATGCGACCAGCTTTAATCTCGGCGCTCACAACAAGATACACTATACCAACCCGGCGATAACATCGGGAAGACATGCACACCTCAAAGATGACAATGAGGACCTTCAACAAATTGCTGCAGTCCAATCTCAGCGAAGCCTGAGCAACGTCTGCTTTATCAGCCCAATCCGACAATAACACCGGTGAGGGGCAACATTGTCATCTCGCCAACACGATGCCACGCTGTAGACACTCGAAAATTTCTCAGATCATCATCACTAACATTGCGTAGGAGGACAGATTAAATCTTTAAGAGAGAACCACGAAAAGACAATCCAAATCCATACCGGATACTCTAGGAAGTTCAAAGATCAACCCCAGATCACACTCTGGGAGTAGCAGTCCCAACCTCAGAGTTAACCCCGAGGCATGCAGATCCAATACAGGAACACACACCGGAGAAGACCGATTAATCTCGGAGATAACCCCGAGGTATCCAGTCTCAGTCCCAACCATGGGAATAGCCACTAACCTTGGTGATAACCCCAAGGAATACAGTTTCGGCGATAACCCCGAAAATGCTTGTTTCAAATGCGACCAACTTCAATCTTGGCGCTCACAAATGAGATACACTACACTAACCCGGCAATAACATCGGGAAGACAGGCACACCCTAAAGGTGACAATGAGGACCTTCAACAATTGCAGCAGTCCAATCTTAGCGAAGTCTGAGCAACGTCTACTTTATCAGCCCAATCCGACGATAACACCGGTGAGGGGCAACATCGTCATCTCGTCAACACGATGTCACGTCACGTCTCTACGCAACGATGTCCCACAAGACTAACCAATCCCGAGTGACTATTGTGCGGGGTAACGGATGAAAGTTGAAGCTTGAAGACCGGAGGGCATCGTCCCATCTTCAATGACTTCGTACAAACTCTAATCCCATGCCATCGATAACTCGATTAACCAGCGGTCCAATCGAAATAGGTCAGATACCTCAAACGGATGCCCAGATTTCACTTACGAAAGTTCAAGTGGACATTATAGTGCTCGAGTGCACGCGTCTTGAACGACGACGACCGAAAAACCGGTGTAAGACCCTCAAACTTTTATAAATAAAGATGAATTTTTCTATAAATATTATTTTTGAATATTATGGAATAAATTTGATATAATGTTATAGTTGTGGGTAATATTTATAAATTTTGCAAAAGTATGCAAGTTGTTATAAAATATTCGTTTGATCTGGGAATATTCTTTTGTTAGGAATATTCGTACAATGGCTCAATCATTGGTGGACCCTACAACATTATTGTCGGATTGAGAAAACGACAAAATATTTTTATAAAAAATAACTACGGAGGTGTTACCGTTAAAACTCATTGAACTACCGGTGGTAAAAAATGCGATGTCTGGCGTGGTTGCATAGTAGCACACAGTATTGATTATTGATGCTTACGTGAGAAGTCACTCACCTATGCTCAATTATTACTATGAAGAATTCACGCATCATATCTCTTATATTATTGATTCAATTATTGTCACAGTATCATCTGTATAATATGTTATAGTATTAAATCAATAATTGAGACGACAAGTTATAAATGATTAATAATTATTGAAAGATTAAATATGTGTTATGATTTGTGGTAAGTTTGATTATTTTATGGGGGCTCATATGTCATCATCTAAGAGTCTCTTCATCAATAGTATTTACCTTCAATCGATAGTAATTACCCTTGTGAATAGTATTTACCTTCGTCAATAGTAATTACCCTTGTGAATAGTATTTACCTTCGTCAATAGTAATTACCCTTGTGAATAGTATTTACCTTCGTCAATAGTAATTATCCTTGTGAATAGTATTTACCTTCAATCAATAGTAATTACCCTTGTGAATAGTATTTACCTTCGTTAATAGTATTTACCTTCGTTAATAGTAATTACCTTTACCAGACGTCGAACCACTTGTCGTTTCACATTACAGGCGTCGAACCACTTGTCGTTTCACATTACAGGCGTCAAACCAGTCGTCAAGCCACTTGCCTTTTCACACTAAGAGGTGCTAAGCTAGAAATCTTCTATAAATAGAGGCCTAGGGCTTCATTATTTTCACTTAATTCATTCAAGCTATAGAGAGAAAGTATAGAGAGAATAAGAGAGAAAGAAGAAGAGTATTTTGTTACTACACCGCTTGCAGATTCAATCTCCTACCAAATGTAAGGTGTTATTCTTTCTTATTCATGAAGAGAACTGTTGTTATTCCATTGCTTATTATTACATTGGAATAACTTCGTATAAGTGGTTTACCCTATACTTGGTGACATTCTTCTATTATTACATTGGAACATCCTGCTCAGGTGTTTTACACCGGACTGGTTAAAATCTTTATTATTACGTTGGAACATCCATGCTCATGTGTTTTACACAGGACTGGGTAAAATCTTTATTATTCTTTGGAACATCACATGCTCGTGTGTTTTACACCGGACTGGTTAAAATCTTTATTATCTACGCTGGAATATCCTATCATGTGTTTTACACCGGATCCGGGTTCCATCTTTATTATTCTGTTGGAACATCCCGTCAATTGTGAATTTCACGAATTGGTTCCGTTATTTATTATTACATTGGAATAACTCGTCTGCATGCGGTCTACATCGCATGCATGGTGATTTCTTTTGTTATTCCATTCTTTATTATACCCAAATAAGTTAAAACTTTGACTTCTATACTCCATGAAATTAGTAGAATATCCTTGATATTTGCGTTTCATCCAAAGATCTTTTCATGGAAATATTCTTCCGATCATTCTTGAATTTTACTCTACAAAACAAGATCATGTTGACAATTTGGACGTTAATAATTCTCGGATAAAATAATTCTTGAACTTGTTTTATTGAATTCTTATATCATTGTCATCATCCTCATGTTTATATTTTTTGAAAGTCATCTCGTATTCAGTAGTGCATAGATGGACTTGGTATGATTATGACCAGAGACTATTCGATTGTAATCATGACCGTAATGTTACAAATGATGTGATAAAAAATCCTCAAAGTAGTAGTAGTGCATTGATGGACGATTGTTGGCATGATCATGATTATTAATGAATACACAAATATTCTTGGCCCGTAGTGCATGAATAATTGTGGTCGTGATACTAAAGAATATCCTCGTCAGTAGAAAAGTGGGGTGATTCGATGATGTGGAATATTTATTAAAAGTGAGTCTCAATTTATAATGATGATGAAAAACCTTTTAAAACCTAAAAGATAGTAGACTTTATTTTCTACTTGACTCTTTTAATGGATTGCATATTCATCGCAGTTAAACTGGTTGTCTATTGTATTTTATCGGTTTAACATTATCAAGACTATTGATAATTTATTTCGCATTATCTTAGTCATAATATATCTTCTTTGGGCTAGTTGAGCTCACCCTTTCTTTCACTGTTCTCTTCAGGAAATGATAATATAGCTGGGACGAGTCGGGGAAACGAGTGATGGTCCTGAAGATAACATTAGTAGTCCTCACTATTCTGTAAAATAGTGTGATAATAACTGTAATGAGGACTTTTGTTTGAGTTTGTATAATATCTAGTAGACGATATTTGTATTTAAACTCACAGTTTATGTCGTATTGTACACGACAGTTATGTTAATAAGTTGTATTTAAATTCTGTACCATGTAAGTGGCGACTCAAGATGGGTGATGTATACCTAATTTTGGGGGCGTCACACACGGGCCCACCTAGGTTGCCTCTGGTACACTCAGGTTCACCACATAGTACACCTCTGACTAAAATGCCTATAAATAGAGGCTTGGGCTGCCCATTTTGAAAGAGAAAAAGGCGAGGAAGCCTCGCCTAATTTGATTTCTACACTCACCCCATGCAGTGTACTTTCCCCTTTTAAACACCTGTGAGCTCATATATAGCCCTTTTGTATCTACAAAAGCCTGTGTTTACCCACTCTAAAGATATAGAAGCATTCTTTGGCAGTCAACTGTAAGCCTTCTCACACACACTATAGAGTCTTTCTCTTCATCTTTGCATACACCCTTCTACACGTTGAGAGTCGTGTTGCTTGCTTTTGCCCGAACTTCGGTCCGTGGTTTCATTTCAATCTGTATATATATATATACATATTATATATATATTTATATATATATTGACTAACATTATCGAGTTATGCCTCGATTGAGCATAGACTTCGGTCTGGAGCGTTTATTTGCTTTAATATATATATATATATATATATACATTTATATATATTAACTGTGTGTCAAACTTTGTTCGATGTGCCTAAACTTGATTTCTAGAGCATTTCTTGCTTTATATATATATATATATATATATATATATATATATATATATATATATATATACATTTATATATATTTATCGTGTGTCGAACTTTGTTCGATGAGCCTAGACTTTCGTCAGGAGGCGTTTTCGCTTTTATATATATATATATATATATATATATATATGAATTGTGGTGGGACTACATTCGATGAGCTTGGATTTTATAATGCATGCGTTATCGCTTTAATATATATATATATATATATATATATATATATATATATATATTAATGTGTGTGGGACTACATTCGATGAGCCCGGATTTTATATCCAATATGCGTTTATTCGCTTATATATATATATACTTATATATATGAAGCGTGGTCGAATTCTATTCGATGAGCCCGATTTTATATCCGGTGCATTTATTGCTGCTATATATATATATATATATATATATATTTTCATCCTTCCCGAGTTTCCTTCACTAGATTGATCGCTTTTACGGCTTTTATTTACATTTCGTCCCTACTGAGTTTCCTTCGTGGCGGTTGACCGTATTTATAGCTTTATTTACGTTTTCGTCACTTTGAGTTTCCTCCGTGACGGTTGATAGCTTTTTAACAACTTTATTTACATTTCGATCCCCATGGAGGTGCTTCGTGGTTGGTGATCATGTCTCAGATATATATATATTTCTGACTTTTTATATATATATACCGCTTATTGCTTTTTCATACAAATTGCAATATTCTCAGGCGCCTTTAGGAATCATGTGATCACAGATTCACCCCATTGAATCTAGATTCGATTCCGTGATGGACATTTTTAGCTGTAAGCAGCTTGTAAATTATTTTGCGTTGTCTGAATTTCCTCAGATGGTTTCCATACCCATGAGGAAGTCGGCATTATTTTGTATATTATTTTCATACGGATGCCTCGCATTCGTAAAATAAAAATCAATCAAGTCGATCACTTAATAAAATAGGAGTGTAAAAGGTCTCAATTACTATTGAGCATCAGGGTTTGAAAAACCTCTTTTATAAAACATCATTGCCATATCTTGCTAAAAATTGAATTTTTATATAAATTCAAACCCTGTGTATATAGGTTCGAACGAGGCCTCGCACTACTTCCAAATAATAGAACATTGACCCACACACACACACATTCAGATAACAGTTTCTTGGAAAAAGGCGGTCACCGTGGTAACACGGATGTCGGGGCGTGCCTAACACATTCCCCCCGCATAACCAAGTCCTCAGACCCTAATGAATCTCGGTTTCACCGACCCATATAGCAGTGTCACATCACTAGGTCAATGTGCAAACCTTTTCTCGGTTGTGTTGGTACAACCATTTAAAAAACCAACTGGCGACTCTTAACAGTCCCATCATCGACATTATACATGTCAGACCTTTTTCACTTGTTTTTTCAAACAAATCTCACCTAAAATGAGAACACCAAAGAACAAGTAACAGAAAGGGACATCTAAAAATCCCGACGTCGACTGGTGGCGACTCTGTTGGGGACTCCAGTAAGAGGACTTAAGCCGCTATTTCAATCTTTTAAAAACTGTTATCTGCTTGTGTGTGGATGTTGCATTTACATTTGATGAATGTGTACGAATGCATTTCCTTATTGCACTTAGTGCTTCGCACCATAACTGCTTGTGATGCTAGTGCTTCGCACCATAACTTCTTGTGATGCTAGTGCTTCGCACCATAACTTCTTGTGATATTAGTGCTTCGCACATGTCATCATTTTCATACGGTGAGACGCGATGTATGTGAATGTATTGTGTGGTCCCTCCACCAGGAGGCTATCCCGTCGGTGTTTGATTACTGGACTCGTGAGAAGACTAATTCTCCGAGGCTCAGGAAAGGCACCACCCAAATTTGCTCCAGTTGAAAGACCGGATTAACTTCCCTTCTAGTAGATTGCGATGATTTGGGAACCTTCATGCCAAACAGCCGTGAGAGTAACCTAAGATAGGTCAGCCTCTGATAAACCCAAAGCGGAGGAAAGTCTCTTCATGCTCTCATTTCAATTACTTGTAAACACAATTACTTGTAATTACATTCCATATCTATCTCCATGTAATGAGAAATATGAAGAAATGTGTACACATACATATTAACATGCTATAAACAGCTGACACCCGTTGTGCAGGATAAAAATTCCTAAAATGGACACATCACATAGCATGTTATTGTATACATTCCCTAAAGACTAAACTATGCAAGTCTTTCACAGGGAATCAATCGGACCTACTACCCGGTCAAAGTCAAAAAAGGCAACAAGCCTGTAGTCAATCATGTCGTCATCCGACCAGACTGAACTTAATCTAGTTTCTCGCAAAGAATTCGATGGACTAAGCAAACAAATCACAGATTTGGCTGTTCTACTCAAAGAATTACACCAGTTTACATAGGGTAAAAAAAACCCATACATGCTGAATCCTCCACACAAGAAGGAATCCCGGTCATTACCATACCTGAACCACAGTTGGATACGACCAACAAAACTCTTGATGCTGCCCATCCCATCGGAGATCCGACCTTTGGTGACATCAAAAAGAAAGTCCTCCAAATGGAAGAGACCTTTCGCGCTATCAAAGGAATTGGAACACACGAAAGTGTTTTATACGCAGATCTGTGCATTTTTCCTGGTGTTCATTATCTAGAAAAATTTTAAAACTACTGACTTTGAAAAATATGACGGGTTAGGAGATCTTTACACACATTTAAAAGTGTTTATTGGAGAACTTGGATCTTATACAGAGGACGAAAAGCTCGAGAATGCAATTATTCCAAAAGAGTCTAACCGAGAAGCCTGGTTAAGTGGTACACAAGATTAGACAACTCCAAAATCCATAGCTGGGAAGAGCTAGCACATGCCTTCCTCACTCAATACAGCTTTCAAACTCAGATGGCTCCTGATCGGTATCAAATTACCAAGATCAAGAAACAGTCTAACGAGTCTTTCAGAGAGTATGCTCAGAGGTGGAGACGTCTGGCTTCCCAAGTTAGTCCTTCCATGACAAAATCAGAAACGGTAATGACTTTCATAGACATACAAGAAGCTCCCTTCTATGAGAGAGTTTTAGCCGGCATCGGCAAACCATTTTCTGAAATGGTCAAACATGGGAGATGGCTGAGATGGGATTGAAGTCATGAAAGATTCAAGACCCAGCTACACTCAAAGCTGTTGCTGATCACATCCAATCTGGAAATTATGGGAATAACCCCCGGAGGGTCCATAAAAAGAAAGAAGAAGATGTTTCCCTGATAGTACAGGGGCAAAATGGCAATCAGAATATGCCTATTCAAAGGAGAAACTACACTCCCTTTCCATCACAGTCTACAAACCATCCAATACCAAAAGGTGGAGAAGTCAAACGCCCTCGAGTGTTTACACCCTTAGGGGATACCCTCGAGAACATTTTAAATCTTCTGACAACACAGAAGAAAATTACGCATCTTCTTCCACCAGCTAGCCCTAATGGATGGGGTTTCAATGTCGCTTTCGGAAATGTGCTTATCATGTTGGGGCTTTGAACATGATACTCGTGGATTGTTGGGCCTTGAAACACAAGATCTAGGACGATAGAGACAACGGAGAGATCGTGGTCACCAAACCGATCGACCTCATGTATAAGACAACCCTCTTCCTCAACACAAAGAAGAAGAGGTCAACATGATTAATTGGAGCAATGGGATGAGTTCCAATTTTAGTCGTGATTATTCCCGACCATCAAAGAGCGGTGATGACAAATGGGATTATGCCAAGTTCGATTTACAATGGAACGAAAGATGAAAGCTCTCTGCAAACAAATTGAGCAATTAATGAATCGGTGACTTATCAAAGATCAAGTGACACGTCGATTAATCACCAAGAAGCATGCCGCCTCCTACCTATTATCATGAATATTCCCTCGTCACTTTCAGAAAATGAAATGCTGGAAGACAAAGTGATAAAGAGAGCAAATTGCAAAGCCCGTCGGGATTTCGCCAACAAAAGGGAATTCACCTATCTGGGCCAACCTATGGAGGAAATCCTTCATATGTTAATCAATTAAGGAAGGATCAGTTCCCTTCTACCTCTAATCAACCCCCGTTCAGGGCGATACAACTCTGATGGAGTATGTCAATATCACTCCCAGTTTCGTGGTCACATCACAGAAGAATGCTGGGCACTCTGCCACCTTATTTAAAATCTAATCGACAGTGGTGTCCTGCGCCTAGTGGACGACGATACTGTGTTACGTGCAAGTTAAAATACAGGCCCTACTAAGTGGAAAAGTGTGGTAGCAGTCATATCCACTGAAACTGATGGGATTAGCACATTACTCACATCGCCAACAATTCAAATCAAGGGAGGCAACAATCCTTTGAAAGTGGCCACTCCCGAGCCAATCAACTTATCGTGCAGAGCTCAATATCCTATTGTTAGCTTGCGCACAGTTCCGTGGAATTATGGAGAAGGTGAAGGATCCACCTCACATACAACTGCTGCAGTGTCGAAGGAAAATCCACTGTATCTTCCCCCATGGGTGATGAAACCTACCATCAAATCAAAGGGAAAAATACCCATGGAGAAAATAGAAAAATTCCTCTATACTATGGGTCATCACGAAGCCACGGTGGTTTTAATCTTGAAAGAAGCTCCACAACAAATATCAATTTTGGACTTGGTCCTAAGTTCCGAGAATCACCGGAAGGTCTTGTTAAAGGTTCTAGAAGAAGCCTATCTCCCGACATCAGTGGACACGGAAAAGTTTCAACATCTGGTTGATCACATTTTCAACAACAATGTGATATCCTTCACTGATGATGACATACCGCATGAAGGGACCGGTCATTGCAAGCCATTGCACATTGCGGTCTTGTCGTCTGGATATATGGTTGCTGGAGTCCTAGTAGATGGAGGTTCCTCTCTGAATATCTGCCCATACGCTACCTTAGTGAAGATGAATGTCAATCTCAATCGAATTTGGAGTAGCCATACTATCATCAAAGCTTTTGATGGAGCCCGCCAGAATTCGGTCGGAGTAATTGAGCTGCCAATCAAAATTGGTCCTCACACATTCTGCGTATCTTTCCATGTGCTCAAGATAGATTCGAGATACAACCTGCTCTTGGGACGACCATGGATTCACATGGCAGGGGCAGTCCCCTCCACCCTTCATCAATAATTGAAATACATTATCAACAATAGCCTGGTCACGGTCAACACTGAACCAGAGTGTCCTCAACACGGGGACGTGCCATTCATCAATGCCAATGCAGACGTTGAACCAGTTAGTTTTCATGCTTTGGAAATAAGCAACACCCAATACCATGCTATTGGAATGCCATTGCCCGAACCCAAGATTTCTTCCGAGGTAATGTCGGCTACTCAAGAAATGATGTCGTTGGGTCATAAACCGGGACAAGGGTTGGGTAAAGATTACCAGGGTATCAAATACCCAATTCAATTAACCAAGCAAATTAGAACAGCTGGGCTAGGCTATTCTGCCAGTTCTAGTCACAGGAATCCTCATAAGCATCAGCAGATTCCTTCAACTTCAACTATGCGGTGTTCATCTTCGCCTTCAAACTCTGAGTCCGCACAACCTCCTGTAAAGGTGCCAGCCAATGTAATGGTTATGTTATTTCCCAGCTTCAGCGGTCAAAGAAGGAGAAAGAAATCTTTGTTCCAAATCCCGCAGTGGAAGAAGAGAACGAAGGATCAAGCAAGACGTCATATGGATGATGTCCAGATACGCATCATCGTTCATGATGAACATACCAATGAGATACACCCTGCACGATGATTGCCAGACGTAATGGTCATCATTCGGGATGAGGGAGGATGATGACAATCCCTCCATCATCGAGGTCCACCCGAACTTTGCCCTTACCTATTGGAACAACATTCCTTGCATTGGTCGCGTCGAGGTAAAGCGCGTGAAACTCTTTACGCCTGTAGATATAATAACTGCTTACTTTTACAGACAAGATTAGCGGTTTATTTTTGCCAAGATATGCTAACACTGTGTATGATTAGAACATTTCATATATACTAAGTGAAAGCATATTTTGTTTCAGGACTCTAAATTTAGATGTGTGCACATGTGCTTTGCGTCTGATTGCCTCTTCTCCACAAGGATTGTACATTTGATGTAGAGATGAATTCAGCCTTGGTGGACATACATGATGACATTGAGGTTCCTCTAGAAATTCAAGAATGGGTTAAAGACAAACCTAAACCCAACCTTGATCAAACCACTTCTTTCAATCTCGGAACCTTAGAAAGCCCTAAGTTAATCCAGATTGGTTCAGACCTTACCCCAAACCAACGGAATGACATGGTTACACTATTAACCCAATTCCAGGATGTGTTTGCATGGTCTCATGAAGATATGGTGGGTTTGTCCACAGACATTGTCCTTCATCACCTTCCCATTAAAGAGGGATTTAAGCCAGTTAAGCAAAAGCTCAGGCGATTGAAACCTGAATGGAGTTTAAAGGTGAAAGAAGAAATTATGAAACAATTTCAAGTTGGCATCATAATGGTGTCTACATATCCTGAGTGGATATCCAACATCGTGCCCGTGCCTAAACCTGGAGGGAAAGTGCGAGTTTGCGTGGATTACCAGGATTTGAACAAAGCTTGCTTAAAAGATAGCTTTCCCGTGCCATTTATCCACATTCTCATTGATAATCTTTGTAATATCGACATGTACTCTTTCTTTGATTGCTTCAGCAGGTACCATCAGATCATGGTTACTGAGGAAGATCGTGAGAAAACTACTTTCATCACTCCTTGGGGAACCTTTTGCTATAGACGGTTGTCATTCGGCCTCATTAATGTCGGAGCCACCTATCAACGAGCTATGATGGCTCTTTTCCATGACTTAATGCACAAAGAGATCGAGATCTACGTGGATGATATCATTGTCAAGTCCTGGAAGGAGGATGACCATCTAGACCATCTCAAAAAGTTGTTCAACAGGTTGCGTAAGTACAACTTAAAGTTGAATCCAGCCAAATGCACCTTTGGCATTAAATCGTGCAAGTTGCTAGGATTTCTAGTCGACCACAAAGGGATTGAAAGTGGATCCCGCCAAAATCAAGCCATCACAAAATGCCCATTCCTCGCATGTAAAAGGAAATACGGGATTTTGGGAAGAATCAACTTTATTAGCGGGTTTATATCCCAACTCACAAAGAACTTTTGTGAGCCAATATTCAAGCTATTAAGGAAGAACTCCTCCATGAAATGGAATGATGAGTGTCCTAAGGCCTTCCTCACAATCAAGAAACAGCTAGTCAAAGCTCCCATTTTGGTACCACCCAGGGATGATGTTCTCCTGTTCATGTACCTGTCCATAAGAGACAATGCCATGGGCTGCATGCTGGGACAAAAGGACGATAGAGGCCAAGAACAAGCTATCTATTACCTCAGCAAAAGATTCAGCAGCAGTGAACACAAGTACACTCTGATCGAAAAGACGTGTTGTGTTTTAGCATGGGCTTCCATGAGGTTACAACATTACCTCCATGGTCACATAACCCATCTCATATCCCGTGTGGATCCTCTCAAGTACGTGTTCAACAAACCCATATTAAATTGCCAGCTATCCAGATGGCAGTTGATCCTACAACAATTTGACATTGTATATGTGACTCAAAAGTCCATCAAAGGTCAAGGAATCGCGGATCAACTGGCCGCCGCACCTTCAGGGGATTTCAAACCCTTGGAAACATATTTCCCCGATAAAGGAGTAATAACAGTACAGCAACACCATCAGTACGATACGCACCAATCATGGAAGATGTATTTTGATGGAGCTGTTAATATGGAAGGTTATGGAGCTGGAGCAGTTCTAGTATCTGGTACGGGGGAGTAGTATCCCGTTGCCGTCAAATTACAGTTTGTCAGCACCAATAATACGGCTGAGTATGAAGGCTGTCTCATGGGACTAAAACTTGCCCATTCAATGGGCATCAGACGGTTAACTGTCTTTGGAGATTCGGAGTTGGTAATCAGACAATCCACCGGAATCTATCAAACCAAGGAACTACATTTGCTGCCGAACCATCGACAGGTTTTGAAGATGGTTTTGGAGTTCGAAGAAATCTCTTTTCTACATATTCCTCGTAATAAGAATGACTTTGCGGACGCATCCAACATCCAACATCCTTGGTATCAACATATCAAGGAATACCTACGAGATGGATCTACACCCGCTAAGGCGAGCCCGACTGAGAAAAGGCGGATCCATCGACTTGCTATGAAATTCTACCTGAGTGGAGATGCGCTCTACAAAAGAGATGCAGGACTAGGTCTCCTCAGATGTTTAGACAAAGATCAAGCCCAAAGGCTTATGGATGAAATCTATGGCAGAGTCTTTGGCCCCCACATGAGTGGCCCCCTCCTTGTCAAGAAGGTCCTTAGGACATGACATTATTGGATATATCTCAAAGCTGATTGCAATGACCACGTCAAGAGATGTTATCAGTGCCAGATTCGTGGGATTGCTATCCACGCCCCTCCATGGGAACTACACAATATGAGTTCACCTTGGCCCTTCTCAATGTGGGGAATGGACGTTATCGGGCCCATTGAGTCTAAAGCCAGTAATGGTCACCGATTTATCTTCACCATGATCGACTACTTTACTAAGTGGGTAGAAGCAGCCTCTTTCCCTAGGGGTTACTAAAGAAATCATCATTGCTTTCATCAGAAACAATGTTGTTTGTCGATATGGACAACCAGAGGTGATTGTGTCAGACAATGCCAAGAACCTCAACAACAAAATGATGGAGGAATTATGCAGTAAATTCCACATCAAACATCTGAACTCTGTCATCTATCGTCCGAAGATGAACGGTGTTGTTGAAGCGGTTAACAAGAATATCAAGAAGATTATGCAAAAGATGTCCGCCAACCATAAAGATTGGCCTGACCTATTGCCTCTTACTCTGTTAGCCTATAGAACCCTAATGCGCACTTCCACTGGGCAACCCCCTACGCTTTAACCTATGGGATAGAAGCAGTGCTCCCCATAGAAGTTGAAATGGAATCCCTCAGAGTGTTAATAGATGCTCAGCTGGATGAAGACCAATGGGTACAAGACATGTATCACCAATTGTCTCTAATAGACGAAAGGCGAACCGCGGCTATCTTCCATGGTAAGTTATATCAACAAAGGATCGCCAGATCCTACAACAAAAAAATCCAGCTACGACAGTTTAAACAAAATGACTTTTTTTTGAAGAAGATCCTTGACAACCAAGATCAATCTAAGGGAAAATTCACTCCTAACTGGGAAGGCCCGTTTGTTGTCAAAGAAGTATTGACAGGAGGCGCTCTCAGGTTGCAAGAAATGGACGGTGATGAATTTCCATATGTGACGACCCCAAAATAGGTCCATTCCATCCAACCCATTCTGAGTCGCCAAATACATGGTACAGAAACAACTACAACTTTATTATCACAACAATAAAACTGTGAGTTTAAATACAAATATTATCTTCTAGACAATATTTATACTCAAATAAATCCTCATCACATTTATTGATACATTATTTTACAATAATGGTGAGGACTACTAAACAACTCTCTCTAGAACCTTCATTCCATACCCCGACTAGTACTCGCTACATTCTCGCCTCCCGAGAAGAAAAATGGAACAACAAGGAAAAGGGTGAGCTCAACTAGCCCAAGAAGAATGTTATGACTAAGATAATATACAACAAATTATCGTTAGTCTCCAACAGGAAAAAAATCGATAGAATACAATAGACAACAAGTTTCGGATCAATATTCGCATGGAAATAATAATTTCATGTAAGAGTTACGTAGAGAATGAAATCTACTATAATCTATGAATTTAATAAATCCATCATCAATATTTTATCCTCGTAACATCAATCAATATTCATCTCAAATCAAATATTCATCTTTGCACTCTGAGCCAAAGATATTCATCAATCGGTCATGTTCATCTCAACACTGCTCATTTTTGCACTAAAGGCCAAAGATATTCATCACCTCGGTCATGTTCATTTAAACACTGTTCATCTTTGCACTAAAGGCCAAAGATATTCATCATCGGTCATGTTCATTTAAACACTGTTCATCTTTGCACTAAAGCCAAAGATATTCTTCAGAAATCATTCATCTTTGCACTTCATGTGCCAAAGATATTCTTCAGAAATCATTCATCTTTGCACTATGTGCCAAAGATATTCAATAATATCATCATTTAAGAACGAGGATGATGAAAAATATTTTTAAAAAACGAATCCAAAGGAAACAAAATGACAAGGATTAAGGATTAAGGATTCATCCATCCAACAATACCCCAAAAATAATCAAGTGGTGTAAAATTCAAGAATGATCAAAACATGGATACAATCAAAGCTAGTATCCGAGAATAGATATATTTTAGACTTAAAAGAAAAATTTTCATTTTTTATGAATAGTAGCCGTGATTCGTGAATAGTCAGATACGTGAATAGTGCCAGTATATGTGAATAGTAACTCGACACCAAAAGATAGAAATTCCACAAAAAAAACATCTTCACGCTTTGCTTAATAGTACTCGTGAATAAGAACTCGTGAATAGTAACTCATGAATAGTAACTCGTGAATAGTAACTCATGAATAGTAACCCGAGGCATGAAAAAGTTCCAAATTTGATAAAAAGTACCAACCAATATTTCAAAGATAATGATATTCAAGAATTAATATCATTTGAGAAGCAAATAACATCCCTTACCTCAAAGATTAGTACTTCTAGTGAAACACCGGATATAATCTTTGAATGGAACTTGCACCTAATCTAACAATACTCAAAGTATACTCAAAATACTCACAAGAATACGCCGATAATATAGAGAGAGAAAGAGAGAAAACTTTGTTTTCGTGTGATTTTCAATTCTAACTTAGCCCCCTCTATTTATAGGAAAATGTTAGCCCTCACCAAGGCAGACTTGACACGCCACACGATGGCTTTTACTCGCTACTATTGCCACCCACCACATTTGAAATAAAATTCAGCACATTTTTTCACCAACCACAAGTGGGGCCCACTCAATTCTAGAATTTTCCACCAAAATCAATTATAAACCTAATTTCCGAATCCGACACCTCTTAAAATTCACAACAAATCATTCGTGCATTTTTAACGGTTCAAAATTTGTGGACATATACTCAACTTATGTATGTATAACATACCCAAAAATTACCACAATCCAACGGTCGGATTAAAAATTATAACCCCGCAATATATCTCAAAACCCCTGATTTGATTTTTAATACCTCCAATCCGATAAAATACTGATAAAACACCTCAACATTAATTCCTTCATTAATAACCACATAAATAAATCCATCATTTATATTCATATAAAATAAATATTTCTTTATCATATGAATCAATAATTAATTATTCACAAATAATATTATGTAATCACATTTATGACAACCAGTTGTTCCCGTGAAAGAGGGGCTTTCAATAAGGATCTCTCCTTACTGGCGCGCAATTAGGTGACCAAACCTCTCCTTAGACAGAACTTTCTAGACATTGCCAATAATGTTATCTAATAATATTATTCAAATAATATGAATTATTGATCTGATAATGGGAAATACTGTGCAGTGACAATTATTGAAACAAAGCAATAATATAAAATACCAACGCAGCAATTATTGAATCAATAAAATAAAATATTGAACAAGAACAAATCGTAATAATTATTGAGTAGTGCCTTCTTACGTAAGGATCAATAATTCAACAATACTGTGCAATACCGTGTGCTATCATGCAACCACGCCAGACATCGTATTTTAACCATTGGGTATTCCAATGGCCTTATAAAGAATAACTACGGTCTTAATCAGAATAACTACGCCGTTATTTATAACCACCCAAACTTTGTCGCTTTTCCTCATCCAATCGCTTTCAGTTATGGGGCCCACACATGGTCGCTGGCCGTCGCATTTAATATTCCCGACAAAGCATTTAATATTCCACACCACCAAACGAATATTCCCCGACAAAATGAATATTTTATAACCACTTGCTTATTTTGAAATATTTTATGATTTAACCCTTAACTATCCACATTAATCAAATCAACCCTTACTATTTCAAAATAATAAATAAAGGAAATTCCTTTTATTTAAAAATTTTTCTGGGTCTTACAACCTCCCTCCTTATGAAATTTCGTCCTCGAAATTGGACGACGCACTGGTGTTTCAAAAGGTGAGGATACCTCGCTTTCATTTCCGCTTTCCAATTCCCGTGTCATTTCCTCTATAGCATGATTCCTCCACAAAACTTTAACTTGTCGTATAACCTTTGCACGTAGGACATGCTCCTTCCTATCCAAAATCTTGACAGGTACCTCCTCATACGTTAAGTCTTCGGCTATCTCGTCCGGTTCTAACTCTATAACGTGGTTCGGGTCTTTCACATATTTACGAAGTAAAGATATGTGAAACACATTATGAACACGAGACATACTTGGAGGTAACGCAAGTCTATAGGCTACATTTCCTACTCGGTCAAGAATTTGAAATGGACCGATAAATCGTGGATTGAGCTTTCCTCTCTTCCCAAATCTTGTAACTCCCTTCCATGGAGCAACTCGCAACAATACATGATCCCCTACATTAAATTCCACGTCCTTTCGATGAAGATCCGCATAACTCTTTTGTCGATCTTGTGCCGTTTTGTATACGTTGTCGAATCATTTGGATCTTTTGGTAGTCATACGTACTAACTCGGGTCCCAACAATGTTGCTTCACCCACCTCATCCCAACATATTGGAGAACGACATTTTCGTCCATATAATGCTTCGAATGGAACCATGCCTATATTTGTTTAATAACTATTGTTGTATGAGAATTCCACCAATGGCAAGTACTTATCCCAACTTCCTTTGAAATCTAGGACACAGAGTTTTAATATATCTTCAAGAAGTTGAGTAGTCCTTTCTGATTGCCCATCCGTTTGAGGATGGTATGCCAAACTGAATCGTAAATTCGTGCCCATAGCTTTCTACAAACTAACCCAAAATTATGAAGTGAATCTTGGGTCACGATCTAAAACTATGGATACTGGCATGCCATGCAATCTCACAATCTCATTCACGTACATACGAGAAAGACGTTCAAGGGAATAAGTCTCTCGTATCGGTAAGAAATGAGCAGACTTGGTTAATCTATCAACAATAACCCAAATCGCATCTATGCCTTGAGAAACCTTGGGAAGATTAGTAATGAAATTTAGGGTAATGTGTTCCCACTTCCATTCCAGAATCTCAAGTGGTTGCAACGGACCCTTAGGTACTAGATGCTCCGCCTTTACACGTTGACAAGTTTAAACACATTGAGATAAACTTTGCAATCTCTCTCTTCATATTGTTCCACCAAAATGTATGTCGAAGATCACGATACATTTTAGTACTTCCAGGATGGATTGCAAATGGTGTATTGTGTGCCTCCATCATAATCTTGTACTTCAAATCGTAGTCGTTAGGAACACAAAAGTCAGAGTGGACTCAAGTATTCCTTCTTCATCAATTCTCGCTTCCTAATAGCTCCTTCTTGTACTTTCTTCTTCATACGCATCGACTCCGGCCGGTGGCTTGAGCAACTTTAACTTTATTGATTAAAGTCGATTATACTCCGTATATCATCACGTGGGTACCTAGAGTTTTCATCTCCATCTCTATTATTTGTAAATTATACGAAATTAGTCTTTGACAATATCGTGACTCGACTTGTATACGATCTTCTACTCAACACGTCGCCTACCACGTTCGCTTTTCCAGGATGGCATGGTCAGAACATGTGCTGAAATGAGTCTCCTCTTGAGTTCTTCGAAGCTCTTTCCACATTCCTTGCTCCATTCGAATTTTATATCTCTACGAGTCAGCTGCGATAATGGAATAGCGATTCGAGAATATCCTCCGATAATAATAACCAACTAAGCTGAAAGCTACGTATTTCGACATCGACTTAGGTTGCTCTCAATCGTGACTCATATCCCAACCTTGGATAAGACGTCACAATGACACCTATCGATTTACTATCGCATCTAATATGACGCCCCTTACAGAGAGAGTTCGGCTTAGGTGAATTCCACAAAGGAAGTCACAAGATAAAGGCTCAGTACCAAATTCTATAGTTGAATTTTTAACTCTCAAGTTCAATAGAGCCATTCGATATGAGATTTTAGAAATGAGTTTTGTACCGGGTTCAAAGTCGATACAAAATTTAATATCAATCTTTGGGAGTAAACCAAGAAATTCTTCAGAAATACGTCGGGAAAATCAATAACAACAGAATATTATTCAAATCGACGTGTCTTTATTCAAATCTATAACATGGACTAAGAAAACTTGACATCCGTAATAAAAGAATGACTTCATGGCTTGATATGAAAATGTTTGACTACAATGGTTTGATTGCTTGAATTGAATAACAAAGTTGCTTAGGAATATGAAAACAAACAACCTTTACAAAAGCAATTAATTTGGCATGATGAGTAGTTAACCTTAAAATCACATCAAAAGCAAATATCTCTATAGAAATAAGGTTAACAGTAATGTGATAGTGCCAACTTGAATCAAGCAAGATTTTTAAACAACGGATGTAATGAAAGTTTCTCCTAATGGAGTCTCCACAGATAGGTCAAAGTTTAATTTCTCCGTAGTCAAGTTCAAACGTTGAGCGTAAGTAAGAGAGATAAAAGAATGGGTAGAACCAATATCTAGTAAGGTATATACTTCGCAAGAATTTATAATTAACTAACCCGTGCTAACTTCGTTCGGGTTCCTCGCATTTTGACCAGTCACAACAAACGCTCTTCCCGGAATCGTTGACTTTGACTTTTCTGGGACAGTCTTTTGAGTCACCATTCCTCATTGAACTAGGTTTCACATCGCATAATCTCGAGCGATATGTCCTTCCTTTCCACAATTATAGCATACCTTGAACTGTTAGGGCGCTTTGACCGATATGTCCCTCTTTTCCGCATTTGTAGAATATATGACCGGTGGTCGTTTCCTCTCCTTAAAACTAGTTGCTCTGCGCCGACGGCGTCTTCACATGGTCGTTGTTGAATCTCCTCTTTTTAAAATCTCCTCCCGACTCGCTTCTTCTATTTTCATGGCCACGATTACCACCGAGTGGTTACCGCCTTTGTCCGTATTCTTCTTTCTCCATTTGGTTATCGTTATTCGATGATCGCTATATCTTTGGTATGATCCTCGGTTATGGTCCCTCGGTTGAACGTACTCGTTATCTCGCTCTAACAATCGAGCCCATTTACAACATCCGAATAGAGAGAAAATTTATGAGAAATGAGATATCGACGTATGTCGGGTTTCAAACCTCTCGTAAACATCCGCCATATACGTTCCTCATTCTCCACCAAATGAGGTGCAAACTCGATAACTCCGCGAACTTCGCCCGTCTTTGGGACACCGCCATGTTATTCTACTCTAGTCTAATAAACTCCACTTCCTTCATATGATTGAATACTTTCAGGAAGTACTTGTCATTGAACATTTTCAAACGTCTCCCATGACATGCCGAGTGCAAATTTGGATGGGTACGCTTCATGATTCCCACCGATGTCTGCCTCGCCGCCGGAACATAAAGGTGGCGAATGGAACTTTCGTTCTTCGTGCATCCCAAGACATCGAATATCTTGGTAATTTGCTTGACCCATGTTTCCGCCGTGATCGGATCGGATCGCTTTCCTGCACTGGTGGTCCCAACTCTTTGAACCGCTTGCATTTGTGACCACCCGTGAATTGCTATCATCTCCTCCTCGTATTTTGAACACGAGTCTCCCTCGTCGATTTTACATGAATCGCAAAAAACTTCTAAACATCCCTCATTCATCATCTCGCTTTCGGTGGTGTTGTTCATGGGAGGAACATTGCCACCACTGTTGACGTTTCTCCTCGTTGGTAAGTACAGGCATCTCCACGGTCTCATTTACTCCATCGTTAATATTCTCATTCGACATTCTCAAATCATCGTCATAAAACAAGGGTTAATTAAATAAATTAACAAATCACATAATACCCTATATTATGACCAACCAACAAATAAGCTTAGGTAGGACACATTAGCGAAGGATTTACTCATCTCTCCTCCTAGTTTTATTCCCCGATCTCGCTGGAGATCATATCCTAAGCTCGATACCAACCGTGACGACCCCAAAATAGGTCCATTCCATCCAACCCATTCTCGAAGTCGCCAAATACATGGTATGTAAACAACTACAACTTTATTATCACAACAATAAAGCGTGAGTTTAAATACAAATATTATCTTCTAGACAATATTTATACTCAAATAAATCCTCATCACATTTATTGATACATTATTTTACAATAATGGTGAGGACTACTAAACAACTCTCTCTAGAACCTTCATTCCATACCCCGACTAGTACTCGCTTACATTCTCGCCTCCCGAGAAGAAAAATGGAACAACAAGGAAAAGGGTGAGCTCAACTAGCCCAAGAAGAATGTTATGACTAAGATAATATACAACAAATTATCGTTAGTCTCCAACAGGAAAAATCGATAGAATACAACAAGACAACAAGTTTCGAGATCAATATTCGCAATGAAATAATAATTCATAGTAAGAGTTACGTAGAGAATGAAATCTACTATAATCTATGAATTTAACAAATCCATCATCAATATTTTATCCCCAGTAACATCAATCAATATTCATCTCAAATCAAATATTCATCTTTGCACTACAGCCAAAGATATTCATCAATCGGTCATGTTCATCTCAACACTGCTCATCTTTGCACTAAAGGCCAAAGATATTCATCATCTATTATGTTCATTTAAACACTGCTCATCTTTTGCACTAAAGGCCAAAGATATTCATCGATCGGTCATGTTCATTTAAACACTGTTCATCTTTGCACTACAAAGCCAAAGATATTCTTCAGAAATCATTCATCTTTGCACTCTGTGCCAAAGATATTCTTCAGAAATCATTCATCTTTTGCACTCCATGTGCCAAAGATATTCAATAATATCATCATTTAAGACCGAGGATGATGAAAATATTTTTAAAAACGAATCCAAAGGAAACAAAATGACAAGGAGGATTAAGGATTAAGGATTCGCATAATACCCCAAAAATAATCACAGTGGTGTAAAATTCAAGAATGATCAAAACATGGATACAATCAAAGCTAGTATCCGAATAGATATTTTAGACTTAAAAGAAAAATTTTCATTTTTCTTGAATAGTGCCAGATTCGTGAATAGTGTCAGATACGTGAATAGTGTCAGATACGTGAATAGTAACTCCGACACCAAAAGATAGAAATTCCACAAAAAACATCTTCACGCTTCATGCTTAATAGTACTCGTGAATAGTAACTCGTGAATAGTAACTCATGAATAGTAACTCGTGAATAGTAACTCATGAATAGTAACCCGACATGAAAAAGTTCCAAATTTGATAAAAGTACCAACCAATATTTCAAAGATAATGATATCAAGAATTAATATCATTTGAGAAGCAAATAACATCCCTTACCTCGAAAGATTAGTACTTCTAAATGAAACAGGATATAGTCTTTGAATGGAACTTGCACCGCCTAACAATACTCAAAGTATACTCAAAATACTCACAAGAATACGCCGATAATATAGAGAGAGAAAGAGAAAACTTTGTTTCGTGTGATTTTCAATTCTAACTTAAATTCTATTTATAGGAAAATGTTAGCCCTACCAAGCAGACTTTGACTGCTACACCGATGGCTTTTACTCGCTACTATTGCCACCCACCACATTTGAAATAAAATTCAGCACATTTTTCACCAACCACAAGTGGGGCCCACTCAATTCTAGAATTTTCCACCAAAATCAATTATAAACCTAATTTCCGAATCCGACACCTCTTAAAATTCACAACAAATCATTCGTGCATTTTTAACGGTTCAAAATTTGTGGACATATACTCAACTTATGTATGTATAACATACCCAAAAATTACCACAATCCAACGGTCGGATTAAAAATTATAACCCCTGCAATATATCTCAAAACCCCTGATTTGATTTTTAATACCTCCAATCCGATAAAATACTGATAAAACACCTCAACATTAATTCCTTCATTAATAACCACATAAATAAATCCATCATTTATATTCATATAAAATAAATATTTCTTTATCATATGAATCAATAATTAATTATTCACAAATAATATTACAGAATCACATTTATGACAACCAGTCGCTCCGGGGAAAGAGGGGCTTTCAATAAGGATCTCTCCTCATCGGGCGCGCAATTAGGTGACCAAACCTCTCCTTAGAGATGTAACTTTCTAGACATTGCCAATAATGTTATCTAATAATATTATTCAAATAATATGAATTATTGATCCGATAATGGAAAAAATTGTGCGTTGACAATTATTGAAACAACAATAATATAAAATACCAACGCAACAATTATTGAATCAATAAAATAAACTATTGAACAAGAACTACCGTAATAATTATTGAGTAGTGCCTTCACGTAAGGATCAATAATTCAACAATCGCATGTAATACCGCATGCTATCATGCAAACCACGCCAGACATCAGTATTTTAACCCTTTGGGTATTCCAACGATCTTAGCAGTAATAACTACGGTCTTAACTTGAATAACAACTACGCCGTTATTTATAACCACCCAAACTTTGTTGTTTTCCTCATCCAATCGCTTTCGTTATGGGGCCCACACATGGTCGCTTGCGTCAGTCGCATTTAATATTCCGACAAGCGATTTAATATTCCACGACCAAACGAATATTCCCCGACAAAAATGAATATTTTATAACCACTTGCTTATTTTGAAATATTTGCGTATTTAACCCTTAACTATCCACATTAATCAAATCAACCCTTACTATTTCAAAATAATAAATAAAGGAAATTCCTTTTTATTTAAAAATTTTTCGGGGTCTTACACCATAACTCATCAACTTGGACACCATGAAACGGTATTATGTCTGAAGTAATTCGCAAACACCCTGGTGTGGAACCATCAGGTCACTAGTCATTCCGGTTCATTAACCCTTTACCACATACAACTCTTTCACACTTTGCCCCTCAGGGAAACATACTTTTCAAGCCAGCAGCCTGGCTCTCCTTTGTGTTCCTACGACTTAGGTCATCCTGCTACAGATTGAACCTCTTGCGTTTGCAGTTTGGCTACCCATACATGGGATCAAACTTCTCCTACCTACAGTTTATCCTCAACCTAGGATTAAACTTTCTCCTCCCCGCACTCTGACCTGCACATGGGATTACGCTTTGTTCTTGCCCTGAGGGGCGAACTACATCGACTTGATCTCCTTTTCAATGGGAGTACATAGGCAACCATTTCATATGGTCCGGTCGCAATAAAACAAAAACAACAAAAACATTTCTACCCTCTTCTCCTCGCAATAAAACAAAAACAACAAAAACATTCCTACACCATTTCTGCCATATACCGCGTTGAACCTCTTACACCAGGTTCGACCTACGCATACCTGATCTCCTCTTCAATAGGAGTACATAGGCAGCCATTCATGGTGCGGTCTCACCCCCTACCAAAATACAAACCATTGACAACTGGTACTGGGATCATCCTTCAATCCACTACATTTCATTCAGCTTCAGACCAATGGGATGGAATTACCTGAACTTCTCCCAAATAGGAGATTCAGCGACCATCTAAGCTGCGGTCATACCTTGAAGAGCAACACCAATCCATAAGAGATGGAATTAACTAGGCTTCTCCTAAATAGAAGTATTGACGACCATCTGTGGTGCTGTCAATCTCAGAGAGGAAAGCCACACACCTCTCCACATTTTCATATAGAAACTAGTCCCAAGACACCAAAGATGGTAGGGATACATACAGATCGATGATCCATTCTGAACTATCCAGAGACAACTCAATGTCCATCCACCCAGAGGAATTCGAGAATGCATCAAGACCGAAGCCCAAGCGGCGAAACAAAATATCAAGCAAATAGCAAGGCATATCTAAAAGGGAAGTGATCAAAAATATATTTCCCTGCCATATATATAATGTTGTTTGATATACACAATGTAAACTGTACATAAAAAAATGGCTAAGCTAGTCTGTGCAAGTAAATACAAGTCCATCTACAAGTTAGGATATATGCGAGCTAACAAGCCCAACATGACGTCCCTCTCAGAAGAAGGAGGTGAAGCTGTGGTCTCCTGTACGAGAATATCCACACGACCCAGAAGATCTGCAGCCATCTGCATGGTGACCATATGATCATCAATATATGCGCTAATCTCTGCAATCATGCTAGTGGTAAGGGACCTCACCGCAGTACTATCTGTGATGGCTACATCCCGGGCAGATATAGAACTATCCCGCTCAACTATCACTGCATCTTTAGCTGATATGGCCTCATCCCGCTCAATAACAGTGACATCTCTGCGAGCTAATGCCTCATCTCTCTCTAATAGAGTTACGTCCCTCCCATCAAGGGCAGTCAACATCATAGATCGAGCCTAATCTCTCTCAAAGGTCATCAAATGAAGACTCTGCTCTAGGTACTGTGCCGAGTACTGAATCACAACAGTACTGGTACTAGGAGAATCTGGAAGAAATGCTAGTAACCCAGCAGCGGGCTCCTCCTCGATGTAGGAATCGATGTCCTCCATGGGCTCTACATCATCTGTCTTGCTATTTGGTACTGTAGATACTGCTGCAGCTGATAAAATCTCTGTCTCCATCCATGCGGAATACTCTGCAGAACAACCCGGATGGCTCACAGAAAAAGAAGCTATCTCCCACTGATCCCAACAAGCATACACACGGGATCGGTCCTCTGCTGAGAGATATTGAGAAGCTGAACGCTGACCTATCGCCCCCTCGAAAGGATGAAAATCTTGGAACTGGTCAAACTGTGACATCACGGCCAGTGGGTGATAAGTAGTCACACCCCTCAAACCAGCCAGAAGGAGATAGTCCATGCCCGGAGCATGAGTAATAAAGCTGTATGGTGAGCTAAGCCCCGAACACGGCAATATACTAAAAGGATCTCTGATATCTGCCAAAAATGTGGACCAGGATAGAGCATCTATACACTTCGACGGCTGAAAGGAGTATGACATAGCTACATCATGGGTGAAAACATATCCATGTCGTCTAAAGGTACCAATCGGTCTCAAGTGTGACATAAACCACACATACAGCATGACCGAACTACCTGTGAACACTTATGTCGGATAAGGGTAGCAGTAGGATACTGACCGCAGGGTCTCTGCTACAATCATAGGTATAATGGTGCGACCCTCTCTAAGAGCTCTCACGGCCATGATGACACCGATGTCTATCTCATCCATGTACCGTAGCATATAGACATACGACAGTATGCACAACAGTAGTACATCAACCCTGGCCAAACGCCAGTGATCCTCCGACGAGGTGAAATCCCCGGAATATCGTGAATAGCTATCCTCCAAGCCAAATCTGTCATACAGAAAATGTTGGGATATCACGTGGCTAGACGTCAGCTCATCTTATACCACTCTGCGCCGCAATCCAGTGAGAGTCATGAATCGTCTACTCATATCTGCCAAAGCCAGATGCACGCAAGGTCTGTCTAAAGGCAGCATCGTCAATCGTCCATACTCCTCTAGAGTAGGAGTCAACTCATGGGTCCCGAATCAGAAAACCTGCCTATCCGATATCCAATGCTCTAGCATTCCATCAACAAAACTTGTGGCACCCTTATGTGGGTCCCACCCCTCCGGCTCGGTCCAGTTCGAGTTACAAAGGAGTTCTTGCGGACTAGAAAAGTCAAATCGGGAATAAAAATGCCACGCGATTGAGCAAAACAGCATAAAATCCTGGTCTTCTTAGATGAAACTTTGAGTTTGTACATTGCTCATTGGTAGTCACCCGAACACAAGGTATACTATACCTATGTTCTCATTTGTTACAAATCACATCCGGCAATACCTTATACAGGTCCGATGCCGCCAACTCCGGGTCGTTACCCTAAGTGCGTCCCCGACTTGGGTTACAACGTATTTCGGACATTGCCAATCCCCGACAGATTCGGATTACACATCAAATCTGGTCAGCATTGCCAATCCCCAGTTGAAGCCACAGGGAGCCAGCAATCTTCCCCAGCATGTTGGGCAACAACCCCGTACACGTGCATCATACATTTACATCATGTTGCTAAATATAGTACCATATTTTGTCTTGTTGCGCTTCAAGTGTCTAGGATTCTTTATCCTACCCATGCATCGCCATACATGAGTATGATAAAGAGGGGCATCTATAGACACTCAAAATTTTCTGTACTACTGTCACTAACATTGCAGGAGGACAGATTCGTATTTTAAGAGGAAACTCTGAAAGACAATCCATATCCATACCGAATACTACCGGAAGTTCAGCATCAACCCCAGATTACTCTGGGAGTAACAAATCCAACCTCGGAGATAACCCCGAGGCGTACAGATATAATACCAGAACACACACCAGAGAAGGCCGATTAATCTCGGAGATAACCTCGAGGTATCCAGTCTCAATCCCAACCATGGGATAGCCACCAACCTTGGTGATAACCCCAAGGAATGCAGTTTCGGCGATAACCCTGGAAATGCTTGTTTCAAATGCGACCAGCTTCAATCTCGGTGCTCACAACGAGATACACTATACCAACCCGGGGATAACATCGAGAAGACAGGCACACCTCAAAGATGACAATGAGGACCTTCAACAAATTGCAGCAGTCCAATCTCTGCGAAGCCTGAGCAACGTCTGCTTTATCAGCCCAATCCGGCGATAACACCAGTGAGGGGCAACATCGTCATCTCGCCAACACGATGCCACGCCATGTCGTCTCAACATCTCTACGCAACGATGTCCCACAAGACTAATCAATCCCGAGTGACTATTGTGCGGGGTAACGGATAAAAGTTGAAGCTTGAAGACCGGAGGGCATCATCCCATCTTCAATGACTTCGTACAAACTCTAATCCCATGCCATCGTACAACTCTTGACAACGACGATCCAAAATAGGTCATGTATACCTCAAACGGATGCCTGGATTGCACTTCTTAAAGTTCGAGTGGACATTGTACGGTGCCTAAGTGCACGTACTTCGAGACGACCCGACCCGAAAAACCCGGGCCCACCCGGGTTGCCTCTGGTACACTTACGGCTAAATCATCTATAAATAGAGGCCTTGGGATGCCCATTTTGTAAGAGAAAACGGCGAGGAAACCCTGCCCAATTTGCTGTGCACTCACCTTGTGACGCCCCAAAATTGGTATACATCACCCATCTTGAGTCGCCAGATACATGGTACAGAATTCAAATACGACTTACTAATACAACTGTCGTGTACAATACGACAAAACATAACTGTGCGTTTGAATACAAATATTGTGTACTAGAGAGTATACAAACTCAAAAGGAGTCCTCATTATAATTATTAACATACTATTTCATAGAATAGTGAGGACTACTAATGCTATCCTCTGGACCGTCACTCCGTTCCCCGACTAGTCCCTGCTACGTTCTCATTTCCTGAAGAGAACAATGAAAGAAAGGGTGAGCTCAACTAGCCCACTAAGAAATATTATGACTAAGATAATGCAGAATAAATTATCGTTAGCCTTCAACAGTGTTAAACTGATAAAATATAACAACATCAAGTTTAACTGCAGCGGAAAAAGCAATCCATTAAAAGAGTCAAGTAGAGAATAAAATCTACTATCTTTTATGATTTAAAAGGTTTTTCATCACTTTTATCATTTGGGACTCAAATTTTAATAAATAATCCATATCAAAGAATCACCTTCGCACTACTACCAAAGATATTCTTTAGTATCACGACCACAATTATCCATGCTCTACGGGCCAAGAATATTTTGTGTATTCATTAATGATCATGATCATGCCAACAACTGTCCATCAATGCACTACGGGCCAATGAGGACTTTTTCCACATCATTTGTAACAGTACGGTTATGATTACACCGAATAATCCCTGGTCATAATCATACCAAGTCCATCCATGCACTACAGGCCAGAGATGACTTTCAAAAAAAATATAAACATGAGGATGATGACAATGATATAAGAATTCAATAAAACAAGTTCAAGAGTTAATTTATCTAGGAACTAATAACGTCCAAATTGTCAACATGATACTGCTTTGTAGAGTAAAATTCAAGAATGCTCAGAAGAATATTTCCATGAAAAGATACTAGATGAAGCGCAAATATCAAGGATATTCCACTAATTTTATGGAGTATAGATGTCAAAACTTTAACCAACTGAGTATAATAACGAATGGAATAACAAAAGAAATCACCATGCATGCGGTACTTCAGTAAAAAAGTTATTCCAATGTAATAATAAGTATCGGAACCGTGTCAAAGAAATTACGCACCGGCGAGGATGTTCAAACAGAAATAATCTGAGCGGAACTGTGCATGCGTAAACGCATGCATGAGGATATTCCAAGAATAATAATAAAGAGCGGAACGAGTTTGGCGTAAAACGCATGCAGGCAGGATATTCAATGTAATAATAATAAAGACGAAACCAGTCCCACAGAAAGCGTAAGCAGTATGTGATATTCCAACAGAATAATAATAAAGACGGAATAATAGAAGAATGTCACCAAGTATAGGGTAGTCCGCGTATACTGGTTATTCCAGCAGAATAATAAAGAATGGAATAACAGAAGTTCTCTTCATGAATACAAAAGAAATAATATCCCTTACCGTAAAAGAAACTGGATATAAGAGTAGGGAAGTAGCAGAACACTTTTCTTCTTTCTCTCTATAGTTTTCTCTCTCTAGAGTTTCAGTGAATTTGTAAAAAATAATGAAGGAATGAGCTTCTATTTATAGAAGAATGGACTGCATAGTAACTAACTCATGAACGGTTCAGATTGATTTACTTTAATCTGACGGTCCATATTTAAAGTAAAATCTTTTAAATAAAATATAATATATTCTATTTATAATTATATAATAAAACAAAACTTTTAAATAAAAAAAATATTATATATATATATATATCACACACGTTAGCTCACGGAATACACACCCGTGATTCCTTTTTCTTTCCTTGACAAATGCTACCTATTATATATACATATATAATAATACTAACAAAACTCCCTCCCGACCATTTCATCCATTCCCCCCCCACCCAAGACTTTTCATCACACACACACACACACACACACACACACACACACACATATATATATATATATCTAATCCTACCATTTCAATTCCCTTCTTTCTTTGTCTTACCACCCGTGGTATTCCCCCACCCCCCACCAAAACATGTCCTTTTCAACATATATATATATATATATATATCATATACATATCTCACATTATTTTGAAAAAAATTGGGTAAGCGGGGGTCCGAATAATACTCCAATATTTATAACAAATACTTCATAAAATCATCTCAATATTTTTAACAACATTTATCATCATTATTATAATTCGCAATATTAATCGACTGTGTCGTTCCTGAGAAAGAGGGGCTTTCAATAAGGATTTCTCCTATCGGGCGCAATTAGGTGACCAAACCTCTCCTCGTGAGAACTTAGAGACATCGTTAATATTGCAAATAATAATATTAATAACTCCGTCGTCTCAATTATTGATTTAATAATATATAAAATATCGACAATAATTGAATCAAATAACGTGAGATACTATGCAGCAATTATTGTGACACCCCCAAATCCCGGTACTTCATTTCCTCCTTACAAGATTCGGTGTTCACTTAATCAAAACATTCATTTCTAACTACCCAATTATAATAAAATTGAATAATCAAAACCTGCCCATACAGGATTAAACTTAAATAAAAATCGCCCAGGTTATCTAACCTTTAATTACAAACATTCAAATGCGGAAAATAAAATAAACTTCATTACAATCTTTAATCCAAAGTCTGAAAATAAAACTATCCAATCTATTACAAGTCTTCAGTACTTGTTCATCTTTCCTTTTCCCTTACTAGTGCTAGGTACGTCACCAGTTTCAACTTTAGCTGTAAGAAATTTTACAGGCAAGAGTGAGCAAACAAGGCCCACTTGAAATAACAACAAATAAAACTTTAAACTTTTACATCAATGGCCAATATTAGGCTCAATAGAACTGAACAATATATTCTATTAACTTTCTAAAAATTATAACATTCACTGAGGGTCTAATGACCACGAATCATGTCCACAGTTATAAGTAATCTTTAAACTTTAACTTTAACAGTCATAAGACTATAAGGACTCCACGTACTTAGGGGGATCAACCTTTCGTACAATGTATTGTGCACAACCATTTCAACGCTAAGCGTAAACCTCTATTAAAAGAGTTGTTCATCTTAGTATTTAGAATACAAGTCCGCACCAAAGTAAGTTTGATTTGGGTACATTACAGGATAATTTAGGATTCAACAGTAATCAACTAAGGATTAGTTGATTACAAAAGAAATAACGGTATGCTATGGAATAATCATAACTGAATTGATATTTATAAATTAACATTATGCTTTAGGAATAATCTAATAGCATAAGCATTGAATAATCATAACATTCAAGGTTATTGAGAATTTTGGGTACTAAACATGCATATTGAATAGTAATTTGAACGATAGAGTTGTTCAATACTAGAATATTAAATTAGAACAACTCGTATGCTAAATCACAAGTTACATATTAAAGAACTTGCTCAATAATATAAGTTTTGGAATACTTGTATTCATATGAACCAATAGATACAAGAGTTTTATCAATAATAAACAATCTAACTCTACGAAAGTGTAAAGTTAGCAGCTTGTACAATTGAAACGGAATTAAAAGCAATAATGTGCTCAACGAAATTTAAACTTGTACAATAAAGTTTTAGAGTTAGAAAACATGCCTTTAGCACAAGCTAAACCTTACAACTTGAATCAATACCCTATACATATGTCATCATGACATAATTAGTCATTACAAACAATTTATATCTATATAAACACAATGTATATGTCATGTAGGTTAAATTACCAATTCACATAATCAAACTACGTGAATACTAATTAACTCTTGATAACATGCTCATTCATAGTTTAATACTATGAAATCATCATTTAACATTCATATTATTAACACATAACATTTATTTTCAAAATTTGTATACTTAAACAAAGCTGTCGGAACCATCGCTAACTTTCATGTTTTACAAGGCCAGTTGAGTCATTAACTGACTCAGTCACGAGCCATTGGTTGGTATTTGCAGGTATGGTATAGTCGAGTCTTTGAGATGAGATTTATCTTCTTTGGGCCCATTGACGCCTGAGACTCCAGAATCTGGCTACCAAGCTTGGCAATAGTATGAACAAAAGCCAAATTGGCCTAAAAGCTCGAATCTAATAGACTGATTATCATGTAATACACTTATAGACTTCATATAAACATATTGTGAAGACTTCTAACTTGTTTATACTCATAAAATAACACAAACATCAAAGTTACAACACCCAATTTCAATGTTTTTGGCAAAAACTCCATTGTTGACATTTTTAATGAAATTTAACACTATAATTTTGTTTTTCAATCAAAACAGAAATTTCAAAACATCATAGTTATGATTATACTTACTATCAATTTCTATAATCAATTTATCAATCTAACAACTAATTAAACCTAAATTTCTATTTTAAATTAAGCCATATTCATATGTATTTTCATGTAAACACTGTAATATTGTTTTCTTCACAAAACATATACATACATGACTTAAATTTCTATAATCACATACAAATTCATGAAACAACTTTATAATCAATAATCATACAAAACTATATACATAACAACAATTAATCCTTTATAAAAATTTTACAGAGAACTTTTTGGAAGAAGAAGTCTAAACTTTTAAAGAAGAGATTAAGCTCCTACCTTTGATTAGGAAGATGATGGCTATTCTTTTCTCCAATTCCTTTCTCAAAAACCTGTTAGAATCACTCACTCTCTCTAGAGTTTTCTCAAATTTTAACTGACATCAGTTATAGAATTTTGAAAATCAAAAGCCATAAGGCTTGTTTGGCTAGGCTTAATAAAATAACTCATTAACCCTTACACCTTGTTTGGTAAACTTAATTAAAACAAATGGATTAATCCTTATACCTTGTTTGCTAACACATCATTAGATTAAAGACTTAATATGCAATAAGACATGTTTGGCAAAACTAAATTAAACTCTTTTAATTTATTTTTAGTAACTCCTTTATAGCAAGGTTATTTGCCACACTTCTATTTAATTAAATAATTAATTAAAATATTAATCTATTAAATTACTTTAACACATAAATCATTATCACCAAAACTATAATTTCTTTATAATTATAATTTTATTCTACCAACTAATATTTTAAATTACCATTTCCCATTTAAAATATTATAATTTATTTAAATCACTATAAGCTCTCTAGCTTACTTATTAAATTAAATTGGTATATAAACTCATAACAATTAATTTTCTTAGCTCCTTAATTATTTATTCAACAAATAATTAACTACACCACATCAACTCAAATTGAATAATTATTTATTCAACAATAAACATAATCCATTAAATACTTATATAAATCAATAAATATTTAATATTACACTTTAAAATTCTGGAATGTTACATCATTCCTTCCTTATAAGGATTTTGTCCTCAGAATCACAACTCAAACAAATCATTCGTTACATTCTTCCTTACTTACAAAGATTCTGTCCCGAGAATCGAAGACACAAATTAAACAAATAACTGAGGGTACTCTTTCAACATTTTCTCTTTGAGTTCCCACGTAGCTTCTTCAGCGTTGTGGTTCCTCCATATCACCTTCATAGAAGGTATCACTTTATTCCTGAGCACTTGTTCTTTCCTGTCGACTATCTGGATAGGAATCTCTTCATAAGACAAATCTTTCTCGAACTGCAATGGTTCGTACTCGATCACATGTTTGTAGTCGGGTTTATATGGTCGTAACACCGAAATGTGAAAAACATTATGAATGTTTTCCAACTCTGGAGGTAGAGCTACCTCGTAAGCCACTTCTTTCACTCTTCTCAGCACTTCAAAGGGTCCAATAAACCTCGGGCTTAGCTTTTCCTTTTTGCCGAAACGAATTTTACCCTTCTAGGGAGAAACTTTTAAGAATACAAAAGTTCTACGTCGAACGCATGCGATCTTATGCGTGTTGATCAAAGATACTTTTTCTGCTCATCTTGGGTCGCTCATGTGACAACCCGAGAATTTTGAATATTTTTAAATATTTTATTAATTTATTTAAGGTTCAAAATTAGAACCTAGACTGAAAATTAGTGTATGCGTTTGATATTTTTAAGATTGAATTTTGAGGATTTCAAAATTCTGTGAAAGATTTAGGTGAATTATTCAGGATTAAGTAATACGTGAATATGTTCTGTGTATATGTCTACAGTATATGGTTAAGGGTCAAGGGTTGATCAGATAATCGATATCTGTAACAAACCTTAAGTATATATTAAAAACGTCAACGTTCGGTTAGAAAACCCTAGCGAATTATAAGAAACCCTAAAAATCGGTTCTGGAAACCCTAATTTCAGTTTCGGGAATCTAAAACCCTAATTCGGCGCATGAAACCCTAAATCGGGAACTTAATGGCGTAAGTGTAAATAATTATAGGATTAATTAGGGTTAATCTTAACAAATTGGTTACAAAACCCTAATTCCAAATTTGAAATCCTAATTATGGATTTAAAACCCTAATTTGTAAATAGGGAAAAACCTAAGTGTTAATTAAATGGTTTTAATGTTAATTAGGATATATTAATTCTAATTTTCAAGTTAAGTAATTAGAAAACCCTAATCTAATTACTAAAATTTAATATCTAAATTAGAAAATTTATTTTTCTATTACAAACCCTAATTAGTGGTTTATAAACCCTAAAGACTATTTTGATCCTAATTGTTTAATTAACAATTTTAATTAGGAAATGTTAATCCTAATTAGTAAAATTTAAAGTATGATTAAGAAATTTTAATATAATTAGTAAATCCTAATTATAAGTTAGAAATATTAATTTTCTATTTTTGGAAACCTAAATTGGAAATTTTAGGAAAATAAATTGCAAACCCTAAATGGCTCAAACCCTAAACCCTAAAAATGTCCAAACCCTAAACCCTAACCAAACCCTAAACCCTAAGGGTTTGGGACAATGTCCTAATTGCCATTAAAATTAAATGGAAAATGACATAAATGCCCTTTAGTGCATTATTGGATGTTTCTTGCAAATCTAGCTAAATAAGAGTTGGCTAACTACTCCAACAAACCCATGTGCTCAAATCTCAGCCATATCAGCCGAATTTTTGCAAAGTCTAAGCAACATGTCAACATTTATATAGATTTAGAAAGAGAAAATGTCACTTTCATTTTTCATTTTCACCAAGAGCTTCTCTTTCCTCAAATTTCAAAATCTAGAGTGAGAGAGAGTGAAATATTAAGCCTTGATCAGTTCATAACTTACCAAGAACAGATCACAAAGATCAGATCCAAGAATCAAAGCTAGAAAGGTATAAACCCTAATTTTTTTGAAATCATGTAATCTGGTGTTAGTTGTTGGTTAGAGTTGTGTATTTGAGTGTTATTTGATGATCTGGGATGTCAAAACTCAGATCCATATCATCTTGATGCTTGAATCTAAAGATTAATCAAATCTGGAAAAGTTGGAAAAATGCGTCTGACAACTATTGTGAGACCCCAGATTTTATCAATAAAGATTTAAATTTTGTCGAAATAATTTTTTAATATTATGGTGTGAATTTAAGATAATATTATAGTTGTGGGTAGTATTTATAAATTTTGCAAAGTATGCAAGTTGTTATAAAATATTCGTTTGGTGGGGAATATTCTTTTTGTCGGGGAATATTAAATACGACTACTCAATCATTAGTGGACCCCCTAACGGAAGTATTGTCGTAGTTAGAAAAACGACAAAATTATCTTTCTATAAAAATAACGGCAGAGGTGTTACCGTTAAAACTGTTGAACTACCCGGTAGTAAAAGTACAGAAATACGCGTAGTTGTATAGTAGCACACGATATTGATTATTGATGCTTACGTGAGAAGTCACTCATTACTATGCTCAATTATTGCTACAAGAATTCACGCATCATATCTCTTATATTATTGATTCAATTATTGTCACAAGATATCATCCGTATAATATGTTATAGTATTAAATCAATAATTGAGACGACAAGTTATAAATGATTAATAATTGTTGAAAGATTAAATATGTGTTGATTAAAAAATAAAATGATTTGTGGTAATATTTATTCAATCCTTGATGTATATAAAGAGTCCATTTATGAGACATTTGTGGTAAGTTTGATTATTTTATAGGGGCCCATATGTCATCATCTAAGAGTCTCTTTCGATAAGTAATTACCTTTGTGAATAGTAATTACCTTTGTGAATAGTAATTACCTTCGTCAATAGTAATTACCTTTGTGAATAGTAATTATCTTCGTCAATAGTAATTACCTTTGTGAATAGTAATTATCTTCGTCAATAGTAATTACCTTCGTCAATAGTAATTAAGTAATTATCTTCGTCAATAGTAATTACCTTTGTGAATAGTAATTATCTTCGTCAATAGTAATTACCTTCGTCAATAGTAATTACCTTTGTGAATAGTAATTACCTTCGTCAATAGTAATTACCTTTACCAGGCGTCGAACCACTTGTCGTTTCACATTACGGGCGTCGAACCACTTGTCGTTTCACATTACGGGCGTCGAACCACTTGTCGTTTCACATTACAGGCGTCGAACCACTTGTCGTTTCACATTACAGGCGTCAAACCACTTTTCTTTTCACATCACCGATCAAATGCCAAGCCACTTGCCTTTTCACATGGCGGTGCTAAGCTAGAAATCTTCTATAAATAGAGGCCTAGTGCTTCATTATTTTCACTTAATTCTTTGAAACTCAGAGAGAAAGCTAGAGAGAAAGAAGAAAAGTATTCTCGCTACTTCACCTTGCCAATATTCGGTTCTTCTAAGGTAGGAATATTATTTGTTGTACCCGTAAGGGTGTTATTCTTTCTTATTCATGAAGAGAACTGTTGTTATTCCATTGCTTATTATTACATTTGAATAACTTTGTAAAAGTGGTATACCCTATACATAACTTGTATCATGCAGATACCCTATACTTGGTGAAATCCTTATATTATTCCATTCTTATTTATTACATTGGAATAACTTTTGTATAATGTGAATCCCCTATACTTGGTGATCTCCTTCTCGTTATTCCATTCTTTATTATTCTATTGGAATATCCACATCGTGTGTTTTACACCAGGACCGGTTCCATTGTTTATTATTCCGCATTTATTATTATTTTGGATGAATATCACATCGTGTGTTTTACAATTTTGACATTCGGTTCCATTGTTTATTATTCAGCATTTATTATTCGTTGGATCATCTGCTTGGTGTGAATTTCACCGACCGTTCCGTTATTATTATTACATTGAATAACTCGTCATGCGCAAGTACCGCATGCGTGGTGATTTCTTTTGTTATTCCATTCTTTATTATACCCAATTGGTTAAATCTTTGACTTCTATACTCCATGAAATTAGTGGAATATCCTTGATATTTGCGCTTCATCCAAAGATCTTTTCATGGAAATATTCTTCCGATCATTCTTGAATTTTACTCTACAAAAACAAAGATCATTTTGACAATTTGGACATTAATAATTTCTGGATAAAATAATTCTTAAACTTGTTTTATTGAATTATTATGTCATTATCATCATCCTCATGTTATATTATGTTATCTTGACTTACGTGTATAGATGAACTTAGTATGATTATGACCGAGAGATCATTCGGTATAATCATGGATTGTTATAAATGATGTGATAAAAGTCCTCGTTGCTTTCGTAATGCAATGATGGATAGTTTTTGGTATGATTATGACCGGGGTGATTCGGTATAGTCATGACCATTGATAATTTGATGAATATCCTTGGCAGAAAAGTGCAGGGGTGATTCGATGATGTGGATTATTTATTAAAGCGAGTCTCAAATTTATAACAAATGATGAAAACCTTTTAAAACCTAAAAGATAGTAGACTTTATTCTCTACTTGACTCTTTTAATGGATTGCTTATTCACCGCTGCAGATTAAACTTGTTGTCTATTGTATTTTATCAGTTTAACACTGTTGAAGGCTAATGATAAATTATTTTGCATTATCTTAGTCATAATATTTCTTCATCGGGCTAGTTGAGCTCACCCTTTCTTTCTTTGTTCTCTTCGTGAAATGAGAACATAAATTTCGGGACGAAAGTCGTGAAGCAGAGTAATGGTCCAGAGGATAGCATTAGTAGTCCTCACTATTTTGTGAAATAGTGTGATAATAGTTGTAATGAGGACTCCTTTTGAGTTTGTATAATATTTAGTAGACAATATTTGTATTCAAACTCATAGTTTATGTCGTATTGTACACGACAATTATATTAGTAAGTTGTATTTGAATTTATGTACCATGTAAGTGGCGACCCAAGATGGGTGACGTATACCTAATTTTGGGGGCGTCACAGTTGGTATCAGAGCTTAGGGATATGATCCCTGGCTAAGATGTGAGAATAGTACTAGGAGGGGAGAGACGGGGAATACCTTCGCTAGTATGACCTACCTAAGTTTATTTGGTATTTGATTGGTCGGTCAGAGTATAGTGATAATATGTTGCATGTCAATTAACCCTTATTTTGTGGCAGTGTTTGAAAATGGCATCCGAGAATGTTGAGAATAGCAATGGAGCACAGGAGACTGTTGATTCTCTACAGATGAATAATCAGGACAATGTGCAACAGGATGGCGATAATCCTCCTGTAAACAACAACACTGATCAATTGACGAACGACGGTACGTTTAAGAAGTTTTTAGAATTCATGCAACATCAGGCGAAAGCGACTGCTGTCCAAAACGTAGGTGGAAACACGGAAAACTCTCGGGCGGTCACCGCTAAACAATTCAAGGAGCTGGGACCACCGGAGTTTAAGGGAGAGCCAAAACCACTTCTGGCGGAAGCATGGATAAAGCAGATTACCAAGATATTTGATGTTTTGGGATGCTCCGAGGAGCAAAAGGTTCCTTTTGCCGCCTTTATGTTGCGCGGAGAGGTAGATTCTTGGTGGAAATCCAGAAACGTACTCAACTTTGTAAATCTTGAAGATATCTTGGGAGAAGTTCCAGAGTCGTTTCAACGACAAATACTTTCCGAAAGTATTCGACACATGAAGGAGGTTGAGTTTATCAATTTGGAACAAAACAATATGACCGTGTCGCAATACGAGGCAAAATTTGCGGAGTTATCACTTTTCGGCCCCACTTGGTGGATAATGAAGAGAGAATGGCGCGAATGTTTTAAGAGGTTTGAAGCGGAGATACGTCAACATCTTATTTCTCATAAAGCGCGTTTTTATTCGGATGTTGTAAATAGGGCTCGATTAGTGGAGTAGCGATAACGAGTCAACGCAACTAAAAGAGAGCAGCCGGCAAAATTATAATACCAGCGAGAGTAGTCATCGAAGCGGTGACAACAAGCATGGAGGAAATCAACAGGCCAAATATGGTAACCACTTCGGTGGTAATCAGGGCCAAAACAATAAGAATGGACATTTCAAGAAAAGGAGATTCAACAATGATGGAAAGACGTCAGCACCAGAACCCGTTGTTAAGGAAGGAGAAAGACCACCAATCATATGCTTCAAATGCGGAGGAGAGGGACACATCAGTCCGAACTGCGCCATGCCGTCCAAAGCATGTTATAATTGTGGAAGAGAAGGTCTCTTAGCTCGATTTTGTCATTTATCGAAGACAAATTCAACTAGGATGGAGGCACCAAAGGCTGTCCCAGACAAACTAAAGCCGGTAGTTTAAGAGAGAGCGTTTTTTTTCTCGTGACGAGGAACCTGAATAAAGTTATCACGGGTAAGTTAATCATAAGCTCTTGCGAAGTCTATACCGTGTTAGATACCAGTTCTACCCACTCTTTTATTTCACCTAGTTGTGTTCAACGTTTAAATTTGACTCCGAAGAAGTTAAACTTTGACTTATTGGTTGAAACTTCGTTAGTAGGAGCCTTCGTTACCGCTACTATTTTTAAATCTTGTTTGATTCAAATAAACGTTTTCACGTTACCTGTCGATCTTATCTTTTTTAAAATATTTGCCTTTGATGTGATTTTAGGAATCAATTGGTTAACTACTCATCATGCTTTTCGTAAGGTTGTTAGCTTTTATATTCATAACCAACTTGTTGTGCGAATTCAAAGTAACCAAACCACTAAAGTCGATCATTGTCATATCAAGCCATAAGTAAAGAGCCCCGATCTTTTCGTTGTTGACTTCCTTGTGTGAAATGCAAAGCCGGACTTTTTCAGTAGGCTTACGTCGTGGATGAAGATGGCAAGTTGATAGGTATCATTGTGAGGTGTTATCTGTGTTAAGGGATAGAAGTCACAGTTGGTATTAATGTGACGTACTATCCAAGTCTTGGACGAGAGTAACAGTTTTGAATGATATTTCTATCATTAATAAATTTCTTGGCGTATTCTTGAAGACTTCCTAGCCAACCCTAGAACGTGAAATCGAATTTTGTATTGACCCCAAAGATACAAAACCCATTTCTTAAACCTCAAATATTTCTTCAACTAAAATGATCTCATTTACGAGGATTATGATGAAAGTCATAATAAAAGCATTGGACTAATGAAAATCATTGGTATATGAAGTATTAGTAAGTGTTATGATGAGTTATGTTGGTTATTATGTGAAAACATGAAAGTTCTTAGAAATCACAAAGAGTTGAAAATCGATTTTGGTGAAAACGTAAAATGAAATTCAATTGACCATATCTCCTATTATATTTTGAATTTTTGAGTGTGGTCAAGTCCTAGAGTTAGATCTATGAGTTACCTAACTAATCCAAGTGGAATTACTGGAAAAGGTGTTGTAGATTTTGTGTGGACTGATTTTAGCAAAGGAGTGCAAAGCTGCAAAAACCGAAAAAAAGCTGCTGCCATGATTTTAGACGGGCTGTTTCGGCCACTTAAATTATGAGAAAAATTCTGGCCTTTTGGGACATGAAGGTATATGGTATAAAGTACCTCCTGTCCAAAAATGAGCTCATTCGACTTAAAATGAGCAAGTTATGACTATTTCAATATTTAGGTTTTTCGATTTAAAAACGCTATAACTTAGGAGTTCTATAACTCGATGACCATGAAATTTAAACTAGAAGCTCATGTTAACATGTGTAAGGTCCTGCCAAGATTTGGGAATTTTTGGAGTTAAACTTGAGGTAGCTAATTTCTTAAGGAATTAATTAGAAATTGATTTTGAAAAATAGTAAATGAATTTTAAAAATTCGAGAAAAATATATTTTCATTATGGGACTATATTATGCTAAATCCCAGAAAAGAAATATTTTTGGGACTGATTTGGTATTTTCATGAAAATAGTTTAGTTACTGAACATATGAGTTAAATATGTTATGTGAAGTAACAAAGTTGATAATAGGATTTTATGGCTAGAGAATCCTATATAGAGTTTATGCATATTTTTTTGATGAGGATTTGATAATTGGTGATGATATCTTATGAGTATGACATTTTGAATGATTAAATGAATTATATGGTAAAGCGTAAACAATTGAAATAAATTGTTTATAAATTTAAGAAGTGATTAAAATATTAAGGATATTAGATTATGAGATTATTAAGTGATTGATAACATGAGGATATTCTTGAATCTGGATAAATTATATTATAAATGTTTAATATTTATCCTTTATCTCATTTGATTGATTCTTTATATCATTATCCTCATGCTTATATTATGTTGAAAGTCATCGTGTATTCGTAGTGCATAGATGGACTTGGTATGATTATGAATTGTGGATTGTTGGGTATAATCATGATCAGATTAAAAAAACACGAATATCCTTGGCCGGTGGTGCATGGATAATTCGTGGTCGTGATACTATTAAGTCGCTGCGTCTCAAAGATTATTGGTTTTATTGTATATCTTTTGGCCCAGAGTGATAAAAAGATGAATTGTGAATAAATATCTCGTAGGATTGCAAAGATGAATTTAATGTTTTCAACGATAAAGGTATTCAAGGTATCCTCACCTCTTTATCATACCAGGTACGTACCCTAATTTCGAGGGCGAAATTCCATAAGGAGGGGAGATTGTGAGACCCCAGATTTTATCAATAAAGATTTAAATTTTGTCGAAATAATTTTTTAATATTATGGTGTGAATTTAAGATAATATTATAGTTGTGGGTAGTATTTATAAATTTTGCAAAGTATGCAAGTTGTTATAAAATATTCGTTTGGTTGGGAATATTCTTTTTGTTTGGGAATATTAAAGACGACGACTCAATCATTGGTGGACCCCACAACGGAAGTATTGTCGTAGTTAGAAAACGACAAAATTATCTTTCTATAAAAATAACGGCAGAGGTGTTACCGTTAAAACTGTTGAACTACCCGGTAGTAAAAGTACAGTAATACGCGTAGTTGTATAGTAGCACACGATATTGATTATTGATGCTTACGTGAGAAGTCACTCAGCTATGCTCAATTATTGCTACACAAGAATTCTTCGCATCATATCTCTTATATTATTGATTCAATTATTGTCACAAAGATCATCTCGTATAATATGTTATAGTATTAAATCAATAATTGAGACGACAAGTTATAAATGATTAATAATTGTTGAAAGATTAAATATGTGTTGATTAAAAATAAAATGATTTGTGGTAATATTTATTCAATCCTTGATGTATATAAAGAGTCTGTTATGAGACAATTTGTGGTAAGTTTGATTATTTTATAGGGGCCCATATGTCATCATCTAAGAGTCTCTTCGTCAATAGTAATTACCTTTGTGAATAGTAATTACCTTTGTGAATAGTAATTACCTTCGTCAATAGTAATTACCTTTGTGAATAGTAATTATCTTCGTCAATAGTAATTACCTTTGTGAATAGTAATTATCTTCGTCAATAGTAATTACCTTCGTCAATAGTAATTAAGTAATTATCTTCGTCAATAGTAATTACCTTTGTGAATAGTAATTATCTTAAATCAATAGTAATTACCTTCATCAATAGTAATTACCTTTGTGAATAGTAATTACCTTCGTCAATAGTAATTACCTTTACCAAAGCGTCGAACCACTTGTCGTTTTTCACATTTAAGCGCCGAACCACTTGTCGTTTCACATTACGGGCGCCGAACCACTTGTCGTTTCACATTACAAAGGCCGAACCACTTGTCGTTTCACATTATGTGTCAAACCACTTTTCTTTTCACATTACTACCGTGAGCCACTTGCCTTTTCACATGGCGGTGCTAAGCTAGAAATCTTCTATAAATAGAGGCCTAGTGCTTCATTATTTTCACTTAATTCTTTGAAACTCTAGAGAGAGAAAGCGTAGAGAGAAAGAAGAAAAGTATTCTGCTACTTCACCTTGCCAATATTCAGTTCTTCTAAGGTAGGGAATATTATTTGTTGTACCCGTAAGGGGTGTTATTCTTTCTTATTCATGAAGAGAATTGTTGTTATTCCATTGCTTATTATTCTGTTGGAATAACCTGTAAAAGTGGTATACCCTATACATAACCTGTATACGCGGCATACCCTATACTTGGTGAAATCCTTATATTATTCCATTCTTATTTATTACGTTGGAATAACTCAGATGTCTGAAATCCCCTATACTTGGTGATCTCCTTTCATTATTCCATTCTTTATTATTCTATTGGAATATCCTCGCTCGTGTGTTTTAGGACGGACTGGTTCCATTGTTTATTATTCCGCATTTATTATTCATTTGGAATATCCCATCGTGTGTTTTACATCGGACTGGTTCCATTGTTTATTATTCAAAGATTTATTATTACATTGGATCAACCTCGTTTTGTGAATTTCACCGACTTTCGTTCCGTTATTATTATTCTGTTGAATAACTCGTCTATGCTAAGTACCGCATGCATGGTGATTTCTTTTGTTATTCCATTCTTTATTATACCAAATTGGTTAAATCTTTGACTTCTATACTCCATGAAATTAGTGGAATATCCTTGATATTTGCGCTTCATCCAAAGATCTTTCATGGAAATATTCTTCCGATCATTCTTGAATTTTACTCTACAAAAACAAGATCATTTTGACAATTTGGACGTTAATAATTCACGGATAAAATAATTCTTGAACTTGTTTTATTGAATTATTATGTCATTATCATCATCCTCATGTTATATTATGTTATCTAAAACTTACGTGTATAGATGAACTTAGTATGATTATGACCGAGATCATTCGGTATAATCATGGCTTGTTATAAATGATGTGATAAAAGTCCTCGGTGGGCGTGTAATGCGATGATGGATAGTTTTGGTATGATTATGACGGGGTGATTCGGTATAGTCATGACCATTGATAATTTGATGAATATCCTCGTCAGTAGTGCGAGGGGTGATTCGATGATGTGGATTATTTATTAAAGCGAGTCTCAAATTTATAATGGTGATGAAAAACCTTTAAAACCTAAAAGATAGTAGACTTTATTCTCTACTTGACTCTTTTAATGGATTGCTTATTCCACTGTGAGCTTAAACTTGTTGTCTATTGTATTTTATCGGTTTAACAATCGTTGAAGGCTAATGATAAATTATTTTGCATTATCTTAGTCATAATATTTCTTCTTTGGGCTAATTGAGCTCACCCTTTCTTTCACTGTTCTCTTCAGGAAATGAGAACATAGCTGGGACGAGTCAGGGAACGGAGTAATGGTCCAGAGGATAACATTAGTAGTCCTCACTATTCTGTGAAATAGTGTGATAATAGTTGTAATGAGGACTCCTTTTGAGTTTGTATAATATCTAGTAGACAATATTTGTATTCAAACTCATAGTTTATGTCGTATTGTACACGACAATTATATTAGTAAGTTGTATTTGAATTTATGTACCATGTAAGTGGCGACCCAAGATGGGTGACGTATACCTAATTTTGGGGGCGTCACAACTATATGTCAGACCTCATAGATCTGTGTGTGTTACGTGTTTAGTGTACTTTTTGTTTTAGATCTGTTTTATGTCATGTTGTTTTTGATTAGGAACTGGAAACAGTGTCATAGCTTGTCTGGATCGTGAGATATATGTGGTCAAATGCCGTTGACCGATCACGAAACTGCCTTCTGGGAAACCCAGAAATTTCCCAGGTTTTCCGACAAGATGTTTGAGGCCTCTGATCTTACTTATTTGTATTAGTTTTGGCCTTGTTGTTGTTTGTATGTTGTAGACAAGTATAAGGACTTCACACTCATGCCTTTAGATCACCAAACTACGTAACAGAATCATAGAAATTGTGGGTCAAACATGCGTTGACCATTACGCCGGATGAAGATTCTGGGTAACCCAGATCTTCATCAGCCAAGTTCCTGACAAGTTGTTTGACCGGACTAAATATTAGTGTAATGTTGTTTTTAGACTGATCTGATGATATCTAGTTGTTCACTGACATCTCGACTACATATGTGAATCTTCATATCAAACAAAGAAAGCATAATAAGCATGTTATAAGGACCCAAACTAGGTACCTTCGTACTGCTTGAGTTTCTGGGCAGCCCAGAAACTCAAGAACAGTGCTGTCAGAGTTTTCTGTAGCTTAGATCTTGCAGATGTAATGGTTGTTAGCCATGAAATGGATTTAGAGTTCTATTACTACATTAGTACTACCACATTAACCGATTGGCTAGCCCAGAAACTGAATGATCAAAGATCTACAGCCGGTCAAAACACCCACCCTGTCAACTGGCGATGAAGATCTGGGCAGGCATCAAGAACACCAAGAACACCTATAGCGACGGTTCTGTCGATATAGGGCCCTTTAGTGACAGTTTTATTTTTATTTTCTGAAATTTATTTAAAAATTGATAAAAATAGATTTTAATTATTAAAAATACTAAATAAATTTCGAAAAATTATTTTAAATTCTGAAAAATAGTTTTTAATTATTTTAAGTATATTTCATAAATATTTAATATTTTTGGAATATAAATGGTATTTAATTTATTTAATTATAATATTAAATAAATTATTTAAAAATGATTTTAATACATGAAAAATTATGAAAAATAATATTATGGTATAATAAAATATTTTAAGTTATTTTTAGTGACTTTTAATATTTTGTAATGAAATTCATTAATTAATCAATATTAATGATAATTAGTTTATTTAATAAATATATTAAATAAATTAAGGGAAAAATAGAATTAATATTTTATAAATCATATAAAATGATTTAAGTGTTATAAAAATATTTTAAGTTATAAAATATAAATTTTGATATTTTGTCATGAAAATATTAATATTTTAATATTAAAAGCAATTTAGAATAAGGAATTTAACGGTTTAAAAATCATATAAATATGATTTTAAGGTATTAAAAATACTTTGATATATTATAAATGTATTATAGTATTATGTCATGTATTTCATTAATGTTTGATATTAAATAAATATTAATGATAAAAGAATTATGTGGTATTTAATTTATTTAAATACGTTTTTAATGATTGAAATTTTTTGATAAATAGTAATAATTACTTAAAAATTATTACAAGCCTATGAAAAATATTTCGACTGATAATAAAATTATTTAAGTTAATTGTTAAGTGTTTAATGCATAGTTTAATTGAACTTAAACTCGTGAATTGTCCGACTAGACCGTTGGAATGACAATTTTGTGTTAGGTTCAAGTTAAACTGAAATAGTTTGACTTAATACCGAGTCTTATGTGTGTAATAGACTGATAGGATTATGTGCTATGTGTTTAGGTTATTCTATATATATATATATATAGTATAGTATTATATTGTGATGATATTATTCTAATATTGGAGATCTATATTACTAATATTAGGTCTTCAAATAAGGCGATATAAATTGCGTTGCGGTAATCAACAGTTCAGGCAAGTTTGTTTTACTTAACTCTACTAAGAGTGTTTCATTCGGATAAGCTTATGGTTAATCATTCTGGTTGCCATGTATAATTGTACTCTGTACATATTGCATGTATAAGTCGGTATGAAAGGTGATCACCTTCATTACCAGTTGGGTTCAGATATATTTGTTCATGTATAATACTTGTTCAGTCATAAATTTGTTCCTGCTAGTTCACAATTATATTGTTGAATTATAGCCAGCTAATTATTCAAATCATTTCAATCATGATATATCGTTATATTATTGAATTTAAACTTGTTGGGCAATCCTTATGCTCACCCTTGCTATATCATGATAAAACATTGTAGATTAAGGCAAATACGTCGGATACAAGGAAAGGTCCAAGACACTTCCAGCTTTAGTTTATGTTTGTAGTTAGAATTGTAATAGTAATGTATGATGATAATGTTATTGTAAGTTAAATAAGTTATGTATTGTGTATTAAGTTAAGGTTACTCGACCTTGGGGAAAAGTGTGTAATTTTAATGTATAAACAATTTATGTTTATATCTTCCGCAAATAGTAATAGTTGTATAGAATGATCGAACCGGATCCGAGGTGAATTAGGACCTGGATTCGGGGCCCTCACAGCTACTAATCTTGTCCTAATGAGTTTGAAAATGTCGTAGATTTGTTGCACGAGCCTCGGTCCCTAACAATTTGGCGTTCACCGACTTCATCCCAAAGCCTGCGGTGGAGTTACGCACTTTTCGCCATACAATGCCTCGTAAGGTAAGGTGGCATGCCGATGCTGGCGTGATAACTGTTGTTGTAAGCAAATTCCACCAACGGTAATTGTTCTTCCCAGCTTCCTTTAAAGTTCATGACACATGCTCTCAGCATATCTTCCAATGTCTGAATTGTTTGTTCGCTTTGGCCATCTGTTTGTGGATGATAAGTCGTACTCATTCGCAACTGTGTCCCCATGCATTCTTGTAGTCTCTTCCAGAAATTCGATGTGAATCGCGGATCTCTATCGAACACAATTGATATTGGCACTCTATGCCTCGAGACAACCTCTTTAATGTACAATCTTGCCAACTGATCTGTTAGGTTTGTTATATTCATAACGCAATCAAATGGCATAAAATTAGCGGAAGCGTGGTAAAATCAGAGTTTAAAAAATTTACAAACCATATACCCGGATCATCCTTTATGCACAATTATTAATTAAACGAAAAGATAAAGAATAAAATCATACCCTTGAAGATCGAGCTTCCTCAGGTACAAGTTCACCTCCAAATCCTTTCGCGTTCAACTTGAATCCACCGGGTTTGGTTCCTTCCTTTGATCAACGTTAGCCACCCAAATGTTTGGCCTCTAGAGGTGATCCACCAAGGAAGAAGAAAATTCAAGAAGATGGGTGTTATGGCTAACCCTAGTTTTCTATCTCTATAGAAAAGGCATACTCCCAACAACTTGGAATTATTACGTACTTTGTTAAAGTCAACAACCCATACCACCCATAATAAGACTCCTCTTATTTATAGATGTGGGCAACCCATCTTAACAATTAGGAATTGGGTTTTATTTAATTAATTAAATTCTTTTAATTAATTAATCTCCTAATCTTATTAGGGATAATTAATTAAACTCCTTTAACTAATTTTCCTTCCTAATCCAATTAGGAATAAATGAGAGTACTTATATTAAATTAATTTCTAAACTCTTTAGAAATTAAAATAATAATAATTGTAATAATATTAATAAGACTCCTCTTATTAATTTATATTTAATATTTCTAAAATATTAAATAATAAATATTAAGCTATTTAATTTATTCTATCACCATAGATTAAATTAAATATACTTAACATATTATTACGATTATGCCATTAACTTCTTAAATAATTATTCTTCCTTTTATGGTGTGACCCTTTAGGTTCTCCATATTAAGCGGTTGTGAATAAATCAATTAGAACAATTCTAATCTTATTTAAATAAATAAATTAAACAATTAATTTATTTAAATAATATTTATTCTACAATAGGGATAAGCCTCCCTAGCGATCAGCGACTTTCTAGATAATATAGATTTCAACATTAATCATTAAAGAACCTTTGAGTAAATAGTTACCGTACAATTCAATCATTCCACCATACAATGTCCCAATTAAATATAAGACATGGAATTCTTTGTCAAGTCTTATTTTATTTAATTATATGTATTTCGATCCTTAAATGCACAACTCAAATAATGCAAATTAGAAACTCCTTTCTAATTTCATTACGCCGCCAAGGACTCTTTGGGTTGTCATTTATCGAATCACATAGGACATTTCTCTTCTTTTATTAGAAGTGGTAGATTCTTTATTGATCATACATTATCTCCATGTACAACTTATTATACCCAAGCATACCCTTTGATATACCCTAAGGGTCTTAAGGAATAAGTCAAAGTATAACTCATCATACACAAGATACTATGATGATCTCAAGTCCAAGGATCACTTGTACTACTATCACTACAGAATTCTATTGACAGCAAATAAAACTCCATTAGGTATTCCTTAGCGCCAATGCGTTCGATGAACTTATTCTCTAATAAGAACCTACATACTTGCTTTAGTGTCTCCACACAAATGATCATGAGATCAATCATCCTCATCCAATGAGCAAGTAAAACGATGTATACCAATCTATCCGGATTCACTAATCCCCAATTTAGTAATCCAATGATTGGGAACTATTTTAGTTTTAAGCTTTCTAAGAATTTAGATCTCATTAGAATGATCATCATCATTATTCTAAAAGCATTGCTTAAAACTATGGGTTTATCACATATTATAAAAACGACATCATGTAGATAATTAAAAGCCTTTAATAAATTAATACTTTTTATTAATAAATGAATAAGATTGTTACAAAGTATATGCTTTATCATCAAACATGATTGGCTTGTATGCATACTACTTTCATGATCAAGATTGAATCTAATCTTTATTGGTAAAAAGTGCACTGACTTCGTCAGTCTGTCCACTATCACCCAAATTGCATCGCATCCTCTCTGAGTAGTTGGAAGACCCACCACAAAATCCATCGTGATGTGTTTCCACTTCCATTCTGATATTTCCAACGGTTGGAGTAATCCGCTGGGTCTTTGATGTTCGGCTTTTACTCTCTGACATGTCAAGCATTTTGCTATGCATTCAGCAACATCCCTTTTCATGTTTGGCCACCAAAAATGTCGGCGCAAATCTTGATACATTTTCGTGCTTCCTGGATGAATTGAATATTTTGAGCTATGAGCTTCGGTCAAAATTTCTTCTTTCAGTTCTAGCACTGCTGGAACCCAAATTCTTCCCTCGAACCGTAGTAATCCTTCAGTATTGACCTTGTATTTTACATCACCGCCTTCAACCAAATTCTCTTTGATTTTCCCACACTCCTCATCTTATAGTTGAGCATTCTTCACTTTGTCCACTAAAGTTGGACCAGCTTCTATCTGGAATAGTTATTCGTCAGATTCTTTTGGAAATTTGATTTCCAACTCCAGTTTTGTCATTGCTGAAATGAGCTCCTCCTAAGTTGTTATCAGCATCAACTTCTCTCGACCTTTCCTGCTTAAAGCATCTACCACCACGTTCGCTTTGCCCGAATGATAAAAGATTTCACAATCGTAATCTTTTATCAATTCCATCCATCTTCTCTGACGCATGTTCAAATCCTTCTGAGTGAAAATATACTTCAGACTTTTGTGGTCTGTTTAGATTTCACATTTCTCACCATAAAGATAGTATCTCCATATCTTCAGAGCAAATACAATTGCAGCTAATTCCAAATCATGAGTCGAGTACCCTTTCTCATAATCCTTTAGTTGTCTTGATGCATACACAATGACTTTGTCGTTCTACATAAGAACACATCCCAACCCTTTGTGTGAGGCATCACTATACACCACAAAATTTCCTGTATTATCTGGTAATGTCAACACAGGCGCCACACTTAGTTTCTTCTTCAAATCTTGGAAAGTCTCTTCACATTTCTCCGTCCAAACGAATTTTACAGCTTTCCTTGTCAAATTTGTTAGCGGAGTGGCTATCTTAGAAAAATCTTGAATGAATCTTCTATAGTAACCAGCCAGTCCCAAGAAACTCCTCACTTCCAATGGTGTTCTTGGTTGTTCGCAATTGATCATAGCTTCCACTTTTGACAGATCCACTGAAATCCCATCTTTGTCAATCACATAACCCAAAAATTGTACACGATCAAGCCAAAATTCGCACTTAGAGAATTTTGCGTACAACTTTTCCTTCCTTAGTGTTTCCAATGTCAAACGTAAATGTTCCACGTGTTTTTCTTAAGTTTTGGAATACAATAGAATATCATCGATAAATGCCACCACAAACTTGTCTAAGAATGGTTTAAACACCCTGTTCATCAAATCCATGAACGCAGCAGGGGCATTAGTTAAACCAAAAGACATCACCGAAACTTCGTAATGTAAAATGCATCGAGTTACGAATGCCGTTCTAGGTATATCCTCCTTTCTTACCTTCAATTGGTGATACCCACTTCTCAAATCAATTTTTGAAAAATATTTAGCACCCTTAAGCTGATCAAACAAGTCATCTATTCTAGGCAACGGATACCTATTCTTAATAGTGACTTTATTTAACTCTCTATAATCAATGCAAAGACGCATTGTTCCATCCTTCTTCTTAACGAATAAAAACTGGCGCTCCCCACGGTGATACGCTTGGTTGAATATATTTCTTGTCTAGCAACTCTTGCATCTGTACCATCAGTTCCTTCATTTCTACCGGAGCCATTCTGTACGGGGCCTTCGATATCGGTGTTGTTCCCGGTGCTAAGTCGATCACGAACTCAATTTCTCTATCAGGCGGAAGTCCTGGTAAATCTTCTGAAAACACGTCTTCGACTTCTCTCATTACCGGTATTTCTTCTAATTTCACACCCTTCTTCTGAGTATCGACTTTGTAAGCTAAATAACCCACACAACCTTGACTCAACAACTTCTTGGCCTGCATAGTCGTCATACATTTCATTTGTCTAGACGACTTGCTACCATAAAATACTACCTTTGACGGAGTCATAAGGTTTACAAACTTCTTCGATTACTGCTCCATATTTGAACAGTCAATCCATTCCCAAAATTACATCAAACTCCCCGAGTCTAATCGGAATCAAATCTACCAACAAGATATTCTCCTTAATGTTTACCCTACAGTTCTTGTATACGAATCTAACAGGGATTACTTCCTTATTCGTAATTTCTATGTTCGAAGGAAAATTCAGTTCTTCTCTAGGCAATTCTAACCTCTTAGAAAATTTATCAGATATAAACAAACAAGTAGCACCCGAATCGAATAATACATAAGAATTTATACAATTGATTGGGATAATACCTGACACTACATCTTTTGATTGCACAGCATCTTGCACAGTCATGTTGAAGGTTCTGGCCGTGGGTTTGTTTGATGCTGCAGGTCCTGCAATGGCCCATGTACTTCCATTGTTACCTCCAGTGCTTCTGGTTATTACTCCTTCCCTCTTCTTAGGGCATTCACGAGCAAAGTGATCCTTGGATCCGCACGTGAAGCATACATTCTTCTTCTGTTGAGTGCAATTTGGGGCGATGTGACCCTCTTGGTCAGAATTGAAGCAAACTCGTTTCCCCATCAAGCACGCACCCTTGTGAAATTTCCCACATGTCGCACATGCTTCAAACTTTTGGTTTTGCTGGTTACCCTGCTGGTTTCAAGCACCCACGTTCCCATTCCACTTCCTCTTCATGTCGTTGCTGTTGTTGTTATTGTTGTTGTTTCCACTGCTACCACCTCCATTCTTAATCTCATTCTCATTCTTTTTCTTCTTTTGTTACTAGTTGAACTTTGTCACTGCCTCGCCTCCACCTTCAGCGAGTACTGCTTTCTCCATCACCGCTTTGCAAATGTCTTCAATGGAAGCAGGGGATACCCTCATTGTCTGACCTGGGGCTTCATCCTGTTCAAATCTCTTCGCCTTATGCTCGTCTGTACTGACTTGGTATGGCGCAAACCTTGCCAATTCATTGAATTTTGCGGCATACTCGGATACCGTTATCGTCCCTTGTTTTAGTTCGTAAAGCGCACTTCTAGTCGACTCTTGAACTCTCTAGGAAAATAGGTCTCAAGAACAACCCCTTGAACCTATCCTAGGTCATCACTCCACGGCCCTTCACGAGTTTTATTGGCTCGCCACCAATAACTAGCTTCGCTTTCAACATGAACGTTGTAAAGCGATCTTACGATCATCCCCTACCCTAGCGACATCGAATATTTTTTCTATCTCCATAATCCAGGTTTGTGCTTCGACTGGATTCATAGACCCACGGAATTCAGGTGGTCCAACCACCTTGAAATCCTTAAACGTTGTACCATGGTTTTGTGGTTGATTCTGTAACGCTTCTGTCAATAGTGTCACTAGTTGTTGAATGGGGTTACCATCAACATTGTCGTTATTGGTAGTTCTCTCATTGTTTCTCTATCGGGGTGGTTCACGTCTGGGAGGCATTTTCTGTTAAAATAAAACATCTATTAGACTATTTCTCAACTTCTTTAAGTATTTATAATTAACTTGCCTCCATAAAAGAAATAACCACATAACACATAACACTTTGAATAAAATAATAACTTTTATTTATTCATCATTACTTCAAAAATCATAAAAAACAATAGCATCACTGCTATTTACATTCCTTTCCTGAACTACAAAAGTTACAGGACAACTTCATTATTATCATATCCCATGGTTACTTAACACTAGGGATTTACACATTATTTAATACTTATTACGTGCATTACAGGCACATTTTCTACGATGATCTATTAAGATACTTCTTAGCCCTATCACGTTCTTCCTCTAAGACTTGAAACATTGTCCTGCGATCTAATACAAATGATGGCAGCGTCTCGAACTGAATCGGATATCCCATGACCCGATCTGGAGCTCGATTAATTGCGTTGTCAAATACTTTATCCATCTCTTCCATCTTCATCCTTTTACTGTGTGAGTTCCTTATCGCTTCTTCCGATTCGTTGATAAGCTTCCTCGTATGCATCTTGACTCTTGCCCTCTTAGCGCTTCTTCTCTCAAACTTTGTTCTTGATCAAAGAACCATCTCGTTCAATTGTTCTTTCTCTCCTTCAGTTTGTACTAGTTTCTCCTCAGCGTTTGTCAGTCGTTCTTCACGATCCTGGATCTCGCCGTCTTTTTGTTTCATTGCAGTTTGTTGTTCAGCTACTATCTCCTGCAACTCCTCAACTGTATCCTGAAGTTCCACATTACAGTCATGCACCTCATCGTATATACGGCCAGCTATCGAGTTAAGTGGAATCCTTTCCTCCTCGTTCTCATCATCCTAATCCTCCTGTGGTAACTCAGTGGGATCCTCCTCATCTGTTTCCACATCATCATCCTCATCCTCAACTACTATGACCAACGGGGCGGGGATGAAAGTGACTCTCCCGTGGCAGTAGTTGTTCCCAAACTACCTGAATGTCGCGAGGCTCCTCCTCTATAGGCATTTGAGGTCCCTCCTTCCTAGCCTGACTGGATTCTCCGACATTAGTCATCCTGACAACAAAGTTTTAAAGTTTTAATTATTAATCATTACTACTCGACACTCACGAGTACATAAACTATAAACACATAAGCACATAAGTGTTTTATTACTTCTTTCTTAAAACTCGATAAGAGTTATCTCCACTATCTTTTCAAAGGTTACTTCCAAGGCTTTTCCCCCACCTAAGGTTCATAACCTAAAGCTTTGATACCAACTGTGACACCCCAAATCATGGTACTTCATTTCCTTCAAGATTTGGTGTTCACTTAATCAAAACATTCATTTATAACTACCCAATTATAATAAAATTGAATAATAAAAAACACCGCATACTGAGATTAAACTTAAATAAAAATCTCCCAAAGTTATCTAACCTTTAATTACAAACATTTAAATGCGGAAAATTAAATAAACTTCATTACAATCTTTAAACCAAAGTCCGAAAATAAACTATCCAATCTATTACAAGTCTTCAAGATTTGTTCATCTTTCCTTTTCCCTCATCGGTGCTAGGTACGTCACCGTTTCAACTTTAGTCATGTAAAAATTTTACGAGCAAGAGTGAGCAAACAAGGCCCACTTGAAATAACAATAAATAAATCTTTAAACTTTTACATCAATTGCCAATATTAGGCTCAATAGAATGAACAATATATTCTATTAACTTTCTAAAAATTATAACATTCACTGAGGGTCTAATGACCACGAATCATGTCCACAGTTATAAGTAATCTTTCAACTTTAACTTTAACAGTCATAAGATTATAAGGACTCAATGTACTTAGGGGGATCAACCCTTCGTACAATGTATTGTGCACAACCATTTCAACGCTAAGCGTAAACCTCTATTAAAAGAGTTGTTCATCTCAATTATTTAGAATACAAGTCCGCTTTCAAAGTAAGTTTGGTTTGGATACATTCTGAGGTAATTTAGGATTCAACGGAGAATCAACTAAGGATTAGTTGATTACAAAAAAAAAATAATTGTATGCTATGGAATAATCATAACTGAATTGATATTTGTAAATTAACATTATACTTTAGGAATAATCTAATAACATAAGCATTGAATAATCATAACATTCAAGGTTATTGAGAATTTTGGGTACTAAACATGCATATTGAATAGTAATTTGAACGATAGAGTTGTTCAATACTAGAATATTAAATTAGAACAACTCGTATGCTAAATAACAAGTTACATATTAAAGAACTTGCTCAATAATATAAGTTTTGGAATACTTGTATTCACATGAACCAATAGATACAAGAGTTTTATCAATAATAAACAATCTAACTCTACGAAAGTGTAAAGTTAGCAACTTGTACAATTGAAATGGAATTAAAAGCAATAATGTGCTCAACGAAATTTAAATTTGTACAACAAAGTTTTAGAGTTAGAAAACTTGCCTTTAGCACAAGCTAAACCTTACAACTTGACTCAATACCCTATACATATGTCATCATGACATAATTAGTCATTACCAATATTTTATATCTATATAAACACAATGTATACGTCATGTAGGTTAAATTACCAATTCACATAATCAAACTACGTGAATACTAATTAAGTCTTGATAACATGCTCATTCATAGTTTAATACTATTGAAATCATCATTTAACATTCATATTATTAACACATAACATTTATTTTCAAAATTTGTATACATAAACAAAACTATCGAGAATATACTGCTAACTCTTCATGCGCTTGTACATTGATTAGCTATTGTGGAGTCACAAAAGCCATTGGTTGGTATGTGATATGCGTTCATGGCGCCGATACAACGAGATTTATCTTCTTGGCAAGCTACTGACATTGAAACTCGATGTCGGCTACCAAGCTTGGCAATAGTATGACGAAAAAGCCAAATTGGCCTATAAGCTCGAATCTAATAGATCTAATTATCATGTAATACACTTATAGACTTCATATAAACATATTGTGAAGACTTCTAACATGTTTATACTCATAAAATAACACAAACATCAAAGTTACAACACCCAATTTCAATGTTTTTGCAAAAACTCCATTGTTGACATTTTTAATGAAATTTAACACTATGATTTTGTTTTTCAATCAAAACAATTATTTCAAAACATCATAGTTATGATTATACATACTATCAATTTCTATAATCAATTTATCAATCTAACAACTAATTAAACCTAAATTTCTATTTTAAATTAAGCCATATTCATATGTATTTTCATGTAAACCTTTGTAATATACTTTTTCTTCACAAAACACATACATACATGACTTAAATTTCTATAATCACATACAAATTCATGAAAACAACTTTATAATCAATAATCATATAAAACTATATACATAACAACAATTAATCCTTTATAAAAATTTTCTGAGAGAACTTTTTTGGAAGAAGAAGTCTAAATTTTGAAAAAGAAGAGATTAAGCTCCTACCTTTGATTAGGAAGATGATGGCTATTCTTTTCTCCAATTCCTTTCTCAAAAACTCGTTAGAATCACTCACTCTCTCTAGAGTTTTCTCAAATTTTTTCTTCTTCTTCTTCTTCTTCTTCTTCTTCTTCTTCTCCCAACTCTAGTTTACGTATTATCATATAACGTATATATAATAATAATAATATAGATATTAAGTATAGGATTTTAAAGCGACATCAATTATATAATTTTGAAAATCAAAAGCCATAATTTTGTTTGGCTAAGCTTAATAAAATAACCTATTAAGCCATTACACCTTGTTTGGTAAACTTAATTAAAACAAATGGATTAATCCTTATACCTTGTTTGCTAACACATCATTAGATTAAAGACTTAATATGCAATAAGACATGTTTGGCAAAACTAAATTAAACTCTTTTAATTTATTTTAGTAACTCCTTTATAGCAAGGTTATTTGTCACACTTCTATTTAATTAAATAATCAATTAAAATATTAATCTATTAAATTACTTTAACACATAAATCATTATCACAAAACTATAATTTCTTTATAATTATAATTTTATTTAATCAACTAACTAAAATTTTAAATTACCATTTCCCATTTAAAATATTATAATTTATTTAAATCATTATAAGCTCTCTAGCTTACTTATTAAATTAAATTGGTATATAAACTCATAACAATTAATTTTTCTTAGCTCCTTAATTATTTATTCAACAAATAATTAACTAAATCACATCAACTCAAATTGAACAATTATTTATTCAACAATAAACATAATCCATTAAATACTTATATAAATCAATAAATATTTAATATTACACTTTAAAATTCGGAATGTTACATCATTCCTCCTTACAAGGATTACTGTCCTCGTAATCACAACTCAAACAAATCATTCGTTACATTCTTCCTTACTTACAAAGATTACATCCCTGAATCGAAGACACATATTAAACAAATAACTCAGGGTATTCTTTCAACATTTTCTCTTCGAGTTCCCACGTAGCTTCTTTAGCGTTGTGGTTCCTCCATATCACCTTCACAGAAGGTATCACTTTATTCCTAAGCACTTGTTCTTTCCTGTTGACTATTTGGATAGGAATCTCTTCATAAGACAAATCTTTCTCGAACTACAACGGTTCGTACTCAATCACATGTTTGTAGTTGGATTTATATGGTCGTAACACCGAAATGTGAAAAATATTGTGAATGTTTTCCAACTCTGGAGGTAGAGCTACCTCATAAGCCACTTCTCCCACTCTTCGCAGCACTTCAAAGGGTCCAATAAACCTCGGGCTTAGCTTTCCCTTTTTATCGAAATGAATTTTCCCTTTCCAAGGAGAAACTTTTAGGAATACATAACTTCCTACGTCAATATGCGATCTTGCTGTGTTGTTCGGTCTTGAGTTGCTATCAATCTTGTCTTGATGAGTTTGATGGCGTCGTGATTTGTTTCACTAGTTAGGTCCCTAGCAATTGGCGTTCACCGAGCTTCATCCAAAGACAGTGGAGTTCGGTCTTTGTAAGCAAATTCCACCAACGATATGTTCTTCTTTAAAATCTTGTGGATGATGTGGCCCCCGTACGATTCTTATAGTCTCTTCAAAATTTAATGTGAATCTCTTGCTCTATTCTGACACAATTGTTCCAACCAAATTTAATGTACAATCTTGCCAATCGATCAAGAAATCTAATCTTTATTGGTAAGAAAAGTGTCTTTGATTTCCTCCCTTATCACCCAAAGTCCATCCTCTCCGAGCCGAAGACCCACCACAAAATCCTTTATCTTCAAATTGGAGTAATCCGCTAGGTCTTTGATGTCCGCTTTTACTCTACTGGCATGTTATTACGCATTCAAAGAACATCTCTTTTGGTTTGGCCACCAAAATGTTGTCACAAATCTTGATCTGTTTCGGATGAATGAATATTTTGAGCTATGAATCTTCATTTCCAAATTCACTGAGTAATCCCCTTCATCTTCCTTGTAAAACTTTGTTAAAGTGAAATTTACGAATAATTGTTCTACGTTGGAAATTTGAGTGAGCTCCTCGAGCACTTCCTTAATCGTAATCTTTATCGGTTCCATCCACCCTTCTTTCTTGTCCCGAGTGAAAGCACTTTTTGTAGTCGTGTAGATCTCACATTTATTAATAGAATCATGAGCCTGATACCCTTTCTCATAATCCTTTAGTTGTCTTGATGCATATGCTAATCTTTTGGTCATAAGAAACAACCCAACCCTTTTATGTGAGGCATGGCATGCTTAACTTCTTCTTCAAATCTTGAAACTCTCTTAATTGGAAGACCCTTGTCAAAATCCTATCTTAGAAAAATCTTGAATGATAATAACCCAAACACCCCCGAAACTCTTCACTTACGATGGTGTTCTTGGTCCCAATTGATCACGGCTTCCAGCGGATCCAATCGTTGGTCAATAATCTATCGGTCTTTGATCAACTTTTCCTTCCTTAGTGTTTCCAATGTCAAACTAAATGTTCCACGTGTTCTTCTCGAGTTTTGGAATACACGAGAATGTAAGAATGGTTTAAACATTCATCAAATCCATCTAGGGCAAATTCCACTTTCAAATCCACCTTTAATAAATCTATTCTGGATGAATTAATATGAGTTCTTACGATACGGTTCAAAATTTCTTCCAACTTGGAATCGGTATCAACAAATTCTTCCCTAAAGTTGAGTATCGAGCCTTGTACTTTTCATCACATTTAGCCTTGACGATTCTCTACCTTGATTTTCCCACACTCTTAATCTTGCAGTTGAGCATTCTTCTTTGTCCACTAAAGTTGGATGACCTACTGGAATAAATTACATTGGAAATTTGATTTCCAACTCGGTTTAATCATTCTTTGAAGCTCCTCTTTGACTCTGACTCCATTGTTACCTCCGACCTTTCTTCTTAGGTATTTCGAGCAAAGTGATTTCCGCCGTAAAGCAATACATTCCGTCTTCTATTGAGCCACACTTGCTCACACCTTTCAATTGTAGGATGATAAAGATTTCTGCGTAACTTCAATTTCTATCATTCATCCACCTATTCCACTTTAAGCATTTCAAATCTTTTGTTGTTGTTAAATGTCTTGTTGACACCGGTGCATTCTTATAGTGTCTACTTCTTGGAATCACTGAAAATACCCTTTGTACGACTCAATGACGATTATAGTACGAAACCTTGTCCAAATTCATTGAACTTCGCGTATGCTTAGATAACAATGATTCGCCCTTGCTTATAGTTCCAAACATTTCTCTTAATCTCGAAATTTAGTCCTTGACTTGATCGCCCTTTCACGAAGTTTTGGCACCTTATAATAATAACTTTCCTTGAATGTCGAGCGAAAGTCGTAACCACCTACAACTTTTACATCTTGTCATAAATCCAAATGTTCTTCGCCGATCATGTACTCATCGAATTGGCGTGGTCCAACCCTGAAATCCTTAAATTTCTGTTGATTCAACACTCATGTCAAGGAGTTGCCGAAACCAAAAATTGAAGTTGACTCCCGGGAGGCTTATATTATCCACTTTTAAGTATTTCACTAATTTTCTCCGGTCAAAAGAAATAACCACTAACAAATCCTTTAATAAAATTAACTTTTTATTCATCCGAATGTTCACTATAGACTTAAGAAAATCTTGAATGAATCTTCTATAATAACAGCACTGGGTCCAAAGAAACTCTTCACTTTGATGGTGTTCTTGAACATTTGTTCCCCAATAATCGCGGCTTCCTTTTACATCTTTGAAATCCCATCTTTATCCACAACCTTCCTCTTTGTACATTCACGCCAAAGCGAAGCACTCGAATTTCGCGTACAACTATTTCTTTCTTAGTGTTTCCAATGTCAAGCGTAAATGTTCACGTGTTCTTCCACAATGGAATACTGCGAATATCTCATCAAGCACTACAAACTTGTGCAGAAATTTAAACACATGTTCATCAAATCCATAAACCTTTTGCGATGGAATTGTTAACCAAAGATATCACCAAAACTTCGTAATGTGGTACCCAAGTTATCAGATCTTCATTACGCTGTATATCCTCACTCACTTTCTTACGTTCGATTGGTGATACCGTCTTCTCAAATCGATTTTAGAAATATTTAGCACCTCACTAATCAAACGAAGTCTTCTATTCTAGGCAATGGATACCTATTCTTAATGGTGACTTTATTTTTGCTCTCTATAATTAATGCAAGCGCGCATTGTTCCATTCTTCTTCTTAGCTGAATAAAATTGGCACTCCTCGCGTCGCGGTTGGTTGAATATATTTCTTGTCCGTAACAACTCTTGCATTGTACCATCGGTTCCTTCATTTCTCCACCAAGCCGTTCATACGCAGGGGCCTTGATATCGGTCTTTTGTTCGTAAACTAATTCGATCGCTGAACTCAATTTCTGTCGAAACAGTCTGGCAAATCTTCTTGAACAAATCTTGAATTCTCTCACTCTGATATTTCTTTTAATTTCACACTATTGCTTTGAGTACGTATGTAACCTAAATAGCCCATGACCTTACTCAACAACTTCTTGAACACCTGTGGTATCTCGAACATTTTCATTTATCTGGGTGACGATTCATAAATACTACCTTTGTGGTCGTAAGGTGGTTTACACTTCTTGTGACAATGATTCTTTGCTCCATATTTGACGGTAATCGATTCCCAAAATTACATGAAACTCCAGTTGTCTAATCGGAATTAAATCTACCGAAGATATTCTCTTAATGTTCACATTGTTTCTTGTATCCAGAATCTATGAGGATTACTTTCTTTTACGCCAATTTCTATGTAGAAGGAAAATTCGACTTCTTTTCTGCAAGCAATTTTAACCTCTTAGCAAATTCGCCAGGATATACACGTAATGCTTTGAATAAAATAATAAGCATTTATACATTGCCTGATCTAAAACATCGTGACAAGGTTACAGGCATGGGTTTGTTTAAATCTTTGAGTCTGCAATAGCCCATATACCTCCATTATTACCTCCATTTGCTTACGGTTGTCCTCCTTCCTCTCTTACAGGGCATTCTCGAAGTAGTGATCCTTAAGATCCGCGTAAAGCATATCATTCTTCTTGGTTGAGTGCAATTTGGGCGATGTGACCCTCCAGCGATCTATTACATATATGGCTTCCTATCGAATCGGATAACCTTAAGATTTTCAGCTCGTAATACGTACTTCAAAGACTTTGTTTCTTTGGTTACCTGTGGTTTTCATCGCTTCTTCCGTTCCGTTCACTTCCTTCATCTTCAGATTTGTTGTTGTTGTTGTTGTTGTCTCAGCTTGTTGTTGTTGTTGTTGTTGTTGTTTGGTACCCTCCATTCTGTCTTATTCTCATTCTCATTCTTCTTCTTCTTACATTCTGGTTGAACTTTGTCTTCTTTCTCCATAGGTCAAATGTCTTATATTTGGAACAGACCATCTCTTAGCAACTCCCCGGGCTTGATCCACTGTTCAAATCTCTTAGCCTACGCCTCAATGTCTTGACGTGATATGGTACAAACCATGATTCGTTGAACTTAGCGGCATACTGAGAATGCGTCATCGTTCTTGCTTTGATTCGAGCTGTACTTCGGTGACTCTTGAACTCTCGGGAAATAAGTCTCGAAGAACAAGTCCTTGAACTCCTATCGGTCAAGAGTTGGCCCTTAACTACACGAGTTTTATTGCGCTGCTACCAATAACTAACACGCTTTTGCAGATGTTGTAAGCGATCTTACGATCATACCCTACCTAGCGACATGAACATCGACATCTCCATAATCCGGTGCGTAATTATTTGGATTCATTAGACCCTGAAATTGGTGGTCATACCTTGAAATCTATAAGCGTTGTACCATGGTTTTGTGGTTGATTACTTTTCTTAAAACTCGATCGAGTTATCACTAGTTGTTGAGCAAGGTTACTGGTCCGACATTTATGAATTATTAGTAGTTCATCATTGTTTCTACAACCGGGGGTGGTTCAAATTCGAGGCATTTTACATTAAAACAAAACATCTATTGAATATTACTTAATCAGCTTCTTATAAGTATTTCTAATTAACTTGCCTCCATAAAAGAAATAACCACATAACACATAACACTTTGAATAAAATAATAACTTTATTTATTCATCTAAAGTTAACTATGAAAAAACATAAAACAATAGCATCGCTTGCTATTTACATTCCTTTCACGAACTTCTAAAAGTTTACGAATGACAACATCATTATTACATATCCATAGTTAACTTAACATTTAGATGTTTACACATTACTTTAATACTTATTACCGTTCTACGGGCACATTTTTCACGATGATCTATTAAGATACTTCTTAGCCAAATCCGTAAATTGTCTGCGATCAATAAATACATATGATGGCGTCTCGCTAAATCATAAGTTGAATCCGGATATCCACTGACCGATCTTGAGCTCGATTAATTGCGGTGTCAAATACTTTATCCATCTCTTCCATCTTCATCCTTTTACTCTTTTGTAGGTTCCTTCTTGCTCTTCCGGTTCGTTGATAAGCTTCCTACGTATGCATCTTGACTCTTTCCCTCTTACAGCGACTTCTTCTCTCGACTTTTGTTCTTGATTCGGCAACCATCTCGATTCTAATTGTTCTTTCTCTCCTTGATCTGTATTAGTTTTATACTCTCGGCGTTTAAAAAGACAGCCATCTGAAGTTAAACTTAAATAAAAATCTCGGTTAAACCTTTAACAACAATCATTCAAATCGGAAATTTAAATAAACTTCATTACCACAATCTTTAAATAAAGAAAGAAACTATCAAAACTATTACAAGTCTTGATATTTATTCATCTTTCCTTTTCCACTTTCTTCTTCAAATTAAATCGTCACCCATTTCAACTTTAGGCGTAAAAATTTTCAAGGTAAGTGAGCAAACAAGGCCCACTTGATAATAATAAATAAATCTTTAAACTTTTACATAAATTGCGATATTAGGCTCAATAAATGAACAATATATTACATTAACTTTACGAAAATTATAACATTCACTTTGAGGTCTAATGACCACGAATCATATCCCACGCGGTTATAAGTAATCTTTCAACTTTAACTTTATGATCATAAGACTATAAGGACTCCACGTACTTGGGGGATCGACCCTTAAATGCAATGTATTGTACCAACCATTTCAACATTAGCGTAAACCTCTGCAATAAAGGTTGTTCATCTCGATGTATTTAGAATCTGAGTCCGCGCAAAGTAAGTTTGGTTTGGATACATTACGAGGGTAATTTAGGATTCAGCGGTAATCAACTAAGGATTAGTTGATTACAAAAATAAAAATATGTATGGAATAATCATAAGCTGAATTGATATTTGTAAATTAACATTATGCTTTAGGAATAATCTAATAGCATAAGCATTGAATAATCATAACATTCGAGGTTATTGAGAATTTTGGGTATTAAACATGCATATTGAATAGAAATTTGAGCGATAGAGTTGTTGATACTAGAATATTAAATTAGAAACAACTCGTATGCTAAATCATAAATTCGTATTAAAGAACTTGCTCGATAATATAAGATTTGGAATACTTCAACGATAGATCTGAGAGTTTTATCGATATTAAATGATCAACAACTTCACGAAAGTGTAAAGTTAGCAACTTGCAATTGAAATGGAATTAAAAGCAATAAAATTTTCAACGAAATTTAAATTACATGAAGTTTTAGAGTTAGAAAACTTGCGCTTTAGCACAAATAAACCTTCTGACATTACTTCCTCATAATGGCATAATTTCATTACGACCTTTATATCCTATCACCAACATCAAGGTTAAATCATTCGATAACTTCGTTTATAAGATTTGATAAATGCTCGTTTGTATTCCTTGAAATCGAAGATCTAAACAAGTTTTATCGTTTTGTAATAAACAATCTCGGAAATCAGAAAGTGTAAAGTTAGCAACTTTGCAATTGAAATCATGGCAAAAGCAATAATTGTGCTCAGCGAAATTAACAACTAAGCACTTGTTACAATGCTTCATGTAAACATCCTGAACTTTACATATTTACCCCGTATAGGAATTTAAGAAACTCATTTTTGATATTTGATGAAAACTTGACAAGCCGCAATTAATTTCATTACCACACTAAACCTTCATATCGATAATCTGATATATATGTGACATAAATACTTTTTCATTATGACATTTAACAAATATATACATCATATAGGTTAAATTACCCATTGTATAATCAAACTACGTTAATACTAAATTAACTAACTTCAATTTCTTTTGAAATCAAAACGCTAAACGTAACTCATTCGTTTGGTAACTTCGTTTAATACTACTTTGAAATCATCATTTAACATTCATATTATTAACACATAACATTTATTTTCAAGTTTTGTATAAATAAAAAAAGCATGTTGAACATTCATTAACTCTTCATGCACGCTTCGGTTCTCTCCAATTCTTTCGAATCTGGATTCGCCATTTTTGACGATAGTGATGGCGTTGGCGCCCGATAGCATCTTCTTTGTTGGGCATATGTACTGTGGCGTGAAACTTCAAGATCGATCATATGTAAACTTGACAGCAACTGAGTAGAAAAAGCCGATTTGGCCTACAAGCTCGTTTCTAACGAGACTAATTCACATGCAATTCATACAATAACTTCATGTAAACATAATTCAAGAACTTCTAACATGTTTCTACCCATACAACAACATAAACAACCAATTTAAAACATCCAATTTCACTATTTTTGACAAAAACTCCATTTTTGATATTTCAATGAAAACCAACACTGTAAATTTTATTTTTCAACCAAAACAATTAATTCAAAGCATCTTATCAATAATTATGCATACTCTATCAAATTAGACGATCAATTTATCAATTAAACAACTAATTGACTCTCAATTTCTACCTTAAGCTTCACAATATATATTCACAAAAACTCTCTATAAAAATACTTTTTCTTCACAACCATATACATAATATAAATTCATGTACTATTCTCAATTATAGCTTAAGAAAATAGTTTAATAACACTAGATTATCATATAAAAACCTATACATAACAAAATTCCACTTCTACAAAGCTTTCATGGAGAAAATTGGGAGAGAGAGAATACAACTATAATTTTGAAAAGAACAACCATAATAGAGCTTAGATGATACCTTGTTTGAAGAAGATGATGGTCAACCCTTTTTGATTCTCAAGCTTCTTCTTCTCTCCAATTCCTCTCTTTTTTCACTTCTTCTTCTCTCTTCTTTCTTCTTCTTCTTCTTCTTTCGAGTTGTTTTTCTCCCTAACTCTAACTACGTACTAGATATCTAATGTATATAGTATAGAATATATATTAAATATATAATATAATACTAACTTAACTGACATCAGTTACAATTTTTTTTGAAATCAAAAGCCATAAGGCTTGTTTGGTTAACTAACTTAAAAATAACTCATTAATCCTTATGCCTTGTTTGGTAAAACCCAATTAGATAAAAGACTTAATAGGCATTAGGCCTTGTTTGGCAAAACTGAATTAAACTCCCTTAATTTATTTTAATAACTCCTTTATAGCAAGGTTATTTGTCACACTTCTATTTAATTAAATAATCAATTCAAATATTAATCTATTGAATTACTTTAATACATAAATCATTATCATAAAACTATAATTTCTTTATAATTATAATTTTATTTAATCAATTAACACTTTATTTTAATCACAATTCCAATTAAAATACTATAATTCATTTAATCATTATTAGCTCTCTAACTTAATTATTAAATTAAATTAGTATATATCCTCATAACAATTAATTTTCTTAGCTCCTTAATTATTTATTCCAAAATAATTAACTAAATCACATCAACTCAAATTGAACAATTATTTATTCAACAATAAACATAATCCATTAAATACTTATATAAATCGATAAATATTTAATATTACACTTTAAAATTCTGGAATGTTACATTACTCTTTTATGTGAGCCTAGGAATCATGTGATCACAAATTCAGTCTCTGAATCTCTAAATCTAGATTTGGTTCCCGAGAAGGACATTTCTCAGCTGCAACCAACTTATAAATTATCTACGATGTCTGGATATCCTTAGATGACTCTCATGCACACAAAGAGTTTGGCACTACTATGTATCTTATTTTCTCGTAGATGCCTCGCATCTCGAAAATAAAAGCAATCAAGCCGAACATAATCAAATAGAAGTATCAAAGGCCTCAATTACTATTGAGCATAAGGGTTTGAAAAACATATTTTTCAAAACTTCATTGTTATATCTTATTAAAATTGAACTTTTATACAAAAGTCAAACCCTTTGTATATAGGTGCAAACGAGGCATAACACCACTTCCAGACAATTGCACATAGACCTAACTCACACACACACACACACACACATATACACAGATAAAATTTAATGAAAAATGGCGGTAACTGTGTTATCACGGAAATCGGGGGGGTGCCTAACATATTCCCTCCGCTTAATCAAGCCCCCGAACCCTAACGAATCTCGATTTTCAAGACCAATTAAACAGTGTCCAACCATTGGGTCTTTGTGCAAACATTTTCAAAATCGGTTGAGTTGGTGCAACCATTTAAAAATACCAATTGGCGACTCTAACAGTCAAATCGTCGACATATACATGTCGGATCTTTTCAAACTTGTTTTTTCAAACAAAACTCATCTAAAATGAGAACACCAAAACACAAGCACAGAAAGAGACAAATAAAAATTTCAACGTTGACAACATGAGTTTTCTTAAGATGTTGGAATAATATTGCAATTTAATACAAAGGATTATTCCAACATCTTTATAAAACTCATGCAGTGTATCTCAACAAACTATTTTAAAATAAATATTCCTTCTACGCCGACCGGGTCTAGCGATCAGTATTGTGATCAGACGATTTTTTTTCCTCCCAAAAAATGTATGCTATTTATTAGAACTGAAACTTTTACAGAATTCAGTGATTTAGATGTAATTTGGATGCATGTAAAAAATAAGGTTGTACAGTCATCCAAATTACACTTAAATCACTGGATTCTGTAAAAATTTCAATTTCAATAAATACTATACATTTTTTAGAAGCAAAAAATAATAATTACCGATCGTAAGATCGATCCCCAAAATTCGATCGCCTAAGACTTGTCGCTATAAATGGATAAGTGACCCATGACCATTAGAGGTTTTTACTACAGTAGGAATAGTGGGTTTTTAAGAGCAAACATGTTTGGATTAAATATAATAAGCAAGATTCATTTCCCATTTTTGAATTCTTTATTTCTATCAAGTGTTTGCTCAATGGATGACACTATCACATCGAAAAATTAAATTGGTGATAGGTAATGAACTAATGATAGACATTGACTGATGAAGGCAGCATATTAGGCCTGCAAAGGCTAGCCAGTAGCCACTAGGCTGTTAACAGACAGCCTGTCAATTGTCATCTTGTCATTGTAGTCATTGGGGTTAGCCAGACCCAGTAGTAGCAGCCAGCTTAAGGGCTTGGGCCTTGGGACCTGCCGACATGGGAATGACTGAATAAAAAAGTGGGGACTAGGCTGGGTGAGGCTGACAGCTCGCTGGAGACTTGGAGTGCTAAACCAAACCTATAGTAAATGAGTCAGGTCAGGCCTCAAGTCAGTCCAAGCTTTAGGCTGGACCATGTCGATGATCATGTCAGTTTGGGTTTTTTAGAAGGCAATGTCAGACCGAATATTTGTCAAAAATTCATGATCTGTTTTTAGCCTTACGGACCGGACCTGACCAGTCTAGACTTTGACCAGGCCGGACCTCAGGCTAAACCACAAGCCATTTGTGCATCAATGGTTTTAGTGTTCAATTTTAGGGTTTAGGGTTCAATTTTAGGTTTAATTTTTTTGGGTTTAGGGCAGCTTTAGGATTTATGGTGTTAATTCTAGTGTGTTTAGAGTTTAGAATTTAAAACACTGGGTTTTCAATTACTAGTTTTAATTCGAAGATTAGGATATTATTGTTAGAGGTTAAATTTTCAATTATCAACATTTTAGTTGCAGCCTCTCTTTTTTTTCTCTTAAAAATAATAATTAGTTTTCGATATAGTTGATATTGTTAGCAATAGTTATATTTTAATGAATGAATTGATGTTGTTCATTTGATATTGCCAACAATACCTCAGTTAGTTTGAAAAGAAAATGTAACTTTTTCACTTCAACTCAAAACCTCAGGTGTTTTAAGTGTAATTTTCTAAACTACAATGTGAGAAATTGATAAAACCTCGAGTAATCATATGAAATTTACCCCTTTTTATTTGTTATTTTAACATTTTTGGCTTACTAAAACTATCATGTCGAGCACATTCCAAAGAAATAGAGTAAATTTGGTATAAAAAACAAAATCAACACAAATCAACCTCTTAGAACATTTAATTGACGAAAAATAAACTTTAAAGATAAATGTGACACCAATTTAGCCTTAATTTTTTTGATTAAATATTAAAATTATTATTTTAAATATTAATTAACGGCGGGAAACACATTATTATTTAATAAAGATGTTTACTTATAAGCTGTATATTAATAAACAAAAAGAAGTTTAAGTAATAAAAAAATGAAATGTAATACAAATTTAACAATTATTGGTAACACAAACTTAGGAGTTGAATACTTAATAACCAATCATTTAATTAAAATCAACATGGAGTTGTTTTCTAAAATTTAAAAACATTATAACATATATTTATGGATGTCTAGATTTATTTCTCTTATATTTAATTGTAATGATCCTTGATATTTTGAAACTCTCATGTCTCTTAAATTTTAAAACTTAAGACCTTTGAGTTTTGAAACCTACAAGTATTGATGTTCATATATCTATAAATAAGAGCATTGTAAAAGAGAATTGGATAGACAAAATATAATGAGAATGCTATCTTTCCTCTAATCATCTTTGTTCTTAATTTTAATAATCTTTTATAATACGTTATCAGCACAAGTTGCTCCTCACCTTCGTCTTGAAGATAATCATATTTGATTTGAAGGAGAAGGTATATTTATCTATATATATATGGATACGCAAATATTTTTTTTAGCATAACATATTGCATGTTATTCCATTCATAATATATTATTAGAGTTTGTTGTTCTTATCGAAAATATATGCACTTAATAAATAAATATCCAATCAAACTTTTGCTCTAGTTTAGGTGATGATTACAATCTAATGTTGTTGGTCAACAACTTTGCCAATATCATAACAATTGGATAATTATTCAACTGTTGGAATGTTTTTCTTTTTGGCATGGTAGCATATTTGAAAATTATATTTTAATATTTTGAGTCCATTAAAATGCTATAACACACACACGCAAACATATATTGCTCTCATTTACGTTATTCATCATCATTCTTTATATTGTATGACTAAATATAAATTGTATGCTTATATAATTTTTATAACTAGATATTCATGCACATGTGGATATTTATAATAAACTAATTTTCTAATGATTTTTGATATTTTTTGTATGAAGTTACAATGACAAATCTTGCCAAACTTGAGTTCGTGGAACTTGATATTATGGGTAAGAATTAGTTTTCATGGATCTTTGATGCCGAAATTCATCTTGATGTCATGGGTCTTGGAGACACCATTAAAGATGGTAATGAAACACCTAGTCAAAACAAGGCAAAGGCCGTGATATTCTTACGCCATCATCTCCACGAGGAGTTGAAGTTAGAGTATCTCACAATAAAAGATCCTCTTATTCATTGGAAAATTTTGAAAGAATGATATGACCATCAAAAGACAGTTATTCTCCCCAAAGCTCGTTATGATTGGATACATTTACGACGACAGGATTTTAAATTAGTAAGTGAATATAATTATGCAATATTTAAAATTAGTTCTAAATTGAAATTATGTGAAGATAATATCATTGATGGAAATATGTTAGAAAAAACATTCTCTACTTTTCATGCCTCGAATGTGCTCCTGCAGCAGCAATATAGAGAACGAGGTTTTAAGAAATACTCTGAACTGATTTCATGTCTCCTTGTGGCTGAACAAAATAATGAGCTTTTAATGAAAAATCATGAATCACAACCGATTGGTTCAGCTCCATTCTCTGAAATGAATGTTACAAGATATAATAATAATTATGGATGTGGTCGTGGTCGTAATAGAGGTCGTGGTCGTGATCGTGGTCACGGGCGAGCACAATTTAATTACCGCAACTATGATGGTCATAATTTGTCAAATTCTAACAAACCTTCAAAGAATGAGGAGAAACAAGAAAGGGAGAAGAATATAAATAACATAGATATCAAGAAGGAAGAAAATATATGTTATTGGTGTGGAATTAAAGGACATTGGTCTCGTACCTGTCATACAACCAAACATCTTGTTGATTTATATCAGTCCTCATTGAAATGAAAGGAGAAAAACATAGAAATAAAATTTTCTCATCCACATCAAGATAATAATGATATTTATTTTTATCATTTGGATATGACACACCTTGACGTTACAGATTTCTTTGAGCAAAATAATAAGCAAGTTAATATTCCTTGTAATAAAAATAATTAGTTCAGAATTATGTTAGTCTTTTAAGTGTGTTTATTTTATGCTAATGTATTTTCTTTATTCCTTTCATGTTGACTTATTTAATGTATTTTGTTTTCTTTATTTCGTGAAGAATTGTGTTATTAAATATATATAATATTATGTCTTATTATGAACTTATTATATATTTATTCCTTTTATGAAGAAAATATGGATTTGCGTCATGCTACATATGAGCCTAATATCAGTGGTGGAGAAATATGTTTTGGCAGATAGTGCAACGACATATACCATTCTCAGACATAAGCAATATTTTTCAAATCTAAGAATGATGAAAGCAAAAGTGAATACAATATTAAGTTCAGCAGACTTGATTGAAGGCTCTAGAAGAGCCAATATAATGCTTCCTAGTGGAACAAAATTTATTATTGATAATGATTTGTTTTCCACTAAATCAAGGAAGAATCTGCTAAGTTTTAAAGATATACGGCTTAATGGATACCATATTGAGACAACCAATGACAATGGTATAGAATATCTTTACATCGTATCAAATGTCTCTACTAAAAAACAAATATTGAAAAGTACATATTTTATCTTCAGGTTTGTACTATACAAGTATTAGTACAATTGAAGTCAATGCAATAATGAACCAGAAGTTCAATGAACCAAATAATTTTATTATTTGGCATGACCAATTGGGTCATCCTGGATCAATAATGATGCGAAGAATTATTGAGAATTCACATGGTCATCCATTAAAGAACCAGAAAATTCTTCAATTTACAGAATTCTCGTGTGCTGCTTGTTCTCAAGGCAAATTGGTCATTAGATCATCTGTAACGTCCACGAATTTGAAACTCCTTATTAATTAAATATGTGATTTAATTTTTAATGAGTTAGCTTTGTGAGTTTATTTAAACCTTAAGTGGTTATGCGAATTTACGAAATGATTAACGGGAGTCACTAATAGTTGATTTAAATTAGTGGACTAACCCTAAGATTCTAATATCAAAGACTTGATAAGAGTATTAATTAAATATTCAATTTATTTGAATATAGTAGCAAGAGTTGAACATATTAATTAATTTCAATTATGAGTAATTAATTGATAATTTGTTAATTAATAATTTTTATGAATAAATAATAATTAATGTGTAAAAGATTAATAATTTATAAAATGACTATATGTTTACTTGATTAATTTGTGCAATCATGAATAGTAAACCTTTATTATATGGTAGTTAACTATATATTTTATATTATGCAAGGTGGCACATTAATATGTCTATATATAGACTATATAGTAATGAATTATTTGCATTCATGTGAGTTGTATAATAATATTGTTATAGAAAATTAATTGTGTATATATATTTTAAAAGCAAAGTATATAGTATGTGTATAGTATAAACAAATGTTGTTTTTGTTATTTCATTTTGCAAGTGCTGAGATCTCTTTGTCCCAAAATGAGTGTCACCATGGTACATGAATAGTAGCTAACTCACGTATTTTTTTTCAAATGCTAGCAAACCTAGCCTAGCTTCATCTCAAATTCATCAAAATCTAGATCAATTAATGGATGGGGAGTGAGATTCATGAGTGATTCACCGACTCTCTCCTACCCATTATACATTCTTGAAATCCAATGTTTTGATTTGTGAGGTAATGACATTATCTAGTTAACCATTCTTCTATAAATAAGACGTTCATCTTCCTCATTACAAATTGTTGAGAATTAGTTTGCTAAGAGTGGGTAGACTGATAGATAGCAGCTGAATTGAGTCACAAAGGTATAACTTTCATTCCCATTCTTCATTTTTGATAAATTATTTAATGGGTTGATTCTTTGAATTAAGCATGTATTGGTTGTTATTTAATTTGAGTTATGTTTCTTAGTGTTATGTATGCTCATAAGTGTGTTGGGTTATGTTAGAAGCAATGTTGTAAGGATTTTTGCATGATGGGTTCTTTGAAGCGCAAGCAGAGTCTGTCCATTGATCTTTGACAAGTTGATTTGCCTATTGCAGTACTAGGGCAAAACAGCGTACCAGTAACTCCAAAAATCTGCTACTGTCTCCGAGCATGACAAGCCTTGATGCGCCCTATTTATCTCTAGTGGTGCTTGTATTGTTACCGCACTCTCAGATCCGATTCTTTGGTTTTGTTTGTATTATGTGTTGCTAACTTAGTATCATGACTTAGATACATACCTATAAAGGAGTGTAGCATGAGTTATAATATTTCTTATGTGACGTGATGTAATCAACTTGGATTGGTAAGGAAGTTATAGCAAAACTTAAAGTTTTCAAAACTAACCTTGTGGAAAACTTGTGTTCACGAGTTCTGAACTTAGTGACTCGTATACATAACTGATTTGGAACCTAGTTGAGCATGATATGTGATTCATAGATGTTGTATCCATGACCAACTTGATAAGTTTTGTGCTAGAACTTAGTTTGAAAAGAAAAGATTAGGTAAGGCTAATGATCATGAATGCTAAGAGTTATAGTTTCTGATTTTTGAAAAGAGATTATCATAACTTATTTACTTATGATAAAGGTTTTAGACTTGTCTTACATGTGTTGGATTTCATCATTAGTGCTAAAATGATTTCAAAGACAACCTCGAACATGATTTCAAACTTAAGTTGCATATTATATGAATACTTAGATACTAGTGTTGTAAGATGTCATGTTATGGCTATAATGCTCCTAAACATGATTCATATGTATTATGCATGATGATTACATGACCTTCTTATGTTTTGATGACATATAAATTGTGAGTTAAACTTGTGGTAGTAAACTCAAGTAGGATCATGTGGTATATGTGAAACTCTAGCATATATGTATGTTAATATGTATGTATAGGAGTATTTAGAGTTGGACTGAAGTCAGGAAGTGCAGAAGCTCAACCTTGGTATGGCGAGGGGAATGGCATGACAGTAGATCCCTAGACATAACAAGCAGGCCCTAAAAGCCATGACACAACTCTGGCCGTGATGTATGGCCAAAACCAAACTTTGGGTCGCATTTTTAAGCTCCACGAAAATTGGACCATTTGGCCTAGCCAAATGTGTCCGTGGTCTTTTTTAAAAAAAAAAATAAAATGTTACTACTTGTGAGTTGTGAGGCTTGAACACAAGACTTGTTAGTAAATAAATAAGAATTCAAACTAACTGAACTACAACAACTATTGATATCACTTTTAATTTTATTGGTAGAAATGTTAATTCCCTCGATATATCCTCTATATATCTTTACTCACGCTCACAAACAATTACAATTGCATGAACTTTCGAAATAGTTCTTCAATTTCAAAGTATAAAACTAATAATTATCAGTTTAAGTTAGATAATATAATTATAAAAATTTAAAATTATCTATATATTAGTATTAATTACAGTATTTATTATTTTTAAAAGTTAAATAAATTATATTAATTTTAAAGTATAATTTTAAAAATCAAATTTGATTATATAATTTGAATTACTAGCTAGCAATCGATGAGAAAGAAGGGAAGACCAATATTATTTATAGTTACATTACAATGTACATTGTTACATTTGGAAAGTAAATCAATCATTATCCTTAATTATCTGCAATCCCCTACTTATTTAATCCCCAAATCATACCTTTAGAATAATATCTAAAATCCTCTAGAATATCTACTAACACTCCCCCTTAAGCTGGAGCGTGTTTGAAAGTAATTTATAATGGGTAAAATGCAAATGTGATCACTGAACTTTAGGAGTTTTTGGGTATTGAGCCCTTTTCTTTTGGTCAGCGCAAATTGAGCCCCTTTCTATTAAAAATTTAGATATTGAGCCCCTAAGTGCCACATGTGCGTTGACCTGCCTACGTGGCGCCACTGATGTGTATTTAAACTCAAATTTTATCAAAAATTTTGTTATTCCATGGATTTGATCCCACCTCTTATTTAAAATGTTAGTCACAAGACCACTCAAGCTGATTGTTTAGTTTACCCAACAAATAAGTTATATACTTAATCAATCAATTCCTCTACTAGAAAAAGGGAAAAATTTTTAATCTTAAGATCAATTAAGTTTATAAAATTAGAAAATAAAATAAAATATTTTATAATAAAATATGCTAAAAAAGTATAAGAAAATAATAACATTTAAACAAATTACAAAGTTACAATTAGAAAAACTAATAAAAATTATTTACACAAATTAAAAAAATTAAAAACAAATAAAATTATTATTACAAATTAAATAATTACACTTATAAAAACTAATAAGATTATTTAACCAAATTAACAGAAAATTAAAATTTGATAATGTAAATTAAATTAGACATTTTCAGAATCCTCTCTCTCATCTCCTCTGTTCCTATTCCCCCACCCCCTGTAATGGCCCTCTGTTCCTCACATCCCATATTCAAAATATCAGACATTTCCAGAATCCCCTTAATCTGGAATCCCTTCTTGTACGTGAAGAATCCCAGTCTGATTAATTTGACCCTCTATTCTTTTTTGGTTTCTCTCTCCTAGGGTTTCGTAATTTCAAAAATTTCTTCAAAATCTTGTGACCTTCTCAATTTCTCCCATTTTATCGTTCCTTTAACTACTTTGATTTCTCAGTTCGAAGCTCAAATTTGAATTCAAGATGGTAAATTTCGGACCTTTTGATTCAGATCTCAAACTGTGTCTTTATTAACATTCATTCTAAATTTATTGATTACATGAAGGTGGAGATAATTTGGAGGCGCAAATAGAGACACTGTTGAATCTGGAGAAGCAGATGAGACTCAACGGCGATGTTGCCGGGACGAAGAAGGCTGCGACTGACATTTTGCAACTTTGCTTCGAAGCTCGTGCTTGAAAAACCCTCAATGATAAGATTGTATTGTTATCCAAGTGACGTGGTCAGGCGCGATAGAGGTGTGCTGTACATGAGCGAGATTGATATACGTTTGACGCTTCCTGATTATTTCTGGCTCTGTTTAGGTCTAATGAAGGTGGCTTCGTCGGCTGCTCGGCGGGACGTGTTGTTGAAGGCAAAGGAGGCGGTGGCGATGGGGTTGATCCGGAGCTGGTCCTGTGTGGCGTCACGACTTTGATGGGAGAGAGAAATGAAAAATGTTTTTTTTATGCTTTATGGAATTGTTTTTGTTGTTGCGGAAAATTAAGGCATAAAATAATGTTTCAATATTGAGAGGGATTATTTAATTATTTTATTTTGTGTTAATTATTTGAGTTAATTATTTTACTTGGTTAGTTAAGAATTAATTATGTATGAACTTTTATACACCTTTAATATATAATCATTTTTGTTCTTCTATATGTTTTTACTGTTTTAATAAGTCAATTACTATATTTAAATATTATTTGGGGGAAATGAATTGAGTTGGTATAAATATTAATTCTTTTGATAAAGTAACAATAAGTTTCATGTAGCTCAGTTGGTTTGATGACTAAAATTTAGATGTGAGGTTTTGAGTTCAATTCTTGGGGAAATCGAGTTTTTTAACAATTAATTGAAAAATACACATGTAAGCGGTTCCACACGGCAAAAATGTCTACGTCAGCGCTGCCACGTGTGCCACGTAGGCAGGTCAACGCCCATGTGGCACATGGGGGCTCAATATCCAAATTTTTTAATAGAAAGGGGCTCAATTTGCGTTGACCAAAAGAAAATGGCTCAATACCCAAAAACACCTAAAGTTCAGTGGTCGACTTTGCATTTTACCCAATTTATAATACTATTAAAATTTTAATTGATTGAGATATGTAGTTAATGTAAGTAATTAGAATTATTGTTTATCATAAATTATTTTATTATTTTTAATATTTATTATTATTACTATTTTTGGTGTATCAAGATTTTGCAAAAAAAAAAATTAAAGGAAGAAGCCCACGTCTTGGCCTAAATCAACCCGAGCCTCACAATTGCTTGATCAATCAAAATCCGGTCCATTTTGGTCCTATTAAACTACTTTACTTGCTTTGTTTGCCGGTCTAAGCAGTCCCTAGCTTTGAACGCAAAGAATCTGCACCATCCTACGAATACAAATAGATTCTGTTTTGGTTCTGAAATTTAAGGCATACTTATCTGATTTCTTTACCTTGTAATATATGACCAATATGCCATATAATGTGTTGAGAAGCATGCTATGTGATGACTTGATTCTTTTAAGTGTAGACTCGTACTAGTTTACACATACTAATTGAAATGATCGACTTGATAACGTTAGGTCGTTTCAATGCAAGTAGTTAAAGCTAAAATTATATTGTAGCTGAGCAAACATGCAAGTATCTAAACCTTACGCACTACCTTTATTTTGTGCAAATAGGTATATGTTTATGCAAGTTCTTTGAACCCTACTTTTATTGAGCAAGTTCCTTGAACCCTACTTTTGTTAAGCAAGTTTTCCTAAACTTACCCTAAATTATATTGAGCAAGTATCCAAATTTATTATGTTGCAAGTTTCCTAACTTACACAACTTTGAGTTTGTGAAAGTTTTCCCATCCTTCTCATATTGCATTGAGCAGGATATTGTTGAATTGAAAGTTATTCATTTAAGTTTGAATCTTATTTCCAAGCATGTTATTAAGTGGTTTAATTTCCTTACAATTATTCCACATCAATATTATTGATATTTGCACTTAGTGCACTTGAGTTCGTATAGTCTTGCACTTGTACATCATTTAAAGTTCAAAATTCTTGAGCTCGTGGTAAATAGAGTCACGAACCTTTGTAAATTCAAACAAGCTTCTATGAAGTTTTATAAAAGCTATCCAAACCAATTGATGGTAAGGATTCTTAGACTGAAAGAACACCCCTCTTATGATAGGGGAGTACCCCAGTTATCTAATATAAGATACAACAGAAGTGATTTAAATGTTATGCATATACACGACGTCTGAGGGTGATCCCCTCAAGTACTTATTCTCAGACCCGAGAACCAAAGGGTCAATTAGCTATTGATTGCATTGGAGTGTTATAGTTCAAAATCTATTTGACTAGCAGTTATTCTAAAAGCAATAATTACCTTTGCTTATAATATTCATATTGTTGAATCCTTCAAATATTCATATTGTTGAATTCATTGTCAGATATTTTCCATTCATCATGATATATTCTTATTGTTGTATTTAAACTTGTTGAGCAAACTTGTTGCTCATCCTTGCTATATCATAAATTATATTACAACTAAGCCCGAGACCTCAGGAAAGGACAAGGGTAAAGGAAAGATGTAGGATAGTCGTCAGGAGCAGACTTTACTATATGTCTAGTTTAAATTATTGTTATGTAATGTGAACCCAAATTATTAATTTAAGGTATGTTTGTAAGATTGTATTAAGGTTATCGAATCTTGGGACTAGTAACACCTTTTAAATGAACGACGTACGTTTATTATATTCCGCATTTTAGTTATCGTATGTTGTTTAGAGGTGGATGTTTGTAGTTTATCATGATGACCGAACCGGGGTCAGAGGACCCAGATTTGGGGGCGTCACATCATCACCAGCTAAAATTGGGATTGAATCTCCAAGGTTTCTAGAACGTATTCAAGGAGATATTTGTGGGTCTATTCACCCACCAAGTGGACCACTTAGATATTTTATGATTTTAATAGATGCATCTACAAGATGATCACATGTGTGTTTATTATCAATTCGCAACCTGGCGTTTGCGTGATTACTTGCTCAAATTATTAGATTACGAACACAATTTCTGGATCATACAATCAAGACAATTCGTTTTGATAATGCTAGTGAATTCACATCCCAAACATTTAATGATTATTGTATGTCACTTGGGATAAATAATGAACATCATGTTGCCCAAGCTCATACTCAGAATGGTCTTGCTGAATCATTTATTAAACGCCTCCAGTTAATTGCAAGACAATTACTCATGAGAACAAAACTTCATGTATCTGTTTGGAGGCATGCTATTTTACATACAACAACACTTATTTGCATTAAGCCAACATCATATCATAAATTCTCCCCATTACAATTGATTTTTGGTCATGAGCCAGATATTTTTCATCTAAGAATATTTGGTTGTGCGGTATATGTTCCAATTTATCCTCCACAACGTACAAAGATGGGTCCTCAAAGGAGTCTGGGAATATATATTGGGTTTGAGTCCCCATCAATAATTAAATATCTTGAACCCTTAACAGGTGATTCATTTACGACACAATTTGTCGATTGTCATTTTGATGAGATTGTGTTCCCAGCATTAGGGGAGAAATTAAACAGCTGGATAAAGATATAACTTGGAATGCACTGTCATTATTGAATTTTGATCCTCGTACAAAACAATGTAAACAAGAAGTTCAAAAGATATTTCGTTTGTAAGATATAACAAATCAACTACCGAATGCATTCACCAACTCAAAAGGAGTAACCAAATCTCATATACCAGCTGTAAATACTCCAGCTCGAATTGAAGTATCAATAGAACAATTCGCAAAAATTGTAGCAAATGAGTCTAAAGCACGCCAGAAACTTGGTAGACCAATAAGTTCGAAGGACAAAAATCCTCGAAAAGAAAAGAAGTAAATAAACAAGTTGGCATTATTGAAGAGGAAAATATTTATGAGGATATAAACATAGCTAATCATAAAACCCCAAAAGAGGTTCAGGTACCTGAAAACAATAAAAATGATGATATCTCGATAAGTTATGTCTCTACAAAGAAAAGATGGAACTTGAACTGAGATAGTTGTTGACAACAATTTTTCATATAATATATCACTTGATATCATTAATGAAAACGAAGATTTTGAGCCTAATTTTGTCGAAGAATGTAGACGCAGAAATGATTGGCCAAAATGGAAAGAAGCAATCTAGGCAGAATTAAATTCATTTGCAAAACGTGAAGTTTTTGGACCTGTAGTCCAAACACCCGAAGAAGTAAAGCTAGTTGGATACAAATGGATATTTGTGCGAAAAAAAAAAAAAATGAAATCGTAAGATATAAGGCACGACTTGTGGCACAAGGGTTTTCACAAAGACCTGACATTAATTACGATGAAACATATTCTCCTGTGATAGACGCAATTACATTGCGGTATCTTATTAGTCTAGCAACACATGACAAACATGATGTGTCTAATGGATGTTACAACCTATTTATATGAGTCAATTGATAATGATGTTTATATGAAAATCCCTGAAGGATTTAAAATGCCTGAAGCATATAATTCAAATCCATGGGAAGTTTACTCAATCAAGTTGCAAAGGTCCATATATGGGTTAAAACAATCAGGACGGATGTGGTATAATCGTCTTAGTGAATATTTATTGAAGGAAGGGTATAATAATAACCCTATATACCCATGTGTTTTTATAAAGAAGTCAGAATCTAGTTTTGCTATTATTGTTGTGTATGTTGATGATTTAAATATTATTGGAACTCATGGAGAGATTCCAAAGACAATGAATTATTTAAAGAAAGAATTTGAAATGAGAGATTAAGGAAAAAATAAAATTTTGTCTCGGCCTGCAGATCGAGCATTTAGCAGATGAAATTCTTATTCATAAGTTAACTTACACAGAGAAGGTTCTTATGGATAAAGCACATCCATTGAGTACCCCAATGGTTGTTAGATCACTTGATGTGAAAAAGGATCATTTTAGATCTCGTGAGGATAATGAAGAATTACTTAGTCCTGAAGTACCATACCTCAATGCAATTGGTGCATTAATGTATCTTGCTAATAATACACGACCTGATATAGCATTCTCTGTGAATTTGTTAGCAAGATATAACTCTTCTCCTACCCAGAGACATTGGAATGAGATTAAACATATTTTTCGTTACCTACGAGGAACTATGGATATGAGCTTATTTTATTCAAATAATGATAATCATAAATTAGTTGGATAAGCTGATGCATGGTATTTATCTGATCCACATAAAGGTCGATCTCAAACAAGTTATCTCTTTATGTGTGCTTATACTGCTATATCATGGAGATCTACAAATCAAATATTAGTTACAACGTTTGAAAGATTGCGTCGCAATATTGGAATGCGACAACTGAAGGACTTAAGGATACATTAATGAGGAGAAGCTAATACGCGCTACACTCTTTTTTCCTTAATCAAAATTTTTTTTCTCATTGGGTTTTTCCTAGTAAGATTTTTAATGAGACAACTTTCAATGCGTATGACTATACAATAGACATCCAAAGGGCAGTGTTATAAAATTATAACATATATCTATGGATGTCTAGAGTCATTTCTCTTAAATTTAATTGTAATTATCCTTGATATTTTGAAACTCTCATGTCTCTTAAGTTTTAAAACTTAAAGACTTTTGAGTTTTGAAACCTACAAGTATTATGTTCATATATCTATAAATAAGAGCATTGTAAAAGAGAATTGGATAGACAAAATATAATGAGAATGCTCTTTTTTCACTAATCATATTTGTAAATGAGAATGCTCTCTTTCCTCTAATCATCTTTGTTCTTAATTTTAATAATCTTTTATAATAACTCTAACAATTCACAAACTACTCCGGAACTAGATGAATCGAACTTATTAACTAGAATTGTTCGAACCAAACTATACCAAAACTAGATAAATCGAACCTAACACGAATTTTTCGTGATGATGGCCGCAAACATATTCAACTATCACTCGAAAACTTGAAACGTTGTGCAAACTCGATTTGACTAGTAGATCGAACCGAACTGAATCACAAACTGTTCCATTCGTTTGTACTGTGTAGAACTACTTAAAACTTTTCATTATTCCTTAAAGCAACAAGAAAAGAAATTTAATTCCTTCTATATCCACTTTCTCTCCCTAATTCACAAACAATAGTAAGGAAGGTAATTATCAGTTTATCACTCTTCCTCCATTTCTCTTTCCTAGGGATTGAAACTTTCCATTCAAACTGACAAACACAGTAGTAATTTGCTGTTTCAAACTTCACAAAGAAAAATTTAGCTCAAACAATGAGATAGAAGCTCCCAAAAACCGACTTTTTGATTGTCCATTTTCAGCTTTCCAATCCCAGCTGCTCAACATAGAGGAGTACTTCACACTTGCCTAGAGTACTTACCAATAAATTTCAACCACCACCATGGCACATACCAAAATTCTACTCTAGAGAATCAAAAGCACAAAACCAAAAAAAAAAAATTATCAACTCATTTTATCCACATCACCTAAAAGGCATAACCTGTCATTCTCTGACGCATCATTCCAAAACAATTCAAACTGCAACAGAAACATAAACAGTTCCACATTCAAGATTTTTATGTTTAAAAACTGCAAATATCATCCATAACGAAGTACCGTCAAAACAGTATCTTAGCCACATTTTACTCTCACACATTAAGCATTCAAAGTTCCTCATGGCTATTCATACAATCCAACCAATCATTCAAGAAATCTCTATCTAAAACCACAAATACCATTCAAAAAATATATCAATCACATTCAGTACCAAAAAGTAAACTAAAGGCAAAAAAAAAACTACTTGATCCCAATTTGTAGCCATTGGTTGCCCTTACAACCTAAAATATTCAAAACACCAAAAAATAACATCTCCAGCTTGGTCTCATTGTGGAGGATTTCTTGTTCTCCTAAACTGTACTTTATTCTTCATCTCAAAATCTTATATTAAAAAATCAACAAATTCAGAAAAGATAAAAGTAAAAATAAACCAGGACCCATTTCAGAAATCCATTTAACCTCCACCTATCACATCCTAACTAAGTCAATTAACAAAACAAATCCTTATCAGAAAGTGTTCCAAAACCAATTGCAATCAAACAGATTAAACAAACCAGTATCAATTAAATATCCAACTAAGAAAATAAACAAATACTCTTGCACAAAGCATGCCCCTAAATGCTAAGGAAATCCCCAGTTTTTATCCAATATAATATATCCAACAAAACCAAAACAATTCCTCTAAACCACAAATTTACCTCCACTGATCACTTTTTGCCTTCACCTCCACACTAAGTATAAGGCACTTCTTCCCACATCAAAAACTACCAAAATCCCCAACTACCGATCTCCACCCAGCATCACAACCAAGTCATAAGCAGTCCACATTTAACAAACCAATATCTAAAACCAGTAAATATCATTGCAGAAGCATACCCAGACAATAACCTCAACTTATCAACCAAATTTTAAAAAAAAACCTACACAGTACCCTCTCTCTTAATCCCAAGACTGAATCATTACACAAAAAGCATAAAAAACTATTACACAAACATGTTCATCACATTCATAATTAAACACTTGGAAAATGCAGAAACATACACTATTCAAATCCCAAATTTTGCCAATTACTAACCCTCACCAAGAATAAAACTTCAACAACACATCCAACATATTTTAAAAAAAAATCCCAAAAGCCAAAGTTACCTCCACCCATCACTCCGCGCTCGCCTCTGCCTTAGCTTCACCAGAACAACAACCACCAGCCCCATGATGATGATGGTGATGATGCCCATGATGATGGGCATGATGCAGAAGCTTCTGCTGATGATAATTCCTCCCTTTCAACATCTTCCTCATGTCATACGCATCCTCCCCATCCGCATAATACTTCGCCTCCACATCATGAATCTGGTACCCCAATGTCTCCGTATACAAATTAAACGCCGCCCGATTACTCTTCCTCACGTGCAGCGACACGTAATCGGCCCCAAAAACCTGTTCCATGGCGTTCTGTGCCGCCGTCATGAGCTTGGTGGCGAGCCCCAATTTCCGGTGGGTCCGGAGAACAGCGAGAGAGGTGATGTGGCCGTGACATTCGGAGCTCTCCTCTTCCATTTTGGCCAAGACATAGCCGACGATTTTTCCGCCGTAGTCCTCGGCTACGTAGAGGAGTTGGGGCCAGGAGAGGATGTGGTAGAAGTAATATTTCATTTGGTAATTCTCCGGGAGGCAGAAGAGATTGCAGGCTTGCATTGCTAGGAGGTCATCAATGGTGGCTTTGCGTATGCAAACCATCGTTTCCAATTGGGGTTTCTAGGGTTTAATGAGAGAGAGGGGAGGAGATTGGAGACTGAATGAATTGTGTTTTTCTGTATTTTGATGGAGTTGTTTCGGGTCAAAAGTTTGATCATTTGTGGATGTATATATAACTTTTTGGGCTTGGAAATGAATATAAGTTTTGGGCTTTGACTTGAACTAGATTTATTTATATTTGAATGAAAATACAACAATTTAAATTAAATTATAAGGCTTTTTTGGATTGCTTGTAAGAATAAATTTAAAAAAAATTAACCTTTAAATCTAAATTATCAGTTTACCTTTTTTATTAAAATTTCATGTGTTTGAAATAAATACTTGCGCTTTCTATCTTGTCTCTTCTTCTGTTTTTTTGTTGTACTAAACTCATAAATACTATGTTAGGTTTATTACTTTAAGATATTGTATATATAGAGAGCGAACATTTGTTTTTATTTTGTAGGTTGAACCTAAGAGAGTAATTGTACATTTTAAAAAGGAGAAGAGAGATAAGAAATGAAAAAGAAAGAAAACAAAAATGAAATGCATAAAAAAAACTTGACAAGTTTTCTAGCAAAAGCTTGCTTCGAAAAAGCACAAATTTAGACTAAATTTGATACAAGAAAAAGGTTTTCAGATTTTTTTTTTTTTATGTTCGATGTACCAAGAAAAATGAGTGTACGTCATTTTTCAATTTACAAAAAATTCTTATCATTTTTTCATTATTTTGTTTCCAAAAAAAAATGACTTGTAAAGTTGTAAGTAGTTATTTTAGAATGCCTAATTTATTGTCTCTAATTATTTTTATAAAAAATTATTATAAACAGTTTCAATAAACGTATCAATTTTTAAGTTTAGGATTTCTTAAATTATATTCAAAAAGTTGAAATGCATTTCTAATTTTGTAAATGAAAGAAGTACATGGGGTGATGAATGTAGTCAAAATATATCTAATTATCATTAAAATTACAATTCTTGTTACCAAAAATACATCACTTATTTCCTAAATTTCCATACTCTGATGTAGTTGTCATCATGTGTGGTGACAACCTTCTGGAATCCAACAGCCAAGCAGTTGATGGAAGGCCTAAAAGCCTTTGGCTTGGTCAAGCCGGGTATCTTCTGAGATTCTTCTTCATTTCTTTCTTGTAGCGACTTTATTTGACGCTTCTGGCCGTATGGATTCACTGCTATTTTTATCCAAAATACAACTCGAGAGGACCTCGCCAGTGTTTTGATCTACAATACGTAGTACACCATCTATTCCGCCTATAACTAATGTAGATATGTAATTTCGTAGGTGATGCATAGAATAGATTACATTCAGACTTACCCTTGTCTGCCACAAAGTTCTCTTAGTCCTGCAAAATCATAGAACAATGTCACTTACTCGAAGGACAATATAAATATAGGAATTATTTGAACTCTTCGTAAAAAATCAGTACATAATTTTATCAGCCATCTTATATTACTACAAACATATATTCTCGTTCCGTTTAAGATGTTCTTGGCACAGATTTTACTTTATTTTATTTTTAGTTGTCGATGTTGTACTCTCAAGCTCACAAATAAACTAGGAGTTACAAAACAGGTTATTATTCAAGAATAGATACTATGGCCTTTTATAAGCCTTACAAAACAGAGTTGCCAAAATAAAGCTACCACGTTTACATAGCTAAAGACGTGGTCAATCAAATCTAAACTAAAGTCCTACAAACCAGGACATTATTAACAGAAGCAAGTAACCACAATGGACTGGGTCACCAAGTAACAAACCCAACAAACCCTCCCTTAAACTGACCTGCAATTTGCATTTGTAATTTGCAGTCAGTTTACCACTGGTGCCAAACAAACTCCAAGCAAATTTTCTCAATCTCATGAACACCTCGAGCCTCAAAGGCTTAGTCATAATGTGAAACCCAGATTTTATGAATAAAGAATTAATTTTATCAAAATAATTTTTTATATTATGGTGTGAATTTGATATAATGTTATAGTTGTGGGTAGTATTTATAAATTCTGCAAAGTATGCAAATTGTTATATAATATTCGATTGGTCGGGGAATATTCTTTTTGTCGGAGAATATCCGTACGACGGTACAATCATTGCTGGACCCTACAACGGAATTATTGTTGGATTGAGAAAGCGACAAAAATATTTTATGGAAATAACCGCGGAAGTTTTACCGTTAAGCTCGTTGAAACACCCGGTGTTAAAAAATCTGATGTCTGGCGTGGTTGCATAGTAGTACACGGTATTGATTATTGATGCTTATGTGAGAAGTCACTCAAGATTGTTCAATCGGTATTCGGGACACTTTTTGTGTCTGAGTACTATTCACGAAAGTTCTTATTCACTAAGTTACTATTCACCTAAATTACTATTCACCCGAATAATATTCACTCGGGTATTTGGGGTATTTTTCGTGTTTGAAGTACTTATTCACGAGTTCTTATTCACGGGTTACAATTCACCCGATTACTATTCACTCTAGTATTGTTCACTTTCGGGTATTTGGGACACTTTTTGTGTCGCAAGTACTATTCATAGGTACTATTCTCGAATTCTTATTCACGGGTACTATTCACCCAAAAAATATATTTCTTTTCATCCAAATTATTTTTGGGTATAATATTATTCCATGAGGAGATGTCTTAATTTTTGAATAGTTGATTGAATTTCTAATAGTAAATCAATATGGATCGTTGATTTAAAGTTTTAATAGTAACTTGTCCTTCAGTTTTTCAAGAGTTATTTGTCCCTTCAGTTTTTCAAAAGTTATTTGTCCCTTCAGTTTTCCAAGAGTTATTTGCCCCTTCGGTGTTTCAAGAGTTATTTTCCCCTTTGGTGTTTCAAGAGTTATTTGCCCCTTCATGAAATAGTAGTTGTCTTCTTGATATTACCAAAGTCATATTTTGACCATTCGTTAAGACCAAGAGCCACTTTCATTCTTCTATAAATAGAAGTTTCATTCCTTCATTATTTCTTACAAATTCACTGAAACTCCAGAGAGAGAAATTATAGAAAAACTATAGAAAAGTATTTTGCTACTTCCCTACTCTTATATTCAGTTTCTTTTACGGTAAGGGATATTATTCTTTTGTATTCAAGAAGAAAACTTCTGTTATTCCATTTCTTTATTGTTCTGTTGGAATAACCTGTATACGCGGGCTACCCTATACTTGGTGACATTCTTCTATTATTCAATCTTTATTATTCTTTCGGAATATCCTATCTGTGCTATACGACGGACCTGGTTCCATTTTTATTATTCCGTCTTTATTATCCTGTCGGAATATCCTATCATGCTATATCTGTGGGACCGGTTCCATCATTTATTATTCCAGTATTTATTATACATTTGAACATCCCGTCGGTGTGAATTTCACCGACACGTTCCGTTATTATTATTCATTGGAATAACCGCTCATCTGTCAAGTACCGCATGCATGGTGATATCTTTTGTTATTCCAATCGGTATTATACTCGATTGATTAAAATTTTGACTTCTATACTCCATGAAATTAGTGGAATATCCTTGATATTTGCGCTTCATCCAAAGATTTTTCATGGAAATATTCTTACGAGCATTCTTAAATTTTATTCTACAAAGAAGTATCATGTTGACAATTTGGACGTTATTGGTTCTGGACAAATTAATTCTTGAACTTGTTTAATTGAATTTTATATCATTGTCATCATCCTCATGTTTATGTTATGTTGAAAGTCATCTCGTGGCACAGTAGTGCATAGATGGACTTGATATGATTATGATGAGGGGATTGTTTGGTATAATCATGACCGTAATGTTACAAATGATGTGAAAATTAAAAGTCCTCATTGGCCCGTAGTGCGTTGATGGGCGAGTTTTTGGTATGATTATGGCTATGGATTCTCTTGACCAAGAGAGCAAAAGATGAATTGTTTTATGGCATGATCAGATAGTTGATGAAAACACGATTATCTCTGGCCCGTAGTGCATGGATAATTCGTGGTTGTGATACTAAAGAATATCCTTGGCCTGTAGTGCAGGGATGATTTAATGATGTGGATTATTTATTGAGCTAAGTCTCAGTGATAAAAGTGATGAAAAACTTTTTAAATCATAAAAGATAGTAGATTTTATTTTCTACTTGACTCTTTTAATGGATTGCTTGTTCATTCTGTGATTAAACTTGATGTCTATTATATTTTATCGGTTTAACATTGTGGAGACTAATGATAATTTATTACGCATTATCTTAGTCATAATATTTCTTCTTTGGGCTAGTTGAGCTCACCCTTTCTTTTTCATTGTTCTTCTTGAAATGAGAATATAGTTGGGACGAGTCGGAGAGCGGAGTGATGGTCCAGAGGATAGCATTAGTAGTCCTCACTATTCTGTGAAATAGTGTGATAATAATTGTAATAAGGACTCCTTTTGAGTTTGTATAATCTCTAGTATACAATATTTGTATTCAAACTCACAGTTTATGTTTTGTCGTATTGTATAATGCAGCAGTTGTATTAGTAAGTTGTATTTGAATTACATACCATGTATCGACGACCTAAGATGGGTGATGTATACCTAATTTTAGGGGGCGTCACGGTTTGGTATCGAGCTTAGGATATGATCCCCTGGCTAAGATGTGAGACTAGAACTAGGAGGGAGAGACGGGAATTCCTTCGCTAGTATGACCTACCGAAGTTTATTTGGTATTTGATTGGTCGGTCAGAGTATAGTGATAATATGTTGCATGTTAATTAACCCTTGTTTTGTGGCAGTGTTTGAAAATGGCATTCGAGAATGTTGAGAATAGCAATGAAGCACAGGAGACTGTTGATTCTCCACAGATCAATAATCAGGACAATGTGCAACAGGATGACGATAATCCTCTTGTAAACAACAACACTGATCAATTGACGAACGACGGTACGATTAAGAGCTTTTTAGAATTCATGCAACATCAGGCGAAGGCGGCTCCTGTTCATAATGCAGGAGGAAACAATGACAACCCACGGTTGGTCATCGCTAAGCAATTCAAGGAGCTGGGACCACCGAAATTTTTGGGAAAGCCAGAACCACTTAAGGCGGAGACGTGGTTAAAGCAGATCACCAAGATATTTGATGTCTTGGGATGCTCCGAGGAGCAAAAGGTTACTTTTGCCACCTTTTTATGTTGCGTGAAGAGGCGAGATCACTTTGGTGGGAATTTATAAAACGTACTCGACCGACGACTTTCAAGATGTCTTGGGAGAAGTTCCAAGAGTCATTCAATGACAAGTACTTTCCGAAAGCATTCGTCACATGAAGTAGGTGGAATTTATCAAGTTGGAGCAAAACAACATGACCGTGTCGCAATACGAAGCCAAGTTTGCCGAGTTGTCCCGATTTGCGTCCCACTTGGTTGATAATGAAGAGAGGATGACGCGGATGTTTTTAAGAGGTTTAAAACCTGAGATACGTCAATATCTTATCTCTCATAAACTGTGTTTGTATTTAGATGTTGTTAATAGGGCTCAGTTATTGGAGCGCGATAATGAGTTAACCAAACCAAAAGAGAGTAACCGGCAAAATGATAATATCGGTGATAACAGTCATCAAAGCGGTGACAATAAGCATGAAGGGAATCAACATGCCAGAAATGCTAACCACTTCGGTGGTAATCATGGCCAAAACAATAAGAATGGACATTTCAAGAAGAGAAGGTTCAACAATGACGTAAAGATGTCGGCACCAGCACCCGTTTCAAAGGAAAAAGAACGCCCATCGGTCGTATGTTTCAAATGCGGACAAGAGGGATACATCCGTCCAAACTGTACGCAACAATCCAAAGCGTGTTTTAATTGCGGAAGAGAAGGTCACCTAGCTCGATTTTGTCGTATGGTGAAGTCAAGTCCAACTGGGATAGTGATGCCAAAGGATGTCCCAGACAAGCTAAAGCCGGTAGTTTAAGAAAGAGCGTTTTTTTTCGTGACAAAGAACCTGAATAAAATTATCACGGGTAAGTTAATCATAAGCTCTTACGAAGTCTATACCGTGTTAGATACCGGTTCTACTCACTCTTTTATTTCACCTAGTTGTGTTCAATGTTTGTACTTAACTCCGGAGAAGTTAAACTTTGATTTATCTATTGAAACTCTATTGGGAGAAACCTCCATTACCTCCACTGTTTATAAATCATATTTGATTCAAATCGACACTTTCACGTTACCTGTCGATCTTATCTCTTTGAAAATACTTGCCTTTGATGTGGTTTTTTTTTGAAATGATTGGTTAACTACTCATCATATTTTTGGTAAGGTTGTTAGCTTTCATATTCCTAACCAACCTATTATGCGAATTCAAGCAACCAAACCACTAAATTCAATCATTGTCATATCAAGCCATAAGTAAAGAGCCCCGATCCTTTTGTTGATGACTTCCTGGTGTGGAATGCACCGAAGCCAGACTTTATGTAGGCGACGTCGTGAATGACGATGACAAATTGATAGGTATCATTGTGAGGTGCTATCTAGGTTAAGGGATAGAAGTCACAGTTGGTATCAATGTGACGTACTATCCAAGTCTTGGATGAGAGTAACAATTTTGAATGATATTTCTATCATTAATAAATCTCTTGATGTATTCCTGAAGACTTCTTAGCCTACCCTAGAGCGTGAAATCGAATTTTGTATTGACCCCAGTACAAAACCCATTTCTTAAACCCTCAAATATTCTTCAACCAAAACGAACGTATAATGCACCAAAGACGTTGACTCGAGCTATGGAAGATTACGATCGTGCCATTCAATATCATCGTGGAAGAGCGAACGTGGTAGCTGACGTGTTGAGTAGAAGATCGTATGAGTTTACAAGTGCGATGTTGTTAACACAAAGACTCATTTCGTATAACTTGCAAATGATGAAAATAGAGTTAAAGACTCTAGGGACCCACGTGAAGATAACGAATATACGAGTAAAATCGACTTTAATCGATAAAGTTAAAGACGCTCAAGCTACATACCCGAATCTGATGAATGTGAAGAAGAAGGTTTAAGAGGATGTTATTCTAGAAGCAAGAGTTGCTGAAGAGAGGAAATCTCAACCCTCTATTTAATTGGCCCATTTGAAATCCTCGATTGAGTAGGAACTGTGGCTTATAGACTCGTTTTACCGCCAAGTATGTTGCGTGCTCATAACGTTTTTAATATATCGATGTTACGTAAATATGTGGACGACCCGAACCACATTATTGATTTAGAACCGGACGAGATAGCGGATGATTTAACGTATGAGATCTCGTGTTAAAATCTTGGATAAGAAGAATCGTATCCAACACTCAAGGGTTATATCTCAAGAGTTAGAATCTGAAATGAAGTCAAGGTATCCTCACCGTTTCTAAGATACCAGTATCGCACGTAAATTTCGAGGGCGAAATTCCATAAGGAGGGGAGACTGTGAAACCCCAGATTTTATGAATAAAGAATTAATTTTCTCGAAATAATTTTTTATATTATGGTGTGAATTTGATATAATGTTATAGTTGTGGGTAGTATTTATAAATTCTGTAAAGTATGCAAGTTGTTATATAATATTCGATTGGTCGGGGAATATCCGTACGACGGTAAAATCATTGGTGGACCCCACAACGAAATTATTGTTGGATTGAGAAAACGACAAAAATATTTTATGGAAATAAACGAAAGTTTTACCGTTAAGCTGTTGAAACACCGGTGTTAAAAAAATGCGATGTCTGGCGTGGTTGCATAGTAGCAATACCGGTATTGATTATTGATGCTTATGTGAGAAGTCACCAAGATTGTTCAATCGGGTATTCGGGACACTTTTTGTGTGAGTACTATTCACGAGTTCTATTCACGAGTTACTATTCACCTAAATTACTATTCACCCAAATAATATTCACTTGGGTATTTGGGGTATTTTTAGATAATGAGTACTATTCACGAGTTCTTATTCACAAAGTTACTATTCACCGATTACTATTCATTCTAGTATTGTTCACTCGGGTATTTGGGACACTTTTTTGTGTCTGGGTACTATTCATTGTGGTACTATTCCCAAATTACTATTCACGGGGTATTATTCACCCAAAAAATATATTTCTTTTCGGTTCAAATTATTTTTGGGTACAATATTATTCCATGAGGAGATGTGCTAATTTTTTTTGAATAGTTGATTGAATTTCTAATAGTAAATCAATATGGATCGTTGATTTAAAGTTTTAATAGTAACTTGTCCCTTCAGTTTTCCAAGAGTTATTTGTCTCTTCAGTTTTCCAAGAGTTATTTGTCCATTCAGTTTTCCAAGAGTTATTTGCCCCTTCGGTGTTTCAAGAGTTATTTGCCCCTTCGGTGTTTCAAGAGTTATTTTCCCCTTCGCAAATAGTAGTTTTCTCTTCAATATTACCAAGAGTCATTTTGACCCTTCGTTAAGATCAAGAGCCACTTTCATTCTTCTATAAATAGAAGCTCATCCCTTCATTATTTCTTACAAATTCACTGAAACTCCAGAGAGAGAAATTATAGAGAAACTATAGAAAAGTATTCTGCTACTTCCCTACTCTTATATT